>JAAWXA010000001.1:61493472-61678854 GCA_038090715.1 Florisuga fusca
AAATGTGTGATCTACATTTCTGTAATCCACCCTTTGTAGTCTGATGGCGTGTGAACATATCAACACCATGCAAAATATTAATTACATCTGTAACTGCCCTTGCTCAGCAGAATCCCCCTATTTCAGAAGGGGCAACTAGAGTCAAATTCTAATCCATCCTGACTCGTATAGTTTACCTAGCTCAGAGTATACTCAAAGTCAGTGCTAAGTAGGCATTTTCCCTTACTATTATATGGTTATTGCAAGGCCAGGTATACCACTGTAATGCTTTAGGGTGCAGGGTCCAGATGGATGCTACTAGAATCCTACTAAAATTGCCAAAGCCAATCCCAAGAAACTCTCTCTGGATAATAATCAAATAGCAGAATAGAAGTATCGTGTTATATACATTTATCTCCATTTATTTGCTTTTTAAAGTGAAGCTCAACTAAGAAATGGGCCTTTTATATGTATTTTTAAGGTCACACCATGTACTTTTTTTCTCTTTAAACAGCTATATATTTTCTGGATGTACCCATATGATCTAAGTGTAGATAACAAATGGTCTCTCTGAGGTAATCGAAGATTGTGCACTCAGTTTCTAATTCTGTATCTTGACTTTTAAAATTGCTTTACTTTCTGTGGTGGTGATAAGACTATGAGAAAACATCTAAAACATGTCACAAATATAACACTCACAGAAAAATAATCTTTCTGCACTGTGTTCTGACTGTGAGCTTATATACATATATTGAGAACATATGATTGAAAATCCACTTGGTTGTTTGTTTGCTTTGTTCATAATTGGGCAAATTACTGCTTAGCAGCAATCAAACTAAGAAATTTAGGGCACATAACAAAAGAGAGAGGGGACAAAACCCCACAAGAATTTTATTTTTCGTTCCAGGAAGTTGAAGGTGTTACATCATTGTGACACCAAGGTAAGTGTGTCACGCTTTCTCTACCTGTCACACACTGTGTCTATCTGAGATAGTCCAAGAACTTCAGTCTCAGTTCTTACATGCTGCTTTGAGGCCAATTAATGTTATTCTTCTTCAAAACAATGTGCAAATGAAGACANCCTGGAGACCAGGTCAATATGGGTGTCCCAGTATGTCATAGATAAATGTCTGAGTGTATTCCATCATAGAAGATAGTGAGATAGTGTCTCTCCATATTTGGAAAGAACCATTTTACATTCAGGTATACTAGTGTAGAGTAATGAAGTCCCCTGTGGTAAATGTCAATCAATACCTATTCCAAGGTTAAAGTACAAGTGGCAGTTCTGTGATAGGAACTCAAAGCACAGAATCAATTCACTTCCATTTTGTTTAATGTTTTTTTGTGTGTGTGTCTTCCAAAGGATGTTATTGAGTCACAGTGAAACTCATTGTGAAGTTACTGTATGGCATAAAACTCTATTCTATTCAGTAGTCTCCATGTATGTGTCTGTGTATGCACCTACATACCCATGTAGAAATACCAAGAGCATGAGCTAGTCAAATAGATTTGTAAGTTTATTTCATCATGGCTGCAAACAGCTACTGAAAGGATGCTTCTCATAATTCATCTGGAGAGTAATTGTATGTGGAGGTAGCTGATGAGAAAATCAGAGGAAGTTGTTCAAGGCAGTTGCTACTTTAATGGACAAGCAGCATGGATCTATCATACTAGTAAGGTTAATATCATATGTGTGTATACATATGTCTACGTCTATAGAAATACAGCTTTGTCTTAATTCGTTACACTATCAGACAGGTATCCTGGTTTAAGAGTACCAGGATAAAAATTGCCTACAAGCAAACTGACTTGGGACTTCATCTGCTGTTGATATGGAACTTACAATGAGAAGGGGGGCAGCTGTGCCTATGGGGAGGAAGACTATTGGTCAGGTGACCAAAATGGACCAATCATGGTATTCCTTCTCATGATACTTTGTATAAAATATCTCTGTGGCTTGGGTTCTAGCAGAATTGGGGGTTACTTTTTTTGTTGATGTTCTGTTGGTGTTCTCCCGTCCTTTCTTCTTGCAGGAAGAGACCATCATTTACCAAGACAGGACACCTTCCCCTGCCTCCAAAAGTAGGACTGGCAGGGTTACTGCAAGATTTTTTTTGAGGACTCTTCCCAGGACCATGGGCTCAGGCACCCCTGTCTGCTGCCAGCTACAGTTTGAGACTTACAGTTTGCAGGCAAGTGCCAGCTGAGAAGTGTGGGTTCTGTATTTATATACTCATTTATATCTTTGAATATTTTTACATATTTGTGTGTATTTGACATCTTTATTATAATTTAGTATTTTGTTAAACTTACTCTAGTTTTTTTTTCTAATTTTAAAATCTCTCTCCTTTATTGTTTTTTTTACTTTTGGAGAGTAGTGTGTAGGTAACAGAGCATCTGTCACATGGTTATAGGTTAAAACAGTGAGAACAGGTCCTTACATGGATGTACAGGTATACATGTTTGAAGAGAGCTCCTGGATCATTGCTGGGATTTTGATTAGTTTAATATTATGGGAATTTCTTTTGGAACACTCCTTTGAAATTAATAAGTGTCGGAATCTCGTGAAATGTGTTCATGTCAAGTAACACTTTGTCAAATCACTGTACAAAGCATGGAGCAAATATGAATTCTGATGACAAAAATGCAGTTCTGCTTCAGTGGTGAGTGAATACATCTGTAACTGCCCTTGCTCAGCAGAATCCCCCTATTTCAGAAGGGGCAACTAGAGTCAAATTCTAATCCATCCTGACTCGTATAGTTTACCTAGCTCAGAGTATACTCAAAGTCAGTGCTAAGTAGGCATTTTCCCTTACTATTATATGGTTATTGCAAGGCCAGGTATACCACTGTAATGCTTTAGGGTGCAGGGTCCAGATGGATGCTACTAGAATCCTACTAAAATTGCCAAAGCCAATCCCAAGAAACTCTCTCTGGATAATAATCAAATAGCAGAATAGAAGTATCGTGTTATATACATTTATCTCCATTTATTTGCTTTTTAAAGTGAAGCTCAACTAAGAAATGGGCCTTTTATATGTATTTTTAAGGTCACACCATGTACTTTTTTTCTCTTGAAACAGCTATATATTTTCTGGATGTACCCATATGATCTAAGTGTAGATAACAAATGGTCTCTCTGAGGTAATCGAAGATTGTGCACTCAGTTTCTAATTCTGTATCTTGACTTTTAAAATTGCTTTACTTTCTGTGGTGGTGATAAGACTATGAGAAAACGTCTAAAACATGTCACAAATATAACACTCACAGAAAAATAATCTTTCTGCACTGTGTTCTGACTGTGAGCTTATATACATATATTGAGAACATGTGATTGAAAATCCACTTGGTTGTTTGTTTGCTTTGTTCATAATTGGGCAAATTACTGCTCAGCAGCAATCAAACTGAGAAATTTAGGGCACATAACAAAAGAGAGAGGGGACAAAACCCCACAAGAATTTTATTTTTCGTTCCAGGAAGTTGAAGGTGTTACATCATTGTGACACCAAGGTAAGTGTGTCACGCTTTCTCTACCTGTCACACTGTGTCTATCTGATTTAGTCCAAGAACTTCAGTCTCAGTTCTTACATGCTGCTTTGAGGCCAATTAATGTTATTCTTCTTCAAAACAATGTGCAAATGAAGACATGGAAAGTTTAATTGACTCAAAACTATGAATGAAATAAATGGCAGAAGAGTGAACAGCCTCCAAGAGCTCAGATTTTTTTGGTTACCTGTTCTCTGGATAAGAAGCATAATGTATATTTAGATCTCAATGCTCTTGAGTTTTTTGAATATGTGTTATACGCTATTACTGCAGTTCACTTGTAAGTTTGGAACTATTTCTTTTTTTCTCTCTTTTCATTTGATTAACAATAGAGAGAATGTTACATAGATCCCTGCTATTTCAGTCTTCCTTTCTGAAAAGATGAGCTTTCAAACTCTAAATGATTATGCACATGAGTTTAAAAATTGTGTTAAAATTTCAATTTCTTACACACGGAAAAGTTTTTCATAGAGATACCTGTTTGCAGGATCAAAGCCAAAGTTAATATGAAAGAGAGAGTCTCTCAGAATTCTTTTGATCTTGCAATGAAATGCCAGGTGTTTTAAACCTCATTCAGAGGGGGTCTCCAGGAAGATGCAAGCATAAGCCATATCAAGAGGCATCTCAGCTAGATTTTCTGTGGATGTACTTGGAAGACTAACAAGTGCCGCTGCTCGTGGAAGAGCTATAGTGGAAAAATAATACTGTGCAATATGCTGAATAATGACTATTTTAATTTTTTGGCATTGTTTTTGGCAGTGATACCTTCCACAGTATCACAATCCTCTACTTATCTTTGAGCAGGGCGTGAAATCTTTCTCCTCAGAGCATCATCTCCTTATAAAACAGTTATTCACAAAAATAGAATTAAGTATCAATAAAATTAAAGTGTCAAGTACATATATTAAACATATAATTCTCATGTTATTGAAGAACTTTGAACTAAATAATAAAATGAAATCAAGAAACTTGAGACTTTCCATATTGTGCATATTTGCCAGGCAGCTGGAAAAGAGTTGTCAGTGTTTCATGCTTTTACTTCGAATGGCTGGTACCAAGTTCCTGTGATTTAAAGTTCTTGGACCCAGCTTAAGATACTTATTTTCTCAGTGAAGGTTACCTAGTTAAAATTTACTTTCAGACATCAATAGTATGTCAGTTTTTAAGGACTTTTAATGCTTGTCCTCTGTGGTTCTGTCTTTTTTGTAATTCTGCATACCATGTGTACTTATTGTAAACTTTATCTGTTGTACCCAGTTCAGTTTCATTCTTCCAGCCAGAGCTTGGTATGTGCAGAGCTGAATATTAAACATGTTGGAACACTGAAGTTAACAATGTTTTATCAGATCTTAAGTACTCACTGCATTTCACTTTATTCCTCTCTTCCATATATTTCAGAGGAAAAAAACCCAAAACTTTGATTTTTGACATGATAGAAAAGAGGTGGAGAAGAGAGAAACAGGAAGTTGTATCTCGTGGCACTGAAAACATACAATAATCAAATCTCTGTGTGCCATTACCTTATTCATTTATCATTAGGAGACACATTTAAAATCAGAAAGAGGAGCAAACTCTTTCAACTCTTGTATAGAAAAAGGAGTTGAAGACTACAGAAGAGATCTTTTTGTTAAAAATTGCAGATCTGTTGGCTCTTTGTTTCTTAATTTGTCTGTGAAATGCAGTGGAAAATATATTGAAACTCACTTTGTACAGAGATTGCATAATTTATCCCTTCAGCTCTTGACTTTTTATAATATTCAGATGTCAGAAATGTACTCCTTTTTCTGAACTCCTTGTTTAGAGGAAGTGTTTTGGGGTTTTTTTCCCCTAGAATATACGGTCCACAGGGTGAGACAGTAACAACCCTGGCAATGGAAAACTACAAATGACTCTTATAGCTAGCTGCATTTCTTCAAAAATTAAGAGTCAAATTTGCAGATGAGGGGAAAGCATTTCTGAAAAATACCTGATAGGCAGCCCCAATAGAGAGTTCTTTAATTTTGTGTCCATTACAGTATTAAAAAAAAAAAAAAAAGTGCTTTTGTGAGCAGTATTTTAATATTAAGTTTTCTTTGACTTGTGCGGTATTATCTGATTCATAGGGGGAATTGCAGTTCTCAGGGTGATTTCCCTGGTCCTCAGGGAGAAGCAGTTTAGAAAGTATATTGAAGATAGTTGTATTTATGTGTCAACTTGTCTTAAAGACTCCTGCAGCAGAGAACAAATAGAAGCTAAATGCAGTTAGTTTCGCAAATCTTGGCAATAGAATGAATCCTCACAGTTTGGTAAAGTGGATTTATTACTGTCTCCTATCTGTTATTAATGATGTACTAAAGACCTAGAAATCCCATTCAGGATCTGACCCCAGTTAGGCATGGGTTGTATAAACAGATAAGAATAAAGCAATCCTGACTCCATAAGCTTTACAAGTTATTTGTGAACTCTGATCCCTTGACAAGAGCAAGTCTGCTAGTTTCTCAGGAAGCAGTATGAATTTAGAGATTATCTGCCCGAAATCCTGAACATGAGTTATTCCAGTGTATTTGGTATGTTAATATTACAGGATGTTATAAGGATTATAAGTAGATGAACAGACACACTCTTCTGAATCCATAACATTCAACCTTCTAACAGATAAGGGCAAATAGCCAGAAATTTGCAGAAAAATCTCAGAACTGTGAAAATGTTCTTGCATGTCCCACTGCAAGATGCCACTTAAATGATCCCTTACACGTGTGATGTTAAAGTTTAAATTGGAGGTTTTAATTCTATACATGTGAATTTATACAGAAAGCTCTTTTACAAATTTTAGTGAAGTCAAGGCTTTAACTTCTTTTACGTTTGATATAGAATCCTGTGAAATTATTGGAAAATGTTCTTGTGACTTCACTGAGGTATGAACTATATCCAACATGGCTGTGCCTTAGATCATATGGCTTGCTCCACTATTCAGCTCTGGAGGAATATTGATTTCTATTTTTCTAGTGAAGGCAGGATTTTCTAACCCCTTTCTGAGGAAAGGAATAGATTGTGGGTATGAACTGGAGAAAAGGCATTTCATCCTCTTTGGTTATTTGTATATGGTCACATTACTTGAAAGCATTTGTGAGATTTCTTAGTTCTGTCCTTGAAATCTCATTTCCAGTATTAGGACACTGTACCAAATACCCAGTGTATAGAACCACAATTTTCACTTGCAAAACACACATTGTATCTTTACCCTCTCATTGATCTTTTTACTTAGTATAAAACAGTCTACATCTTATGAATAATTCACGATATTTTAATCACACAAATATTTACTTACCTGTATGATTTTTATAACCAACTTCTTTTTTGGAATTGTTTGGAACTATCACTGGGATCAAAAATGTTAGAACACTGCTTTCAGCACTCTAAACTCAGAAGCTTCAGGTTCAAGTTATTTCTACTGTCTGGTCTGTTTGTAGTTAATTAGTTGGTTTGGGTTTTTTGTGGTACTTTTCCTTTCATTTTTAACTGGAAGTTAATCTGACATTTCTATTTTTAACTTTTTGGCAAAGACTCTAAATAATGACAGCAGGTTTTTTGTTCAGTTTTCTGGTACTCAAGTTGTCATCTATGTATTTCTAATTTTTGTACATACCTGATTATACTATATTATAGAATACTACAAATATTACATATGTTATAATATATAGTATATCGCATATACCATAGTATATTCTAGAAATTCTAGAATAGGATCGTCTATATTTTTTTATTGAGTGAATGTATAAAGAAGTTTGGTTAGATTTTGGAAAATGGCATATTACTCATAATATACTTGTCATTTGAAAGTGTCTCCTAAGGGCAAAAGCCATTACTACTAACCTTTTAATGAGAACAGGCAGTCTCTTAATTGTATGTTTTCCTGAAGAATGATTTGCACTTTGCCCTCAATCCCTAGGTGACTGCACTTTCTAAATATTCACTGAATGTGAAATGTTTATTCTGTTTGCATTTGTGTCTTTTTCTGATGAATCTTCATGCACTTTTACTATTGTTTCTGTATGTTTTATCCATAAAGGTGATGATGAGTGGGACTGGAAAACAAATAATGAAGCTGTAATATCTGACAGAATGTGATTTATACAGATGTAATTAATATTTTGCATGGTGTTGATATGTTCACACGCCATCAGACTACAAAGGGTGGATTACAGAAATGTAGATCACACATTTATGTGTTATCAGGGTTAGAACTGGCTTTAATTAATGGTAGTCCAAATAAAATAAAAACAAAAAAAACCAAAACCCAATGAAAACCTGAAATCTTTTCTAGAGCAATCATTATTCTAAATAATTATCATTAATATTCTATTTTTCCTCTCATTGGAAAAAAAAACAGAGCACTGAAAGCAATGAACAGTTTATCATTAATATCAATGGCCATAAAATTAAACATAGTTAATCACTGGGTTTTTCCTAAAAAAATACTATAGAATTTATTCTTAATTCATTGAAAATAGTATTAAATTAGAATATATTTAAAACTCCATAAATGTCTGTTTCCTAGCTACTCTAATGAGCTGGTCAAGACCTAGTGCAAGCTTTAGCAGAAATGTCAGCACTGAATACATAATGTCACTACCCTCCTCCTTTCCTAGCAGCAGAGTTCAACAGTGCTTCAGAGGCAGGTTATTTTTCTGAAGTTCTAGTATTTCTAATTTAATTTTCAAACAGAAGGTAAAATTTTAAAGTAGACCAGCTGCTTTTGACAGATTTGTTGCCCAGAGTGAGTTAAATGGGTGAGGAATCCACAGCATTTATCTTTCAAGCAAGCTGTATGGGAATGCTGGATGACTGGGTAGCTGAGTTCCAAAAGCAGACAGTCCTGATCCTGCTTGGATGTTACATGTAAAATTGACACAATTTGTAAAAAACACAAATAGAGTTCACAGTTTTGGGCACCTTTCCCTTTTTTCATTCAGCCATTAGTTTAACATGAAAACAATTCCTCACATCAGAATTTTTATGGTCACATAGAATTCTGTAAACAAGCTTGTCCTGAAGTTTAAAAATCAAAGCATCTTCTAAAAAATTAAAAACAAGCAAAGAACTAAAACACTCATAAGATTATGCTTTTTTAAGGCTTAGCTAATCATGTTTCATTACTTTAATTATTTATTTGGAGCATCCATTGCACAAGTAAAATTCAGCTTAGCATCTTGCTCTTACAGTGAGGGCTGTAGTTCTTTATGCTCCTCTTGACAGGTTTCTTTTATTTCTCTGCTTGCTAGAAACATCAATTATCCTCAAAACAGCCCTGTGTCAAAATGGGCACAAAAATGCCATGGCTTTGAAAGCCTGTGAAGCCACAGTAAATGTCTATTTTTTTTCTTGGGAGATGTAAGGTGTTATATATGCACAAAACACAATACACACCAATACATGTTACTGAAGCTTCTTTTTTTAACTGAGAAGTAAATCAGAATTCTAAGACTTTCAAATCTATTTTAAACTAGATTATGTATTACTTAAACAATGTTTTACCAGAAGAGTGAGCAGTGATTATTTGAGCATGTTCCATCTGGAGATTTTTCCATTGATTGTAATGGGAGTTCAGCTAAGCCCTTAATACACAACATTTTTTTTTTCACAGGAGGGCATCTGCAATTGGGTCATTTAATCTACTCTCACACTAATTTAGGGTTATTTCCCTACAGTAAATGCAGTTTAGTTTAAAATATCACGAAGTTTTAACCTGTTCTGAAATTCTCCTCAACACTATTTTCAAACTTAGCATGCTGTAACACATCAATTTAATATATGATTGACATATGACAATTTGGTCTGAATTCAGTGTCACAAATCCTATGAGCAGAAACCTGAACAAAGTAAATTGTGGAGCTCGCTACTTACTTGAATGATTTTGGTATCATTTTCCACTCCGGATGTAAAGATTCTTGAAATTCTGAGGTAGTTTCACATACTTCAGCAACTCAACCCAACTCACCCATGGAGGCTGATCCTGGATCTGTTTTCTGCCAGGAGGAAGGCAATATCTCAAGGGATAAAGAGGGGTGGAATAATCGTACAGATAGGAGCAGTAAGAGAAACCCATCCTTACCCTCTAATATACCTTTGCAGAACATGTGCAAGGTCTTGAGTAGATTAAGCACATGAAAAAAAGCAAAGCACAAGTCTGAATAATCTTGTGAGGATCAGAGATATCAGCCATTTGAAACAAAACCTGCATTAAGAATACAACTGAGAAGAAAAAATGGAGAATTATGGTATTTAGTGATTCCCTCCTCCATGGAACAGATTAGGGACATCCCAAGACTGAAGAGCCTAGTTCAACATTTAGACTACTATACATTTCTGCCCTTTCACATAGGTACAAATGATGTCACAAAAAAAGAAGAAAAAAAAAAAAAAAAAAAGCCTTCAGAGCCCTGGGAAGAATGTTGAAGAAACTAGGAGCACAGATTGTTTTCCTCAATCCTTCCAGCAATGGGAGGAGACCAGATGAAATAGTTGAGCCCAGGGTATCAGTACCTGGCTCCAGGACTGGTCTCTACACCAAAATTTTGGGTTTTAAACCATGGAAGAGCCTTTGAGAGACAAGATATGCTGGTGCCTGATGCAATTCAACCTGTTCTGATGGGAAAAAATGAGTCTTTGAGTGGAAGTTGGAAGGGTTGATTAAGAGAGCTTTAAACTAGAATTGATGAGGGAAGGATATACCGATAGGATTGAAGTAGGTAAACCAAGGGTTGGCATGGCTTCACCTGAGAGTATCAGTGCTGGTGGTAACTTTTATACTACTCTTGGGAGCACATAGATCTCAGGAGTGTATCTGAATTGCTTATACACCAATACACAGAGGGGCTAGTTCTGTTCAATATGTTTATCAACAGTAGATGCAGAGTTGAATGCACCATTACGAAGTTTGCTGGTGATACCAAACTGGGAGGTGTTGTTGAATCTCTTGAGGGACAAGAGGCTTAGCAGAGGGATCTAGATAGGTTAGAGCATTGGGCTATGAAATTTAAGAAGTCAACATGCTAGATTCCACACCTGGAACAGAGTAATGTATAAGTATAAACTGTGAGGAAAGTAGCCCTGCAGAAAGGGATATGGAGGTGCTGGTCAACAACAAGGTTAATATGAGTCAAATGTGTGCCCTGGCAGCCAATGGGACAAACAGCATCCTGAGGTGCATCAAACAGCACCATCAGCCAATCAAAAGAAGTGATTATCCTGCTGTATTCAACATTGGTGCAAGCTAAGCTGGACTACTGTGTGCTGTCCTGGACCCCACAATTTGAGAATATGAAGGTCCTTGAATGTGTCCAGAGGAGGGCAACAAAGCTAGTAGCCAGGGCTGGAAGGAATTTTCTATAAGAAATGGCTAAGGACTTCAGCCTTGTCTAGTTTGGCAAGGAGGTTGAAGGAACTCAGATTCCAGAGGAGAGGAAGTGGAGAGAGACAAGAAATAAGGTAGGAGATCAGATCAGTGGCACAAGAAAATAACTGTCTATGGTCAACAGGCCTCTTACAAATAGGCATCTTGACAAAATGTATATAGAATTTAGCCACACCAAAGGTGACACACAATGGCAGTAGCCTGAAATACCATACCTGAAATTTCTAAAATTAGGACCATATATGATCAATGACCCAGACAGGATGATGAAAATAGTTGTAAAATAATAAGGAAAGCAAAATCATAATCATAATGGGAGATTTCAGTTGCTTATATATAGACTGGGTCAATGGTGTACTATAAAGTGTTACATTTTTTTAAAACTCAAATGCTTTTTGGAGCAATTTGCCTCTAAAAAATCAGAGAAATGAAATCTTTTGATTTATTCTTGAGAGATGCATAATACTTGATCCAAGAACTATTTTAATAGTATTCTTTAATAATAAAAGAAATATGGTAATAGCTTCTACCTTAGAGAAGTAAGAAAAAAAAGTCATATTTCAACATAATTATGCTGTGGGTTTTTTTCTTTTAAAAGAAAAATGTCATAAAATTGAGGAAGGCAGTTAAAAGAATACTTAAAAAGCAGATAAAAAAAAAAAAAAAAAAAAAAGAAAAGAAAGAAAAAATAAGGGACTCAAACACTATTATCTACTGTGACTACCCAGAAGAGTAAAAGTGGTAGAAAATACTAATGGTAGAAAATCTTTCTTCCCAAAGCAGAAGTCTTCTTCAGTTGAATAAAACAGAAAAAAGCATTTACTCTGAATAGGTAAATGCAGAATCATAATAAATGAAGCCACAAAAGGATTCCAAGAAGCAACATGTAAAAACCACGGTAATATGCTTTCTAAGTGCCCTGGAAGTCAGACAACTATTAGAAATGGTAAAGCCCAAAATTTTCAAGGTGTTTAAGGAGCATTCAGTTATATTAAAAGCATAGAAGATATTATGAGTAAGGTGAGTCTGAAGAATTCTTTCTAACTGAACTGAAATTGATGAAAAAAACCAAAACCAATTTGCCAGGGACAGACAGTATTCACCCAGGAGTTCTAAATAAATTTGAATCTGACATCTTTAAATTACAGGTTTCAGTTTATAGCCTAGCATTGAAAACAGCTGGAGGAATAGAAGGTGAAAAAGCTATATTAATTTCAAATAAGTTACTCTGAACTGAAAAAAATAATAGAAATAATATTAAGGAATGGAGTTAGAAAAGGCATGGAAAAGCAAGAAATATAGAAGTAGTACGTCTTTCAAAAGGAATTAATCCATCTCAAATTAATTAAAATAATGTAAAATACTCAGAGATTACATTAATAATCCTGATTGGAGTTGTGGTATGTGTTTAGGGTTCAAAAAAAGGTATTGGAAAAGTTCACCAGCAATTCTTAAAGAAAATACATCAAAATAGGATGGAAAATCTCCTAGTTGGTCTTGTCAGTAAATGTTAAAATCTAAGAAAAAAATAAATAGGAATAGTTTTTATTTTTCATTGTATAAGTGGGCTAACAGTGGTGTCCCACATGCACCTCATACTCTTCAGTATATTTGCAAGTAGTCTAGTAAAGGTAATGAATGGATAATGAGGTCACTGATGTTTCTGATTAAAAAATTATGAAGTTATTTTGAACATGATAAGATAAATATGCTTAGAATAAAGAGAAAAAATATCTTGTGATACTCTAAGTGAGCCTTAGTTACCTAAAAGTTTGATATCCAGACTAAGCATTTAAGATTCCAATACAGTGTGCAGTAAGAGATGTATACTTTAGGAAGATGTTTATCTATTCCATCTTACAGAAAGATGAAGGATTTTCTTTACTGTTTATAGGGAAATCCTAGATAATGATCTTGGACCTAATGCTTTACTTATGTACAGATGTGAGGGAAAACCAATACAAATAATCTGGCCAAGGAAATGTCAGATAAAATTCAATGTAAATAAATGCTAAGTAATGCACATGAGCAATATAAAACTCTGTATTTACCAGTGGGGGTATGTATATGTACTTAATTATGCATAAAAAATTATTCAGAAAATAGATTTTAATTTCATCCAATGTTCATGGATGGTTTTTTAAAATTGGCTGTTAAGTGACCAGAAGTAAAAAATGTGATGAAAAGTAGGAGTTATCTGTAAATAAATACATGTTAAAAGCTAGAAATATATCATCACAGTACTATGTAAATCAAAACCATATTTATTTCCAGCACATAAACCAAATTAGCAAGGGAAAATAAAAACAAACAAGCAAGCAAGAATAGCTCAGATACTCATACACATAAACAGATGGATAACTGGCAACTTCAATGGAGTTGCAATGTTTGGAAACATGGCTCTGGATGCTTTCATAACCCCCTGAAATTTACTATTTGCTGGTCTGACAGCTCTTACTTGCATGTAATTCTATTTTACATGCACTTTTTCGTGACAGTATAAAGTTACATAGCTGAGGACATTGTTTCTGCATGGCACACTATGAGCATATCTCTTGTGACATTTCATTGGGCTTTTTTTTTTTTTTTTTCTATAGCTATTATTACTAGACATACAGCTCTTCACAAGCTGGTTAGGTGGCAAGAGAATTTCCATGTTAGTCTTTTATTTTTGTTGGAATAATCTTTGCAAACTAGATTACTAGACTTTGGTCACTCATCTTTCTGGTTTAGCCTGGATGTTTGATGAATCTGTGTTTCTTATCCATTTTTGCAAACCTTGAGAGCATTCTTCTGCTTAGAAGAGTACTCATTAATTCAAAATGGATGCTTATAGTAAATTCTTAATAGCATATACTTTTTTTTTTTTTTTAAATATACTGTCTAATGGCTTTGTACCAGGTTTGATTTTTCTCCCCTCTGAAGTTTGGATCAAATTAAATACCTGATATCAAGAATAATGAAATCAATCCTGAAGTCTTTGAGTAGGCATAATATAATTATTGCAAAAGTTTTGATGAAAAATTCCTAGTAGAAAGTACATGAAGTGAAGAGGAACGCTGAAAGCTGGCTATAGATTAAGAGCCTACTTCTGTAGTTTGATTTCAAAGAACCAATGTTTTGTTTTTATGCTTGTATTTTTTTTCTCATTGCAGTTACCTATCATCTTGGACAGTATCTTTGGCACCGTTAATTAATGCAGCTATGGTGTATTCCTCAAAAGAAATGTCTATACTAAGTGACAGTAGGAATTACTGATTAGCCACTACAAAAACCTTTTGATTACAGAAGTATACACTTTTGCTGCTATTTCTAGAATTAAGTACCCTTAAGGGATCTGATTGAAAATGTTAATTGAGGTATGACAGATAGCTTATAAAAACATTAGCAGTGTTTCATGTTTTACCACTGTTCATTATGTTTAAACTAAAAATTCTGCATAGATATGGCATGACATTCCACAATTTAAAGCTGGTTCCCAAAATGTCAGAGATGAAATAATGTTTTTTTCTGGACAGGTACACTTGCTTTGAATGTTTTCATGTTGAGATGAAAAAGAATAGAAAAATTAATGAAAACATTGGAAACTATATAAGTTTCCACAGGTTTATTTGTGAGCCATTAAAAAATTATTTTCTGTGATTGAAACAAAAGTTTTTTTTATTGCCTGCTTGTATGCAAAAAGTATAAAGATGTTATTGAGGTTCTACATCTAGGAAAACAATAAAGTTATATGTTGTAGAAGCTTAAGAATAAAGTCCTAAGCACAAACTATTCTGGAAAAAAAAAACCAAAAACCAAACACACAAAAAAACCAACAAAAAACCCACCACTGGAAGTCTCATAAGAAAGTATGGCATGATTTCTTTCATCCATATGTTATCAGAAGGATAGAAAATTTGAACATCAACAACAGTAAGAGTAATACTAATAAAGTGCACAGCCTGTACTTCTGAATACTTTTTCTTCGGCAATCTTTGGTGCATATGCTATAAGCTAAACTCAGAGCTGAAACACTGCCAGAATAAAATTAAAAGCACCATTCAGTTTTACATGGCACCTTTGTAGCTGAAATAAATACCAACTTGTAGAAAAAGAACCGTATCAAAGGAAGAAACATTCAAAAAGTTTTAAGTAAGTTTATGGAACAGAACAAAAAATACCTGCCGATTCCTGACTAGTCTGTTTACTTCTTGTGCAACAGCAAGATAAAATATGTCCTATATAGACCATATGTTCTTAATCACATGTGACTTCATATTTTCATAGAACAATGTTATTAGCTCAGATGGCTTCTTTCCAGATTGTGTCTAACTGTTCATCAGCTTTGTCATCTACATCATCATCCACCAACCACTCTTTTCCCAAGCAGAGATTGTGCTGAGAGATAAAATTGCTTCATACTGACACTAGGAGGGATAAATAGCAGATAGCAGTTAGCAGCTGTTAGGATACTTTGTTTCTTCCTGGTGGGGAAATGACTGTTCCCATGATGCCTGCCAGATTCAGGGAGGGAAAGAAGCAAGGCAGCTTGTGTTCCTCTGATCTATTTTCAAGGGCGACAAAACCACATATTGAGTGTTTTGTTAATATATTTCACCATTCATTTACCTTTCTATTTTGAGTTCTTGAAAATATTAGTGAAACTGAACTCCATTTGAAATAAAACAAAGTGCTGATATCAAAGTTAGTTGCAAGTTTAGCCTGAAGCAGGCAGTAAAAGTTCAGTGATTCTTCATAACATTGAAGTTCTAGCTTCAGCACAGAACTGGAGGAAAATACATTTCTTTTTAGTCATTTGCAATCCTAATACTTCTTCCAGAAGGCAGGAAGGACAGACAGATATGCACATGTGTTATATATGTCTATATGTATTTATGTATATATAAAGATACATTCTAGACGCTTGTCTTTCTAACTCACAGATTTTCACATATTTATCTCTTGCATTAATATTTACTTTAAAAAATTTAGGAGATACTTAAGCACCCCTCATGCAAGATTTACTTGATTGGCTTGGGCCCAGTATTATATCAGAATAAAACTTCTACTCTGTTCTCATTTAAGCCAACAGATTTATTTATAGACGAACATTCAAATACGTTCAATATCATTTTAGCTACTCAAGTGAATTAGTCTAGAATCCAGGAAAACTGGATTGATGAATTCTGGCTGTTCCTGCCTCAAACAATTACAGAGGAAATCTAAACTACTAGGATCTTAATTGAATCTACAAATGATGTTTCTTTGCATAGTGGACTACTGCTTTTAACACTAATGACTGGATTTCTGAATTCCCTGTGTTCTCAGTTGTTTAGTGTTCAGGAATTGGAGCAGGTGGGTCAAGCATGAGCCTGTCATGCCCTGAAAGTCTTAGAAACAGTGCATTCATAAGGTAAAGCTGCTTTGTGCATGTACTTAAAGCACATTAAAGTTGTTGTGCATGTGCAGATCAGCTTCACCATCCAAGAACAATGGCTATAGCAAATTTTTTAGACAGAATTCTAGGCATCCTGGTCTCCTCATGTATGTGAAAAAAAGAGATGTTCTCCACACTTGAATAGTCTGTTAGATGGAATGAATTTGAGGCCAAATTGATACTCAGGAAAGCATATCTGACCTTAGCAGAGATTAGTTAATTTACGGTTAATGTACTAGAGGATCAGAAGGGCCAATTAAAATAATCCAGTTGGATTGTATAGACATTTGGATAGAATATGGATGAACCAATTCCTATAAAAATTGATCTTTGTCATTAGAAAAAAAAAAATCAAACCAAAACAGTTTGATTTTAGAATTTTTTATCATGAAGAACGTAGAAAAAATCAATAATAAATTATTATTATTATAGGTAGTAAACTTTGGTATACTTTTAATATCTATTTTATTCAGATTCTGTTCCAGTTACGGTCTTGTTTAGTAGCCTGAAGAACTCTGTATTATTAAATTTCTGTTACCCCATGGAAAATATCTTTCAAACTGAATGTCAGAATGGGCACAATATTCGTGTAACAATTCCTTCACTGCCCAAATTAAGATAACATAAACTCCTTATTCTTACATAGACTACTTTGTCTACCCTAAGGGTGTCTATCTAAGCGTAACGTTAGCTGTTTAGTCACAATGAGGCACTGAGGTCATTTCCAATTTATTATACCCTGTGGCTAAATGATATTATATGAAATCATACAATTTTATGTAATGACATTACAAAGCTAGTCTCTGACCCATTCTGAGTAAGAGCAGCACAATTCTACCTCCAAATAAAATTTTAAAAAATCAAACAGATTGACTTCTTCTATTGTCCAACAGTGTGAAACCTGACATCTTAATCCAGTCTCTGGTAATCAGAACATGAGGATTCAGAGGCAATCTACTATTCGTATTCTACACTATTCTCAGCAAACACATTTATTTTTACAACCATATCACATTCTATAAATCTTAGAGACTGTGTTTTAGTTGAAAAGTCAAAGTCCTTAAGGAACTGTAGGCCAGAAACAAAACCGACAGAAACAAATGAATAAAGCTTAAAAAAATATTAAAATAATTTGTTTATGAATAACAAAACAAAAAATGGTGGCAAATACAATTCTCTTTTATGTAAAAGGGCACAGCATAATTCAAGTGTATAATATTTGCAACAGCTGTGTCAAATGGTCCACAAATAATTCCATCTTCATGTCTTTTGTTTCAGTTCCTTTCCCACCTTTAGTTGAGAAAGGATCACAGAGATCTGTTGTATGCCAAATTTGAAAGGGAAAAACAAACAAACAAACAAACCTGGCATGAAAATTGAAAAGAGAATATGAAATGAAAGAAAGCTGTAGTTTATATGCATCGCATTTTTATTCTTCCATTTAAATATCTGCTATTTTTTACCATAAATCTGAATAATACCTTAATAAGTAAAATAGCAGTCAAAAAGTTGTTTTTTTTTTCTGAGATATCCAATGTACTTGTAAGCAGTCATCTTGTTTTGCATCATCTTTGAGTTGCTGCTCGTAAGTATAATACTTATCTTCAGAAATTCTTTCCCCCCTCCTTGCTCTCCAAAAATATTGAATAAGAGCAAAGATTATTCAATACTAGTATTCTGGAATGCTGGAACCCCCCTTTTTTCTTTTTTTTTTTTTCTTTTTTTCTTCACCTCTGTTGACAGAAGAAATTCTATTTACTTTGCTATATGTAAAAGAGCAGGTGATTTTCATCTTATTGTGATATCTATTCAAATGTCATTTCATGTGATAATAGAGAAATTGTGTGTGCAAGAGTACAAAAAGAAGTACAATTCAATGACCATTATCATTGGAGTAATAGTCTCCAATTCCCATAAAATTTGGTCCGATATATAAAGGACTGTTATGATAGTGAATTTTGTACTAACTTGTCTTAAATTACAAAGCTAAGTCTCTGCATAATGTTTTCACTCCCCAGTTGTTATAGTATCCTCATTTCCTTTTTCCTGAATTAATTACAAGTTTCAGTATATTATGCTCTACCATCCCTGTTGGTCAGCTATTTGTGACAAAAATATTGGTGAATTCAGTTTGTTTTGAAGCCAGATATGGTATGCTGTCAAATTAGGCAAGTTTTAGGCCTACTACCTTAAAAGAGCAGGTGAAAAAAAATTCCAAGTACAAACTCTAGCTCTGGACTATGCCAATATTTAGGGCACATAATTGAATTCAAAGCAGTTAGTTGTATTTTATACTCACAGTTTAGCACCGTTTTCACATATGAGGATGCAGATGTCAAGAAGTGACAAGTGTTATGTGACAAAACCTGATGTATCCTGGTTGGCTTTATTCTCTGTCATAGGTGAATACATGCCATCCAAAGATAGTATTCTTTCGTTGCTGAATCAGGATTCTGTGTAAATATACAAAGCTTAAGGTGCAGTGCCTGATCCCTGTTTTACACACCAAGATAACAAGGATTACATTGTTTAAGGAGGTTATCTTTGTGTTTCCTACTTTTGCATGAGGAAATTTTCCAGCCATATCAGCTCGTGTTATGTCCATTTGCATCATTTTGCACAACAACTCAAACAGTCTTACTTCTTCCCTGCCAATTCATAGGGTTTGGAACTAGATATTTAAGGTCCCTTCCAGCTGAAACCATTCAATAACAGCACTTAATCCTTCCTTAAAAGACTCATAGCATCATAAATATTAGAGTGCTTTTTCAGCCCCTCTTTATAATAGATTGCAATTTATTTACTTAATTTGCTAAAATAGGTCCTTAAATCCTTCACTCATTTAATTTTTTTCAGAACAGGTGGTAATATGAACTCAGGATTTTGTAAGTTCGGTGAAGATATTTGTATACTGCAGTGTTAATTGTTACCAACAGATCTCTTACAAGTACCTGAATCACTCTTCCTATCTTAGTTCTTGGAAAATATTTGATTGGTAGATGCGTACCATTTCAACTTCTTCTGATACTTATGGTGAAAAACATGTAAATCCTACTAAATCCACAATTTCTATGAAACAGCTAACTATACAGCTTGCAAAAGCAATTGACAGGTTGATTATGCAGGGTTTGAGTGGTTAAATCACATTTTCTTAAGCTTAAAATACTTTCCATTTAGGTAATTATGCTGACAACTGAGAGATTTATAACTCAAATAAAGAACCAAATATCATAGAAAGGTTTTGTAGAAAAAAAAAAATAATTTGGAGGTGCACATTTTTATTATATGTAATGTAAATTATTTGAGATAAATGTATCCTAAACTTTTCTTCTCTTAACATGATTAACAGAAAATAATAACAGAGGCTTCATCCAAATGGAAATGGTACAAGAGAAAAGATCTGCTAGAGCTGTGGACAATACAGTGATTTTTGTCATCCTCACAGTTAGATGCGCACAAGGTAATTGTTTCATGTTCCCCTTATGAAATAATACTTGAGTTATATACCTGCCTGTCTTCTGAAATATGTGCAACAAACAGTACAAAAATGACCATGACCTCATTCCAACGGGGTGAGGAAGTATCATTTCTATTTTACAGCAAGAAAGTCTGAGACAAGTGTACCTGGAATATGCTTTGCCCAAGGTTATGGAAGAAGCATCTGTGAAAGGTAGATACAGAAATCAGATTCACAGTCCCATTTATTATCCAGAAATCTCACTTTACTCTTTTTTAACAGTATTCCTGTAATCTTGACATGTTGACATATATATATGAAATACTATTATCTGAACAAAGAAATTACACATATATATTTGCTGTGTAGGGAGCTGTTATTTTCTTCTGGTCTTGGAAATATCTCATAGAATTGTGCCCTTAGTTGTCCAGTTATTCTTTTGAATAGTTCCCAATTATTTTTAGTGTTTCACTCAAGATCACCTTTATTGGTAAATAAAGGGGTTTTTTTGCTTGTATCATCAAGAGGTACCAAAGGAAAATACAAGTCCACAATGGCAAAGCCAATGGCTCTGCATATTTCCATACCAAAGTTTCATTAGTTTTTTTTTTTTTAATTCATTCTTTGTTTTTTGGGGTTTGTTTATTTGGATTGGCTTTTTTTGCTGGGATTTTGTTTTTTATTTTTTAACATTGTGAAATAGGGCTTTATTATCTCTCTAGTCTGAAACTTAACTAGATTAGCAGAGATATAGAATGTTTTATAACCATTTCCTTGGCTATGGAGATCTCTGTGGAGTAAAAATAAACTATGGTGCTAATTATGGCTACATGATATGGATCAAGCAGTGTGGTCCTTTCTGTTCATGTGTTCCAGATTCCAAAGGCTTAGTGACAGTCTGGATGACAGTTTTTCTATAGGTGTAATAAGAACAATCTTTTCTTCATTGTTTCAAGTTAATCCTGCATTTTTCCAAGAAGAAAATTTATACAATTGTATTAACTTTATAGATAGTATAAAAATTGGGTTCTGTGGGGGTATATGAAGTTTGTAATTTAAAGCTTTCATGCTTGGATGTTGGCTTTTGCCAGATTGGCTTATTTCAACAATGAAGTCTTTGCCCATGCCAGCAAATAAGTTAAATTCTCTGCATTCATTTGTACAGCTTTAAAACTACACTACCTCTCTAGACTTCTAATGAATTTTCTCCTTTTTTCTGAATGAACAAACATTTTGCAAATGCTACAAGCCATTCTGACACTAGACTGTGTCATAATGGTAACAACAGCTGTAACTGAGATGGGAAAATAGTTTCCATTGTAAGTCCCTGCATTAAAATGACTGTTTCCTAATAAAATAACCCCTTCTCAAGCTGACTTTGCTATTTTGGGTACTTAATGGCAGATGTTATTTTTCTTGAAGATAAGAAAGACAAAAAGAGTTCCAGAAATTGACTCAGATGTTTTTTTGATGTAGTTTAAGCTGCCAATCAGTTAGGCCATTTTTCTCAGATGAATTATAAAAGTTTTATTGCTGATATCTACATTAACAAATAATGAAATACCACAGGAACATAAGCATAAAGTGTTGTCAACACCAGACACATTTCAGTTTGGACTAGCAATAGTCAGGTCCTGCAAACTGAACACTTACTAATGTTGCATTGAGTAATCTTATTAATTTTATCTTCTGTTTACGTTTTATTGAAATGAAATTCAGTTCTTGTATTATAAGGCTACACTGTGATGACAATTAAAACATGAGGAGTGGTGACAATCAGGAGGTTTCCCTCCGTGATGCATATCTCACCCTAACTAACATGCAAATACAGGTATATGGTTCCTTTGTAAATACAAATTAAGAGCATCTTCTGTCTGGTGTATTTGAAAAATCTATGCAACTTCATTTAAAAAAGCAGTACAGCATCATGAGGTAATTTGGATACAAGATGGCTAAAATAATTTTGGAGAAAGTAAAAGCCAGTTGTAGTTCAAATGGTCACTTGTGGTTTTTGTAGTTTTCTGTATGACAGTGATGGGATGTAGGCTTACTAGATGTGGTACTACCTTGGTTTTTTGTCTTGGTTGGTTTCCATTTTTATTTGCTTTCCTGTATTGGATTTTGATTGTGCTATCACCCCTGTTCCCAACACTTTACCGTATCTTTTCTTCCACTTCTGAAGAGAAATGTCAGTGAGGTGTTAGGAATATTAACAGGGCTGTTGTTTCAGACTGGGAATGGGAAACAAAGCTAAGGAGAGAACTGATGTCTTTTGCCAGCTGAAGATATTGAACCTGGTTTCTCCTCAGAACTGGCTAATCTCTTCCTTTCCCTGTTTTCCTAGGAACATTCCAACAGCACTGGCCTACATGAAGAAGTTCAATGTCTCAAATAACATCCTGGAAAGTCTTAAAAAATGCACTACTCTGTAAAATGAAGTTTAAGAAATGAGCGTTAGTGGTGACTCCCATACGGTGTGAAACACTATCCTTGCCTTTTCTGGGTGAGTAAGGCTGGAAGGAGAAATAAGACCATTAAGTCACTGTATGTAGTAGTAGTACTGCAGTGAAAAACACAAGTAAGTATAAAAACACTTGGGTTTCTTTCAGTTCAGACACTGAAAGCAAGAGCAACTTCTATTTCCTATGTTAGTAAACTCCATTTAACAGAATTTTTTTACAACTACACACTGACTTACTCTATGGTCTTGGATGGGCAGACAGTAGGATAGGTACCTAGGAAGATGACAAAGAGATCTCTTGCACCAGTGCATGCATGGGAATAATTTGCCACTGAACACCTTTGCACTAAGTTTCGCTTGGTAGTAGAACTTCTCAGGGGTCACTTAACAAATGCTGCCTTTATATATGTTTGTAGGACACATAAACAGGGCTTGCATTGTTCCAGTGCTGGGAGAGCCTGCCATGTGAAATCAACCTGCATTTCACACCTTTGACCTTAATAGTATATTACATAATTCTTGAGTTACCATGTGTCACATATAGTTGTAAAGAAACTACTTAATTCAGTAAATCCTATACTGTGTGTTGCAGTACTTGTATCAATTACTCCCACTTATTGCACAATTGAGTCACCTTCTCCAAAACTTAATCTCTAACATAATCTTTTTCTGGTGGGTTTGGATGTTTAGTTTCATCAGGATAATCTTTGAAAAACAAAATAGCAATAATATGATATTATAGTTCAAGGTTTATATACCATACGTATTTAATAGCATACACATATAACTCAAATGCTTTTGCATGAAATAAACGTTCTCTAGATTGCATTTCAAGCACAGGCAGGGCCCATTTTCATACTTAATTTCAAATAGTGTAGATAAGTCTAAGGTTAAAAAAAATGTTTCAGTGGTCTTTGGAGAGCAGGAGGAGATAAATCCTGGGTCCCTGAAGTCTTTAGGGTATGTTCTTGAACTTCTGCTACTCCTGTTGTACAGCCTAGTCCACCAGTGTCTTGTCCATTTATATCGAGTGCTATGATTTGTCTACTACCAGCTGGGTAAATAAATAATCCCTGATTTCATCATGCAGGAAAGCTGATAAGATCTATAAGTAGTCTGAGCTTCTCCTGCCTCTAGTTTGTAAGAAGAAACATTGGACACTACAGACTGCATGGAGTAATAGTGTAAACACTGTGTCTACATTAGCAGTGCAAAAGGAGCAGGTGTTGAACAAAGCAGTTAATGCTGGAGATTTGATATGTGGACTGAACACACTTGGGTGAATTTAATTTCATTTTACTCTAGTCTGCTTCCAGGGACTCATGCCTATTAGCAGACAGAGCATTTAGGTGCACTTGTGGAGCACATCTTCTGGTTTAATTTCATCAGAAAGGAACTCAGGTTGTGATCTCTGAGTCCATGCTAATTTATATCTGCAATAATAAGCAGTAAGTAGGATTATCAGGAGAGCTGAGTGAAAGCTGCAGTTCTGATTAAAACTAAAATGCTAATGTAGAAAACAATATAACACTATGCAAGAGCATGTACTGCTTTTAGAATCAGCTGCATTACATACAGCACAAATTTAGCTGACTGTCAAATTTTACCAAGTGTCTCAGCAACTGGTGTTGATTACTTTCAATACTATTAGACAAGGTCTGCATACCCAGTTCTCACTATCCCCGAGAATGAGCCAGTGTGGGTACTCTATAAGCAGGAGTTAGGAAAGTTGTTACAAATATTTTAGGCACATTTTCACTTTTTCCTCCCTGATTTCAAAATGATAACTAAACCAACTTTTTGCTTTTTATATTAATCTGTCATTCCTGTTAGCTCACTCCCTGTTCCTTATAAAAGCTGATTTTATAATGCAAAATTCTTTCAATATTCTGGATTTTGGTTTCATATTTTTTCTTTTCTTCCCCAGTAAAGATTTTTTAAAATTTTTTCTCCCAACAACCTCAATGAAGGAAAAGAATTCAATATGAAATTTTAGTGTTCATAGTATTTTCTTCTGCTGGAGATTACGGTTATCAAAGAGCAGCACACTGAACTACCAGCTAGCCTCCCTTATGAAAGGAGGGCTTTGTGAATTCTTTTGATCCTAACTGCAGGTGCTTCTAGCTCTGAAAAGATCCTATGATCTGATAGCTGTTTTTCATGTTCTGTGATCATGGGCAGCTCGCATAATGCAACAAAGGTGGAAGATTGTTGCCTTTCCCAGGGTTGCTTAAAGTTACAGTCCTGATCTCTTGACCTTTAATTTCAGCAAGTTTGATTGCTCAAGGAACCCTGGTGTGCATACTTGGAGCTAGTATAGCATTTTGCTGTTCAGTTTATTTTAAGTGCTTTAACACTGACGTAGTTTTAGAAGAGCAATCGTTTCTGGGCCTCTCGTGCATATCATGAAGTTAAGGAATAAAGAGCAACTGCCAGCACAAAATAACTCCCAGACTCACAGTATGCCATGGGCTACAAAATACTCTGTTATGGATATTATGAATGCTGATGTGTTACAGAACAATGGTGCAAATGTCAGAGGCTGTTTGTGTTATACTCCCCCAGTAGGGCGCTGTGCAATGATAAGACCCAAGCAAAGGGCAACAGAGATCAGAGAAGAGTCCAGACTAGAGGTTAAGAATAAATTATAAAAAATAATTACTTTTTTCTTTGCTTTGGCTTAGCAGGTGAAGAAGAGAACAGTAATAGCAACAAACAAGACACATCAAAATGAAGCTTCATCAAACTTTCTGCTTTCATTTTTTCCCCCTTTTTTTTCCCAAGCAAAACAAATTTTAAAATCTCCCATTTCAAGGTCCAAAAATGCGTGCTGTTCAATCCAAAACATTTTTCTTTACTCATTATGAAGAAGTAGCAAGAAGAGACTGAGAGCAATCCAGTTCATATATCCTCACAATAAGGTGGTCAGTGCATTCTCCTGTAGGTAGAGTTTTATACCTCAGGAAAAAGAAAGGAGATTAGGTCGTATGTGCAAGGAAATAAATTTGGATGATTGTAGTAATCGCTTGACCCCTAACTAAGAGAAGAAAATTTTTATTGTCTCTTCTGAACCTCTGAACTGAGGTCATTGCTGAAAAAACAGAATGTAAAATGTTCTGAAAATGTCAAACTACACTTAAAAATATTTTCCTAACATTTCACTGCTCTTTTTAAGGTATTATAATGACAGTTCTTTGATAGGAATGATTCAGAAAATGAAAATGCTTCCAGTCAGGAATCCTTAGGGTACCTCTCTGTGTCTGCCCACTTGAAGGATAGGTGGTTACTTAATTCAGATTAAATATTAATACAGACACATCCACAAAGACATTGAGAGTAACGTTGTCTAGCTACCCCACTAAATATCCCTGCAATATGTGGTCCTCCATGTACAAACCTTGAAAACCAGTAAACTGCAGGACAACACTTGTGTCAGTCATCCCATATGGTTTCTGAAGGGTTCAAAAGCCTAGAGGGAGTCTGCATACCATCTTGCATTTAATTGTAGAGCATAGTTTGGACAATTTCTTCATAGGTTTCATGACTTAAAACACTTGTATATTAAAATACCAAGCAATGTTAGTAGCAATTATTTTAGCCATAATTTACAAAAAGCAAACAACAGAAATTCTGGTCAGGCTACATTAGCTGTCTGCCATCCTGCCTTTGTTCCTAGTGGATTTTCAGTCATGAAGTCCCTCATGCATTCTAATAGAGTAAGGAGTTTGTGGTTTGTGTGTTTTTTTTACTTTCATGGATCTTATGTAGGTTGTTTTGTTTGTTTGTTTGTGTTTTTTGGTTTTTTGGTTGTTTTTTTTTTTGTGTTAACCCAAGCTTATAAGTACAAATTTAGGTTCTAGTCCTCATGGCTATGAGGCAAAACTTTAAAAAATTATTTGAGTGCAACGGCAACAATTTAAAGCCAGGTGCAATGGAAAAAGCACAGCTTTTACTACTGTGTGTGAAAAAGAAATGTAATTGGGTTATCTGTCTTATTTATATCTCAATGAGGCAATGTGTCAAATAACTATCTACAAATACAAACAGAGCACACTGATTCAGTTTTGCAGGTGTTAGTTGGTCCCTTGTGTTTCTCAAGCAGATTCACATTTGTAAAGTAAAGCAAAGCTCAACAAGTTTCTGAATGTTAATTTAATCAGACTACTTAAAGGTTTGTCTTTCGCATCACACAAAATCAAACTTGTTTATGTTTGTTCTGAAGGAATACAGTTTCTAAGTTGTTAAACAATAATGAAAAACACTAGGGGTTTGGTTTTTGTTTTCATTGGTTTATTTTGTATTTATTTTGTACTTCCATTGCTCACCAGCAACAAAAATAATTGTCCTGCAGTGATAAATTAATCCATACCTATTACAGTTGTCACTGTGTTACTCTTTAAATTTAGAATTAAGACTTTAAATCTTATCTGAAATCCAGCTGCCAGCATGATGAGGTGCAAGCAGCACAAAGTGGAAAAAATATCAAGATTTCTTGTGCAACTGGAAGTTCCCCTCTGAATCCATGTGCCACAGGTATAAACTGGGACATTTGTGCAGACTTTAAATTGTTGCAGCTCTATTATTTTCTCAGTGTGAATTAGTTACATTTGACTGCTGAACAATATCAGCTAGCACACCCTTGAACTCCCATTAAAGTAGTGATATTGGGAGAAATTTTTAGGCAGCTTGCAGTGGAGAATAACCAAAATGTCAGGAGTACCTACATCCACAACACTTAATTGTTCTAACCAAGGATGAAAGGGGTTTTCATCATCTGCTGCATTATTCTAGCCTCATTTTCCAATTAATTAAAAAACTAAGCTAGAAAAAAATTAATTGCAACAGTGATCCTATTATTTTTCAGTGACTCTGTATAACTCTGACTTGTTCTGTCAATGAAGATGAACTGATTTGGGAGGGTCTGACTCCCTCTGAAACAACCAATTAAGTCACGCCTGTGTTGTTTAATAAAGACAAAATCAATGTTGGAATGGCTCTTATGAACAGTTGCTGAAACTGTTCAGTCTAGCAAGAGTTTCAGGTATTGAACTGAAGAACAGTGATCGGTGGGAAGAAAGTGTCAAGAAATTTATGTCTTCAGTGTTACACCTGAATTTATCTAAATGTTCTCATCACTGTCCAAACATAGATATTTTGCAATTCTTATCCCAGGGAGTTCCAGACTTTTGCTCTTGCGCAAAACTTATCATTCAGCCTTTGGTAACTTGTTATGACCTCATCATGACCATAATAATATCTAAGAAAAGTAATTGTATTATGGGAACTGAGTAGTAGTAAGTGAGGGAATTCTCTAATTTATTTTTTTTTTGTGTGACTTTCAGAAGTATTGTGCATAACATGTTTTTTTTTTTAAATTAAAAAAAGTAAAAAGTATTATTCTTTATAAACACAAAATAGTACTACAAAATTATAAAAAATAAGAAAATAATGTTATCCAAAAAGAAATATTTTGTTTTACTTAAAAATAAGAAATAAAATTCATAACTGCCACATTTTCAATTGTTTTTCCAAAATTTTACCTCATTTAAAAAAAAAAATAGTTTTCAAACAACATACTTGGCTTTTTTTTAGAAATCAAGACTTTTAATAAAAAAAATCCAGACCTCTACTTTGCACTAATTCCAGTTCTACTTTGCACTAATTCAAGTTACAGGAACCTGCCTCAATGGATGCATTATATTAAATTTCATTCCAAAGCCAGCACTTTTCAGTATGAATAAGCATATGAAAAATCTGATTACTTAGAAAAAAATAATCTGAAAACAGAAGTTCTCATGATTGATCTAATTGATCCATGACCCTTCACTTTCGTAAGAGTCTAACATCCTTTGTCAGCTCCTCCATGCAACTGTAAATGACTCAACAGAAAATTTATGTGATTTATCTGTTAATTTTATTTTCTTTTACTATTAACACTGACTTTAGTGAGCCCTTTCTAGTGAGGTGAGTAACCTGGAGAGTATATATCTGACTGATACATAGTGTCAGCCATCAAGTTGTGAAGCTTTCTTGGAACTTCTTAATAAATTTCTCACCTCAACCTGTCTCAGTTTCTCATGTTTCTTCTCCTGGGCCAAAATTAGGAACCAAAATTAGTCCTTGTGCATCCCAGTGGAAGTGCATAATTCATTATTTTGCTTATGCCTGTATATTTTTAGTGAACTCTAATTAGATTGTAGAGCAGTGAGAATAATTTCTGACTTTAGATATTACAAGTATAAAAAAACCTTGTTAGTTTTTTTCATCTATCCTCCTGTCACAACTACTTATGTCTACTATAAAGTTCCACATATCAAGCAATGGAAGTTTTCCATATGCCTAGGGAAAACTAATACAGTAGTTAAAGGATCTCATTGTTCAAAAAATTTTAATTTCAATATGTAAATCTCACCATTTCTAACTTCAAATGCTTCATTCTGCTCAATTATCCACCCTTTACCTGATATTTGTGAAGACCAAATAGCGTAAATTGGAAGCATACCCTTTTATCATCCTGGTAATTTTTTTGAAAATTATAACTGCTCTTTTCAAAAAATTTATTTCAATTCTAACTCACCAGTGCCAAGGTTTTTTAATTATCTATCTGTTATCTATCTATTAGATATATATAATACATAGCCAATATGTCTATATTTCCTTTTTTTTTCCTTTTAGATACATCGTTATCATATCACATGATGAGAGTCAAATATTTCTATTAAAAAGGTACTCAGTGAAATAATGAAAATGCAGAAAACAAAGATTTTCCGTTTCAGTTTTGGCATTCCATAAAGACCACTGTAACAATTAGTAGGGCTTTTATTTTTTTCTCATTTCCCTTCAGCTATTTTTTTAGCTCATATCTTTTGAGTCTCAGTTGAGGATTCCTACTGTGGTGTGAGTTTTCAAACCCTAAGCTAAGCTGTCCATTATCTGACCGTAGTCCCTTGTAATTTTAAGTCTAGCATTTCACAGCCCAGCAAAGGTGTTCATGACATATCTTGCTGTGAATGAGTAACACCAGGGCTTGTGACAGAGGACAAAACAGCGAAGTGTTAAATACATCTGCTCCCTTGAGGCTCTCTGTAGGTGGTCAGCCATTCTGAATTACCTTTGTTGTCTGATTTTTCTTGCTTATCTAATACCCTAGAGTACAATGTTTCAAACTAAGTGTTCCATCTTTGCAATTATCTAATAGCAACACCACAGGGTTATCAAACATAGATCTTGGTGTCAGAAGGGATCGCTTTAGTCATTTACTCTGACCTGCCACACACTGAGGTTAAAGGATTTCCAGCACAATGTCTTTTGCTGAAGCTATGGATTGTCTCCTAGAAAGCTCAATAAATGCTCTTGACAAAAGCAAAACCTAATGCTGAAAAAAGTTATGCAGCAAATTGCAATAACTTCTGGTAATATGAATTGCTAGCCTTTTTTTTCCTCTATTGTCCTCCTCGCCTGGTTATTTGGTATTCTGTTCCTACCTTTACTTCATGAAATCTTTAGCCAAGGCCATGGTTCTATTTAAATAAAAATCACTTTCCATTTACTTTGACATTTCTGAAATTAGGATTCAGACTCTGAAATGAAGGTCCTGTCTTATGTCCTTTTTCTTGATTCTTAGCTTGTCCTTTACTTAGCTGCAGGCTAGAACATGTATAGAATTGCTTCACAGAGAAATTAGGGTTAGTGGGGTTCTGTCAAAACCTGACCACAGCTAGATTTCCATTTCACAGCTCTGCTTTTCATGTATAATTCCATACATCACTTGTGTGACTTATACATAGTGCAAATAAGTGATGTATAGACTCAATGAACAGACGTATTTGATACGTCGACATAAGCCTTATTATGTACTTGGCTTATAGAACTGTAGTAAAAGTCTTTCTCTACCTTCATACTTCTGTCAGTTTCTGCATGTTTAAAGGAGCTGTGTATAAGTTTTAGTTCCAGGGTGCTAGCTGTGTTTATCCTCAAGCTCTTTTTCTGAATTGTCATGCAAATAGCATCAAAAAACATAAAACAAGATGAGAAGACAATCTGTGAGTGACAGCTACCAGATTTTTTTCCAAGCGACTTATAACTAGAAAGAGTCAAAAGCATAAAAGGGAATAATAGCTTTCAGACAGTTCATTCCTAAACTTTGAAAACTGATAGGTATAGGCCTACCTTACATTTTGCTTTGTTTTCAAACATACTCTGACACATATTAAAATTAACCTGAAAGTATTACTGAAGGTCTGTTACTGACTGAAATTCTTTAATCTATATAGGTTGTATATAGGGTCTCCTCTGAAGAGCTTTAAAAAAAAAACAAAGAAAAGATGACACTATAAAAAATATTTCCATTCTTTCCAGCTCACATATTGATGTAGAAAGGCCTCCTGAGCCAGAACCATGTAATTTGAGTTGGTTTTTGTAATAGTATGAGGCACAGCAGGCCCTCCTAACCTAAAAGACTCAGTAGAAAGTACTGTCTCCAAGATTTGAGAGACTTACGTTTATGAGACGACTTGAAGATCATCAAGGTAAAGGAGACCACTGACTGTGAAGTATCTTTTTATATTGTACTTTGCATTAATTTATGGAATGGTGGACAAGTAAGACTACTTGAGCCTTTAAGACTTGCGTTAAACTGGAACACTGCAGGAAATTTTATTTTGACTGGTTGTATTTGTAGCAAAAGCTTACTGGTAACAATTTATAGTAACTCTTTCCCCCTCTAGGCACTAGTCTTCTTCTGTTTGTTAGCTTATCTACTATTATGCTTCAGATTTACTCATTAAATATGCTCAATATTGTCATCATCCTGAACACACTCAGGCTTTAGACATCCATCTGAATAGGCTGTGCAGGCAAGTTGTGGAGTCTCCTTCTCTGAAGATATTCAAAACCCATCTGGACACATTCTTACATGACCTCCTGTAGTGACCCTGCTCTGGCAGAGGGGATGGACTCAATAATCTTCCGAGGTCCCTTCCAACCCTTAACTTTCTGTGATTTTGTGATTCTATGAGTTATGCAAGAATGACTTATGGCTCTGAAACCAGATGAAACAAGCTGGTCACACCCGCATTAGTGGCAATTAGTCCTAGACTCTTCTGTTATCCTAAAAAATGAATAATATTTTGTGCATGTGAGGTTGTATGATAAAATTTCAAGTTATGTACAGATTGTGATGCAGTCCATGGGAGTCATATTTTCTTAAAACTGATGTTATTTGTTGCACATATATTCAAGGCCAGGTCAGATGAAGCTTTCAGCAACCTAACAAGTGGAAGGTGTCCCGGCATATGGCAGGGGGGTTGAAACTAGATAATGACACCTTCCAACCTAAATCATTCTATGGTTCCATGATATTTTGTAGAGCAGTTAAGAACAAAGAAAGTTTGTGAAGACTTCAGACCCTCCTGGGCTACCATTGGAGGACTCCAGGGAATAGTTTTGCCCATGCAACCCAGAAGGAAAATATTGCTCAGACACTGAGAATGTTGGCTGCCCGGATAACTATGTCAGTAGACAGCTCAAGAGTTAAGTGGTATGAACTTGCTTATGACATCTCAGAATAGCTGAGGGTCCAAAGCACTAGAGTTCCCAGTTATAATAGTGAAGGCTGAATATGAAGTTCCCAACTTACCAGAAGATACACTGTGACTTTTTTTTGTTCTCATGTCCAAGGTAATTACTGAGATAACTTAGAGTGCATCAGGCAATTTTTATTTTGCATCAATTCATATGAAAAACCTCAGAAGTTTCTAGATTTGTGCCAATGGAGAAAAATAGTAGTGATCTGAAACTTTCTGTAGGTACCAGTCTTTACCAGAAAAGGTCTGATGTTTTTACACCTTTAGCCTCCATTTTATTACTTAGTTCAACTCTATTCACATTCTTTCGTTTTGTTATTCTTACTGCATATGTGCATCCAAAAAGTAGATATATTTAATAAGGTATATGAACATATAATTTATGCTTAACTAAAGGACCAGTATTATTACGGTCAAAATACAGTACTTTGACTGCTTAGGTATTCAGAAATAGGGAGCAACTAAGTGTGAAGTTTTCAAGTTGATACTCAAAAAAGGAATTGCAATTTTATTTTTGCAAGTGGTTATTTATCATATGATGCACTCCATTAGCTGAGCCAAACTTTTCATTCCAGTACTGTTCATCAGGGGTTTCTCACTGGACTTTTAATTTTGTATTTAACTCAGATTCATAGACTGCTTGTTTGTTCATACACTTTTAAACAAAGCTTTTCAAATTATTTTCTTTCATGAAAAATCTGTGAGTTCAACCATGGAAAAGATAAAGTAACTATGATGTATGGAACAATCAGAAAGCATGGGAAAAAAAAAACCCTAAACCATTTCTGTGTTGTTTTGATTCACAAATTGAATAATAAATACTATATATGAATCATTTTTACCCTTCCCATAGACTTGTGCAGGTATGGTAGAAAAGTTTTAAAATTCATTTTATTAAAATGAAATATTTGCTGTTTGCAATCTGCAATTTTTGCAAAGTACACACTTAATTTCTGCCCTACTCCTTTTTTATTTTTGTTTCCTATTAACTCTTAATTCCTCTTTTTTACAATAATGAATATTCTTATAGATACTAGTGGCTGTCTTAATGGGTAAATATTGTGAAATCACTAATTCAGGGCTTGAGGGATGTTACATCCTACAAGATACTCTTTCAATGGCCATACTCTCCATTGTTGTCCTGGTGGTTTATTTATAATGGTTGGATATTTCCACTGTCAGTATCTATCACAATATTGTAATCTCAAACATTTTAGTCACACATGCAGGTCATAACTACTAATCAAAATTTTGCACTCTGTATTTTTTCTTATTATTTTTTTTTCTTAGGTTTCCTTTCACTTCTGTTGAGAAATATAGGCTCTTGTGTAATGTAGCATAAAGTAGATCCTGTTAGGATTCAGGACCATCAACCAATGAATGTTCAGCACAGTGTGGTGGATGCAGTGCCTGGCATAATCAGTTATTCATCGGAGTGTAATAGACTTGTCATTCTGACTGATGCAACAAGATTTGTGGTTGTATTTTTAAGGTCAAAAAGTGCCTGGTTGTGATTAGCATGACAATTCTGTTCTACTAGAATCTGTAGCAGCCTGTTGTGAACTTTGCTCACAAACCTTGCTACGATTTGTCTCCTGGTATCAAATACATTTCATGATATGCCTAATGGATGTAAATTCTGTTATTTTAAAATAAAGAAATTACTTTAACAGTCATATTTGTTACAAATAATTTTAAAAAGTGTTGAAATATTTAGTAAGTTTTGTTTTGTCTATTGAGGTAGATAATATATATGGAGTACCTTTTAAACGTCTCTTAGTTGCCATTCCACTGGTCTAGCATCAGGAGTTAAATGCAAGGCACTCTACTCTCATATAAAACATATGAGTGAAAGAAAGCCACAGAAATCCAGTGTTTGTTATATTATTTTACTTCATTAGCATATGCAGAGGTGATTCCCTCTTTAGTTTAGAAAATAAAACTCTTTGGTTTTGAAAAAGAAGGGATGGAAAAAAGGGAAATTCTTGGAGTAAAGGATTAATGGGAAAAGAATTATTTAAATAAAGATGTCATCATCAAAAGAAAGAAAAGGGGGGAAAAGAACTCCCCAAAACCTCCCAAAAGACACAATGAAAAAAAACCACCCACCCTAAACCCAAAAGTAGTTGAACCATAGAAATTTAATGCAACAAATTTATTATTTTAGGCTGGTGTTATATATGTGTGAGATACTATAGCTCTTCTAGGTGGTAAGTTATCAATACTTTCTTACTAAGACATCTGTTGCTCAGCTTCAAAAGTAAGAAATTCCACAGCTAAGTGATGGGCAAGAAACAAGAAGGAAAGACAGAAATATTATTACCAGTGTTTTTCTATTTCATTGTGGGTTTTTTCATTCGTTTGTACGTTTTTGTAATCGATTTCCTTACTTCAATGCAGTTTGACCACCATAACACATAAAAAAAAAACCTACTGGGATCCTTTCTGCTGATTTCATTGGAGATTGTATTAAAACCACACTTTAAGGTTAGGTGAAATGCCTACTTATCTCCTGTAGCTAAGAAAACTGGAAATCTCTCATGTAGTCAGTAAATCCAAGTGAAGAATATCTAAAACTACCTTCTTTTCAATACTGTCTCTTTGTAATCTAAATTATAATTTAGGCAAATCAACATTACAGAAACTTTTGCTAGAGGTATGATCATGGAAATGTCTAAGGCTAGGCTTCTGAGAAGCAATCTGAGGGAATTAAGGATTCAAATCCAAGACAAATTGAAATCCAGATCAGACTGATCTGGATTAGGCTTCTTGTCAAAATCTCTCACTCATTATTCATTGCCTACCTATTCCATTCAGGCTGAATTATGTAGGCCTTACTCAGTGAGCACCTCCATTACCACTAAACTCTCAAGGCATTATGAAAAACCGTCTACTGATTCTGTAATAAAGAAATCTGAACATCTAGCAATGTTCCCTGATCACTAGGGTTATCATATCAAAATCTAAGTGAAAATAGAAAAGAATATTAGTCATTTGTCTGACCTAAGAAAGACATATTTTTCAGTATTTGATTTATAATTCTATATTTTGTCTAAGTGTTTGAGAATGTGGGATCAGTCTCAATGTGTGATGCATTCTTAGACATTTCTGCACCTGGCTTTGTAGCACTATGTCAAAAAGTGACAAGGTAAATCATAAAACTCAAATGAGAGACCCATAAAACAGAAGACCTAGTAGATTTGATAATACTCCAATGTGAAAATGTCTCTGGAAAATACACAGTGGATTTGTAATCTTCAGTAGTGAAGGTGATGAAGGAAATCCTATGTGCAGAATTTTCTTTGAGCAGTATGGCCTGACAAAACATAGAAAATGACACGTAAACATGTGAACCTAAATTCCTGTCTCATGCAGTAGTGCTGAATGTGTCCTGCTCTCATTACCAAGGTATGAAATGGTCTTGCTGCAAGTGGGTGTGCCTCATTTTTTGGTATTCACTCCCCTGCCTTGATGAAAAAATGAGCCATTTTCCTCAGTACTTTTGATTGTCAAAGATTGCTAAGGGGAATCACAAATTTTGCTTTGTTATATTTTTCTGATCTCATCGTAACTTTTTCCATACCTTCTTTTCAGGATCAGTCTTTCAAGTCTTGGGTTTCAAAATACCCTTTCTCTTAAGATATATATTCTTACTTTTTGTTTGTTTCTTCTGCTTTTTTCTGAGATGACATAACATCCTCTGGTTAGCACCTGTATTTTATTCCTTGAAGGATCAGTCATATCATATCTATGACCTAAGCTTCTTAAAGAGTAATATGACTTAAATGAATTTAAAAGTGAAGTATATCTCAGAAATTATGACCATTTCATAAATTCGGAGAAGAAAATAAGATATTCTGAATGGAATTTCCAAAGTTCATTCTTGCAAGAAAAGGGTGGATATCATAGCAAAGAACTCTAAAAATTGTGTCTTCTCTCTTGAATAATCAGTTTAGTGCTTTGAAAATTCTAAGACTGATAAAATCACTTATCTGAATAAAGTCACTTATTCAGAAAAAGAGAAACATTTTTAGAACATTTGATCCGAGTATTATTATTATCTGTTACACTAAGCTGAAATATTTTGTATAGTATTACTTGTAGGAATCTGCTTATGGTGCATGTGAGAGATGTAGTAAGAGATAGCAACATTAAATGAATTAATTCTCATATTACTTAAGAATTCTGATGAAGATGCCACAGGTAATCCACCATTTGAAAAGACTAAGGAATACCATGATTAAAAGTAAAATAGATGTAGCACAGAAGATGGAGGCATAATTGTAAAAACAAAGTATCATTACTCTATCAGGTTTTTACTGGTAGAATTTAGTTGCCTTTAAGTGTCTCACAGCAACCTCTTAGGTTATAGGCTTCCCCTGCTCCCCAGCTATGTCTTAAATTTGTCATTTAAGATGATGATATTTTCTTCCCAATCAATTCTAGCTAGGTATTTTTACTACATTAATTGTTTCTATGGCATCTGGGAACTTACAAAGAGTTACTGATGAAGATAATTTGAAAATTCTGTTGATACAATATGCAATATTCTTTACATTGCTTGTCGTTTGCGGATAAACTGTAAGTACTCTCAATCGTTTTACAGATCAGTAGTGTATTTGGCCTTCCAAACCTTTTTCTGACAATGAATCCAGGCAGAAGAGGGAAAGCTGCAGCATGAAAAGAATGACACGTGAGAATAACACTGAACAGGAGTATACTCTCTTTGCAGGTATCTTCAGGAACAATTAAAACTAAGTCTTGGCACGACCTCAGGTCTGGCAAGTAAAACATCATGGTGAAGTTTTTCTATGGAGTAAACCCCAGTGCTTAGTTTTTTCCATGAACTGAGCATGTGCTTTCCACATAAAAGTACCATTTCACAATGGGTTGCTGTTGATGCACTACAGTTTGAACATTGCAGATGGGTATCTCCTTTAACACTAGGCATTCTGTCATGCAACATTAGGGACATTTCCATTAGGCTGTGTCAACACACAGTTCCAGAAGATGCAGCATCAGATGACTGGAGAGATAAAACATCAAAACCAACTACACTGACAGGTTACCTGCTGCCAGCCTAGTGTTTGAGCTGGCTGGTCTGCAGCTGAAGCCCTGCTAGAGCCAGAGTGAAGGCAGCTGGAAGTCTTTTGGCATTTCACTGTACAGTAATTTCAATTTATCCCCCAGATATTGCAGTTAGCAAGAGATAGTAGTAATTTTAGGACAGTATTTAATAAAATTAATATTTTTAAAATCTATCTCCACAAAACAGAATAAGCTTTTACTTATTTTTAAATCATTTATAATGTAAGCATTCCTTAAAAGGAGACAAGTGTCAGCTACAGAAACCAAAGGTCTCTAATGCTTCAACAGACACAGCATAGCAAGAGCAATGTGAGATTTCTGCCTTTAATCCATTACTATATTGCACCTCTGATCTAGATAAAATGGCTCTAGAAATGTAAGGGACATAACATATCCTGATAATTTGCTCCATTTCTTTATGTGCCAAGTCTGGTTACTCCATCAACTGGTAGCCACTGGATATGCTTTTACCCCACTGTTGTTGAAATACAGGATAGAAAAGAGCATTTTAGGTCATCATATTCACCATCTTGCTGTCACAGACAACATGCCATACAATTGTCCCCTTAAATTTGCTTTCAAAAGCCTTGCTGTCAAAAGGCTTTACTGAAGCTCCAGCATATTCTCATTCTCAGCTCTTTCTTGCCCAGTCTATATCCATTGTTTCATATGCTAGCTTGGACCATGTGTTGATTATTTTTCATGTACTTTACAAGAGTCAGTTGCATCCTCTCATGTCCTTTGCTAGACTAACCAAATCAAAATTTTCAGTTCTTTGTTATAAATCAGGTTTTTCTGAGCATCTTATATTTTATTCTATTCAAGGCTTGAATAAACTTTCATGTGGCCTTGAAGAAACTGCTAGCAATGGCAGCTCCTTTCAGGTACTTCTGTTATTGTTATGTCAATACCTATTTAAAAATCTATTCAAAGGAAAAAGCAGAACTATGTCCTATTTTAAGAGCTTGAAGAAAACTTTAACTCCTACAAGAATCTGCCAGACCTTAAGACTTTGGCAAATGCTCTACACATGATTATTGGAAAGACAATGAATTTGGATCAAATTCCTGCGTAAATCAGTTGGATGATATGTCCTCTGTGTTTGAAGAAGTTTGTGTTTGCATTTCTTTCATAATGACTTGGAATAGATCTTTCCTAACAGTAACTAAAGTTTAACAGATTTCATAAATACTGTGGAGGAAAACAACCCAACAATGAAAAAGGCAGCCAAAATATTTTTGAAAAGAATTACTGAGTCTTGTTGACTTTTTTGTAAAATGAAATTCTCCTGAGCATTTTGATATTGCCTTTTCCCAAAGAGTCACTTGACAGAAAGAAAATGTTTTACAGCAGGTTTGTCTACTAAACAACCTAATCAAAATATTATTAAACAATTACACTGCAGTAGGCTGTTTAATGAAGTGTTTTCAGTGCAGTTTGAGCATTAATAGCAACAGTGTTAAGCTGCTTTGTGCTCTGTGTATCAAACAGCCTGAAGTAATGTGAGCTGACTAACAGCCAAATAAAATCTTGAAGCGCCTTTGACAGACAATATATTTGTGCCAGTCTAAATCTTCTCATACATTATTACTGAGCATGGAAATGACAAAAAGGAATGTCAACAGCTTCTATGTAGTGCATATCATAGTTAGCTCCATGATAACGAGGGGCCTCCTGCATTCTTCCTCATGACTGTCCCATGCTCTGACAGGAATTTGAATCTGAGCAAAAATTTGAAGCTGTGTGGAAAAAAAAGGTCAGATTTCCATTCAGATTCAGGCACATTCCTGGCCTGTAGCTAAGGGTGCTGCATCAGCATGTAATTTAGAGATAGTCACCGAAACCGAAAGTTTCAATTGACTTTAGCAGGAGAGGAATATTCAAGTGAATTAGGAAATGGCCTGTTTGAATCTTTGCTGACTGAAACATTTTTAACCTCAGTGTTTCTGGTATTTTTGTTTGTTTTAGCAGAATGCCAACATAGAATATCCAGCCAATCTTGAATAGAGAAGTAGGTTGAGTATTTCAGGAGTTTATTCCCAAAGCAATAATCTGAATTTCATTAAGAAGGCCAGTTGTTACTGAATTTCAACAAAGAAGGAAACTGATAGACTGTGAAAACAGAACAATATTTAGATTTAAATATAGAGTTCCTAGAGATAGGTTGCATTACCATTAACATAAGTGTGGGGGAAAAAAAAAAGTTGGATAATGTTGAAGCTTGTAACATTATAACAGTCTTCCATAGTTATCCCAGCTACTGAATGTAGAACAGTGGTTGATGAGCTATGGTGAATCATCTTTAAAGCTGATTAACTTTACTGTCAGTTTCACCTCTCTGCTACTGTAAAGCAGAGTTGTCCTGAAAGAGGCAATGTTTCTGCTTCAGTTTACCTCAGCTGAAATTAAACACCTTATCAAAGTGCCAATAGCTTTCTGCCCCTGTTCTGCCCCTGCCTTACTGTTTCAGTAAAAAGCCCTTTGCCAGAATTGTGTGGGGGCTTTCATAATCTCATCACACTGCCACAGCAATACTGCAACTGCTGATGTTAAGATGTGGGTAACAAGTGCCATTCATCTGCTAAAAAGCAATGTCATCCTACAGCAGTAAATGTTGCATAGTACAGAATCTACTGTACTGTGGAGAGAGAAGAAATTTCATCAGTTGAAGCAGAGTGAGAACGTAGGAAAAGTTGATGAGCTCTGAATCAGTTACCCAGCTTACTTTGTGAACTTACACTAACTACAGCAGTTTGTTACCCTACAGTAGCTTGTTCAGTTACTTCTCACACCTAGTAATTTTTAGTCTCCTACAAAAAAATTTAATCTGAATTTTGCTGACATATTGGAAAAATTACCAGGATGAAGGATTTTTTTTCTTAAGAGCTGCAGGAACCAAAAAAGTTGGAACAGTACTTTGTCTCTTATTTCTATTTTAGAAGCACAATATACTGATTACCATAGTTCTCTCTTCTAAACAACTTCCTCCACTTCCAAAAATATCTTTTTCCACCCACCATCAAAGTGTTTCCTAATAGCAGAGAGAAAGCCTAAAGTGTTGGTTTCCATGAGATAACTGGGTAACACAGGCCTGGGATCTGAGGTGCTGGAGGCATGGCTTAGCTGTGCTTTGCCTCAAAACACCCCAGAGATGTGATACAGGCAATTCAAGTTTCTGTTTCCACTTATGCCTCATTGCCTCAGCATGCCAGACCACTCTCATGCAGACCTTGATGGTACTTCTGTGTCTAACGCAGTCTATGCTCATGGGTTCTGCAAAGCAACAATGTCAGCAGCAGTACCTGTAACATGTAACAATAATATCAGATCTGGAAAAAAAAAAAATGGAAAGGAAAGGAAAGGAAAGGAAAGGAAAGGAAAGGAAAGGAAAGGAAAGGAAAGGAAAGGAAAGGAAAGGAAAGGAAAGGAAAGGAAAGGAAAAGATGTGAAAGGAAAGGAAAGGAAAGGNGTGCTCAGTGCCAGGCTGGATGGGGTTTGAGCAACCTAGTCTAGTGGGAGCTGGAACTCCTGATGAAGGAGCATTAGAAACAGCTGATCTGTTCAGTGTTTTTTTGTTTTCCTCACTGAAATGGTGATTATATACTAAGTACTGCCATTGGCAATGTCTTTAAATTACTAGGCATGGAAGTGCAGAGCTCTTTAAAAAGCCTGAAATCTGAGACCACTCAAAGTAATTGATTTTTCATCCTCAAGTACTGGTATTACTGAGGTTGGATAGTCCCCAGTACAGCACAGTTTATTCTAACACCTTCAATTTGATAGGATTTCACTACATAAAGAGAGGTTAGTTTTTCTCTTTTGCTTGTTGTGCTGATTTCCTAGCATACATTCTTAAGAGAATCAAAAACAAGGGTGAACTGATATAGTTAGTAAAATTTTGCTTCTTAAAAATTCCCTGACTTGCTGTCACTAGATAATTAAAATACAAAAGTGATTATATTATAGAATCATAGAATAATTTGGGTTAGAAAGGATCTCTAAAGGTCATCTAGTCCAACCCCCCCCTGCAGTAAGCAGGGACATCCTCAACTAGATCAGGTTGCCCAGAGCCTCATCAAGCCTCACCCTGAAATATCTCCAGGGTTGAGGCCTCAGCTACCTCCCAGGGCAACCTGTTCCATTTTTCTGCTACCGTCATGGTAAAGAGTTTTTTACTAACATCCAATCTAAATCTACTCTTCTCTAATTTAAAACTGTTGCCTCTCATCCTATAACTACAAGTCCTTGCAAACAGTCCCTCTCCAGCCTTCTTGATACTAGAAGGTTGCTATTATGTCTCCCTGGAGCCTTCTTTTCTCCAGGTTGGATAACCTCAGCTCCGTCATACTGTCTTTGTAGGAGAGGTATTCCAGGCCCTTGATCATTTTTGTAGCCCTCCTCTGGACCTGCTCCATCAGATCCATGGCCTTTCTGTATTGAGGGCTCCAGAGATGGATGCAGTACTCCAGGTGAGGCCTTATCCCAGAGGTCTTACCCTGTTTTGTATCACAAAACGTTCTTGATATTATTCAAAAAAACCAACCTAAAATAAAAGCGTGACAGATATTGTTGCATAGCATCAGGATGATATCACATTTTTTCCCCTAAAATTAGTGTCTTAGGTTTTTGCTGTTTTGCTTGTTTTTTTTCATTGGTTCTTTAGTTTTATATTGCTTCTTTTTTTTCTTTCTTTTTTTTTTTTTTTTTCCAGAGAGAAGCAGAACAGAATAGTTTTGTACCTGACTACAAGAAGTAAGTCCCCCCAGTAATGAAATAAGTGTGAATTATAACACTTATGCAGTATTTTTTTTATATTTTATATTTTTTTGCATATTTATTTGTGGGAAATATTTACACATCAGAGATATTCAGATATATAGGATGTACTTAGTTGTATCTACCAAATACTTAACTACCTACCTACCCAACCAACACAATTACAGTACAGGTTCTGCACTTAAAGGCTACAGATGAATCTTTACTCCTACATCAATTAAAGTCTCAGTTTGGGTAATGTGAGCATTCATTACCTGACATCTAGCCATTTGGGTGATTTCCATGTAACAAAAGCTGTATTATGAGATTTGCTTGTTACATATTAGCTGCTGTCACACTTCATTATTAGCTAATGTGTTGTTAATGAGTAAAGGTTCAGGACCCAAAATAGGATATTTTATTTCAGTCAGGGTACATTTTGAAGACCATATAGTATATAAAGAAAAAGCCAGGTTAGTACTAATGTTACAGATGCAAGTATCACACTGTGTAATTCTTAACACATTTCATATGCCTGTGATGTTCTTCATGTTCTAGAAGTAGAGTCTTCACTTGAAAGGCTTATGCTGTATTTTCTTATGGTAAATAAATATTCAGGTGCTTGAACTGTTCAGTCAAATTCCTCATCGAAACAATGCTGTTATGACATGATTCAATAGCTGGTCAAGAACACAAGTTGTTTTCCTCTCCTGTGGTTGTAAAGAAACACATCTAAATAACTGCTGAAATGTTTGTATGACACCTAAGATTCAAGTTCTAGGATGAATCATTAACAAACAACATTTCCAGCTTTAGAAGAAGGATTCTTCCACTGATAAGAACAACTTAGCTGTCAGCACATACCTTCATTTCTGCTCTGTATTAAGTAGGGGATTTAAAATGCTCTTCCCCTCCAGAAAATTCACACCTAAGTATGGTAGAGCTAATACTCTCCTACTAGTCTAACCTTAGAACAGACAATTCTAAACAGAGTATTCTGAAATACTCACACAGACTCTCACCACTCTACGTTTTCTTGCATTTGTCTTTTCTGAGAAGTTCTAACTAAAAAATACACATGCACACTTCAGAATGCTTAAGCAGGTATTCAAATTACACTCTCTTATTTGTTTTGTTTGGTTTGGTTTGGTTTGGTTTGCAGACTATGTGTGTTACACTATTAATGCTTTAATACCTGGCAGAATCTAAAATCTACCTAGTAAGTCAACATTAAGGTTGTCTGCATTGGAGTTACACACATAGAGCATTCAGTTTACAAAGGGGTGAAGTAGGTGTGGTACTGAAGATCCGTCCATTCTTCCTGAAGAATGAACATGTCACCAGCCTTAGATGTCTTCTATCTTTTTTATTCACATATCCCTTTTATAACCTTAACAATTAATTTATAGACTTCCATGTGCTAACAGAGGTTCCTTAATGAATTTATGGATTTTCTTTTTCAGTTGGCTCTGGAATACCAGAGACTATTAATCTTATATGGTTTCAATCTCTGTGTTGACAGCTTAGAAGACATGTTTGCTTTCATGCTTCTCCTTTATAGGCAAAATCATGTGTTTATTTGGTTTGTCTATTACCTCTCTGACAACTCATGACTGCAGGATTTGTCTTCTCTCTATGCTCATCATTGGAATGAATGGCAGTTTTTCATTCTCACCAGTTATAGGGTAGCATATGCAATAATTCTGTTTAGTTTATTACCAATTATGAAACCATTGTAGTTTTTCTACTTAGTTTTTGCCATTCTCTTTTTAAATATATTTATTTGTGCTTGATAAATGCAATAAATAATCTTTGCTCTCTTTCCTATCAAAGTATGCAATATTTCTTCCCTTTAGAATAAATTTTTAGATTTTTATATGCTTTATTTTTTTAGCTCTAATTTTTCTCTTTTTTCCCTTTTTAAAAATTTACTTTCTGTATTATTTAATTCTATTAAATTAGCTTTCTTCTTCTTCATATCCTATGTCATTAATATTTCTGTACTTGGATTGCTTTTTGTCTCTGTTCTCCAGTATATTTTAATTTAGGAGACTATTTTCTTCATATGCTAAAATTCATATTTTCAATTCATTAATGCACACAGTTATTTATTTTATATTTTCTAGTTATAATTTCCTTAACATGCCAACTCTTTTTATGTTTCATCTGATCTCCAGAAATTACCAGTTTCTACTAAGGCTGCACCTGTGTTACCATAGACTTCTTTGACCCTAATAGCCCTGAGCAATCTCACTTGGATTTACCACAGATTGGGGGAGGGATGAATTATGTTCAGTTACCAGCAAAATTAACTGGACATAGAGCAGAAGCTGCAAAATATGGTGTAACATGAAATTAATGTTTCAGACAACATCTAAAGGCTATTGCTGCCACAATAGGTTAGATATTAGAAAGAATTTCTTCACGGAGAGGGTGATTAGGCTATGGAATGGACTGCCCGGTGAGGTGGTAGATTCTGTGGCACTCAGTGCCATGGTCTAGCAACTGCTCCGGTGGGTCAAGGGTTGGACTAGATGATCTCTGAGGTCCCTTCCAACCCGGCTAATTCTATGATTCTATGATTCTATGAATAACAGGACAGACAGCTCTGGAAATACAGCACTAGAATGAAGGAGGCTTCCTAGTGGTGTGAAGTCAGGTCAGGTATTAGTGAGAGCTGGTGTTGTTTTGTACTTTAACATTTCTACAGTCACTGAGATAACTGAAAGTGGAGCAGTACTAGCAACAGTGAGAAATTTCATAACATTCATAAAAGCCTTAGAGCACATTCCTAGAAACAGCTGAGTCTCTTACCTGAAAAAAAGGTCTCGTGGGGCCTTAGATGAAATTTAGATGATTTTGTACAAAAATGTAGTTCTTTGGTTGTGCCTGTTAGATGCTATCTACTTTTGGAAGTACCAGAGCCCTTTAACTGTCTAAAATGTTAGCTTTTTAATCTAAGAAAATGAAATTTATACAGTCATGTACTCTACTTTTGTCCATCCATTTTTATCACTAATCTTTTGTTTCAAAGAGTAATGGATTGGTGGCTGTCACAGCTCTGCACAGGGGACACAAATGCATCCTAGCATACCTAGAGCTGCAGAATCTCAGTACCCATGGGCACGTCAGCAGTGAGGGTAAAATGTCCAGTAAAGACACAAAGCACTAGCCAAAAGTAAGGTATTTTTATTCACTTTTAAGATTGTTTATGTAGATGGAATCTAAGAATACTAAGAAAATTAATAAATGGTATTGAAGGAGGTAGGTGTAAGAATTGCAATGAAAATGGGCTGCAGGAAGCACGAGTTCACACTGAAGTTTGATTCAGCTAAGAAGTCAGTCAACAACTAATCTCTGTGAAAATTAGGCTCTCTGGTTTGCTGCAAAGATTCCTATATATCTAATATTCTGCAGTTGATAAGTCTGATTAGCTCTATTAATAGATTACATTGAAACCCTGTCCACAACATAGAGTAGAAAGTTGCAGTGACTTCCTTGCACAACCCAGGCTTGCAAATATTTGCTCTACATATTTAATAAAGCATGATTATATTACAATTTGGAAACTGTTTTTTTTTTTTAAATTTGACAAAAAGAGACAACTTGCTTATCTATAGAGCTTGGTTCCTCTGCAAACACACAGTTTTCAGAGGAGTTTATTTCTTATTCTAGAAAAGAATAAGAGTGCAATTTTAATTTTTTTGAAGTAAATCAAGTTTGGTTTAAAAGACTGTTGATATTATAAAGGAGTTAATGGAAGGAGTGTATATTATTTCTTCCTCTTTCAAAATACTTAGTCCGTTTAGCCACTGGTTTAAAACAAATATAGAATTGTTACAAATAAACTTGGAAAAGTGATGATCTTACCAATGTATAACGAGACAAAATATTGTGCATCTACAGAAATTTCTAGGATTGAAATATATACCATTAACATATTGTTTAAAATCTATATTAACTTCTTTTTTAAAAATACAAGTATTAATATGCAGACAGAAAAATACTGAGCAATGAAAAGACTGCTTCTAGAAACCATTGTCTGACTAGTACAAGATTTCTTTTTCTTCTTGACATCCTTTGCACAGTCATGATGTATTCCCCATGACACAACATGACCAGTCTGCACAGGTCCAAAGGTTTATCACGTCATATTTCTTTGCATAAAAGGGTAAACACCTTGAAGAAGAAAATGTGTAAAAGTACAATTTAACTCCTAGGAGGTGGATACTTTTTAAAAATAAATGGGGTAATGCTATGTTATGAATTGTTAGGTATTTGTTAAATAGCATTTATAGTTTATAATAGAAAGAGCTTATGGGAATGATCTATATGTATTTATTGAGACAAATCATAGAATCATAAAACAGTTTGAGCTGGAAGAGACCTTAAAGATCAGCTGTTTCTAATGCTCCTTCATCAGCAGTTCCAGCTCCCACTAGACTAGGTTGCTCAAACCACATCCAGCCTGGCATTGAGCACTTCCAGAGAGCGTCATCCACAGCTTCTGTGGGCAACCCGTGCCAGTGTCTCATCAATGCCACACTAAAGAATTTACTCCTAACATCTCACCGAAAGCTACTCTCTTCTAGTTTCACTGAATCATGGAATTGTCACAGTTGGAAAACGCCTCTAAGATCACTGAGTCACCCCAGAGAAACCACCCTACCCACTAAAGCATGTCCTGAATTTCCTTATGTACACAGTTTATTAATGCCTCCAGGGATGGTAATTCCACCACCTCCCTGGGCCTGTTCCAATGTCTGACTACTCTTTCAGTAAAGAAATTCTTAGTCATATCTAATCTAAATATCCTCTGTTGCAACTTTAGGATATTTCCTCTGGTCCATTATATAATTGAGAGAAGAAACCAACATCCATCTCCACCTCCTTTCAGATAGTTGTAGAGAACAGTAAGGTCTCATCTCAGCCTCCTCTTCTCCACAGTACACATAACCAGTTCCCTCAGCATCTCCTCACAGGACCTGTTCACCAGACCCTTCATTTGCCTGGTTGCTCTTCCCTGGACATGCTTCAGCAACTCAATGTCCTTCGTGTAGTGAGGGGCTCAGAACTGAACACTGTACTCAAGGTACAGCCTCACCAAGGCCTGGTATAGGGGCAAAATCATTTCTCTCCTCCTGCTGGACACACTATTTCTGATATATGCCAGGATGCTGTTGGTCTTCTTGGCCACCTGGTCATGCTGCTGGCTTATATCAAGCCTTCTGTCAACCAGCACCCCCAAATAAATCCATTATCCCTTGTCCTGTCACTATATGCCCTTGCAAAAATTCCTTCTCCAGTTCCTCTGTAGGCCCCCCTTCAGATACTGGAAGGATGTTACAGGGCCTCCCCAAAATCTTCTTTTCTTCAGTCTGAACTCCAGTCTGAATCCTACTCCCCCCACTTGCCTTTACAGGAGAGGTGTTCCAGCCCTCTGATCTTCTTTGTGGCTCTCCTATAGACTTGCTCCAATGGCTCCCTGTCCTTCTTGTATGCAGGCTTCAGAACTGGACACAGTAATCCAGGTGGGGTCTCACCAGAGCAGAGTAGAGGGGTCACCTTTTTTTACCTGTTGGCCACACTTCTTTTGATGCGGTCCAGGGTATGTTTGGCTTTCTGGATGGCAAGCACATTGCCAGATCATGTTTATCTTTTCATCAACAAATTCCCCCAAGTAATTTTCCTCAGGGCTGTTCTCAATTAATGCTCTACCCAATGTGTAGCTGTGGTTGGGATTACCCCAATCCATGGGCAGGACCTTGCACTTGGCCTAATTGATCTTCACAAGGTTGGCATGGGCTCCAGTCTCAAGCTCATCAAGGTCCCTGTGGATGGCATCACGTCCCTCCAGCATGCCGATCACACCACAGAGCTTTGTGTCATATCCTGTTTAATAATTTAATTCTTATAAGTCAGAATTAAAGGTCCAAAGTGAGGTTTAAAAATTCTCATGCAGGAACAATATCATAATAAATTTTGTAGACTATAGGAACCATTTATCTATGTAAAAACCTCTTCATTTTATCGCTATTGAATTTTGTAGGACATTCCACTAACTCTAGATGTACTTTGCTTTGTACAATGAATTCTTAAAGAATACTTTTTAAACATGCAATCTGCATTCATTTACTATGCAACTGGCTCACTAAAGTTAATTAATTAGCTGCATTGAATCTGATACATTGAAAAGTGTCGTCTCATAAGGTCAAAATCAGGATGTAATTTTTAGAAAGGATTCCAATAGTCCATTAGATATGTCCACAGTAAGTAAAATAGTTTTATGAGTTCTTCAGTATTTGCTTCTTTTCTTCTTCCCCAGTACATTGTTCATGGCTGTTGGCAGAGCCAAAATTGATTTGATTTTGATTAACAAAAATTTATGCTCATCTACCATCACAGTGCCCTGATGAGATGTTTTCTTTCACTGGTCCAGCTATTTGTCATATTCTTGATTGTGTAGCTTCCATCAGTTTTTAAATTATTTTGCCTAGTGCAATTGAAAGATCATTAATAATTAAAAGAGAAAGATTAATAAATAAATAGCATGGGATACAATTTAGCTGAGCTGGAAATTCCATCTGCTATGAATCAACATTTACTAATATCAAAAAATATTCATAACTTTGATGAAATAAGACTGGCAAGAAATTTGGTCCCAGAGGATAGATATCTTAGTAGGGAAAGAAAGGAAAATAAAGAGAAATTTAGGGCTTCCTGATCACACATATTTTTGTTAAAAATAAAAAAAAAATGCCATGTATTCCTATGTTTTTAAACAAAAAGGTAGTATGTCTCACATACTTGTACCTTGAGATCACAGCCAGATATGTAGACCTTCAGTCTTCTCACCTGTAAACAAAATAATGTCAAAATGAAATTTTTTTCACTCTTAAACTTAACAATTTTCATCTGCTTTTATGCTGTGTGATAAAAATTTTTCTGTTAACTGAAAACATTACATGCATTGCACCAGCCTATCCCAGCAAGTAAAATAAAAGAGATATAGCCCATCCTAATCCTTAAATGAAGACTTTTTCTTATTTTCTTCTCAGCAAACAATACATTATTCAGTGTTCAGCAGGTGATAAATCAAATTCAATTTCCACAAAGGATGCTTATTAGTATGAACCACAGGAATGATACTAGAAGAGTCTTCGATTTGTAACTATTTAAAATTATCACAAAACATATAATAAAAAGCCATCACTGAGGGACCAAGGATTAAGGCATTCAACCACTGTTTTGTTTTGCCCAGGTGGATAGATAACTATTCCCCTAAATTTCATTTGTTAAATTGACTGTGAGTTGAACAAATCACAAATCATTCAGCAGCCTGAACCTCACAGTTTTCTAGAACAGAGAATGTGTCAGCTTGTCATTATTTTTCACATTATCCAACATAAAAATTTCTGGTGTAGATCACAAATAGTACTAGCAGTCATGGGCATTGCATACAATTATATACTCTACCCAGAAGATGCATTACCTTGATCTACCATAAAAGAAAAATAAAAATCCTAACACTGAAGATCTTTCAAAGAAATATGAAAAAAATCCTCTTGACCTGTAAGAGCATTACTGCCTTGCTAATTTGAAGTGAGTTTAGATTTCAGGTTTTAAGGCCAGGAGACCTTTTTTCATCAAAACTGATTTCCTGCATAGTACTGGGCACAAGGTTTCAACAGTGTTGGCAACAACTTCAGTGAGTTTGTACTGAAACAGAACAAGTTTGAATCAAAGTACCCAGGTGACAGAGTATACATCAAATTTCTTTCAAAGCTGTTACAGCCCTGAACAGCAAAAATATGTCAGCTCTTTGACATTTCCACTATCTTGCTTGTTTAGTTGTCTAGCGTCTCTTTCAGCCATTGAATTCTCTTAATGTCTTTTCTGGATTTTAGAGAGCTCTATACTCTTACTGTCTATGTATAATGTAAAAATCACTAATCTGGGTTGTTTCTCTCATAAACTTTGTTGATTTAAGTAGACAGAGATTCTTTCAGTTTCTCATGACAAGATGTGTCTTCCAAAAATAATCATTCTTGGAGCTGTCATAAAATATGTCCAGAGAGAAAGGAAGTTTTCCTGTGACTCTCTCACAAATAGCATCACTACCTTCAGAGCAGAGGTAATCACAAACATTTTGAATTCACGGGGGAAAAAAAAAAAGACTATGGTTTTCTCAGAACAATTTACCTACACATTTTGAACATGCCAAAGATTTCAAGTAAAATAATAATCATCCTTATTAGGGGTTATATTGAAAGTACAGAATGTGACACCCTATTTCTAGATATGTGCTGGGAACAAAAATTCTCAGCTAGCCACACTGTCACTTCTGCCTGAAGAAACATGAAACCACAACTCTCACTTATCAGAAGTTATGAGGTACACAGTCTGTGCATGTAAGACTTGTTCTATGTTTTCTCTGTTGACACTGTTCTACAGTTTATGAATATTTAAACATTCGTTGCAGTAGTGTAGAAATGCAGATAAATTCTTTTTCAGTTCAGTGGCAGACAGCATTAGGGATTTTGATCATTTGTACTCTGTCTCAGAAATAATTATATTCCCATAACAAAGATTATAGGAGGCTTGTTTTAGAATAACATGTAGTTAGAAAACTCATTTGAGATGTGGGAGACCCATTTTTGAATCTGCTTTCTGGCTGATTTAGAGTTAGCTCTTTTGTGTTATGCAGCCTACAAATGGCATTTATTATTTTCATTGCCACACTACACTGAGAGATTTGCCTTGATCTTTTTATCTTCCAGTATCTCTAACTCCATTTTAAACTTAGCTCTTTGCAGACTGTACTACCATTCACAATGGAAAGCTGACCTTACAGTATTCATTAATCCTGGAGGTGTACCTTGACATTTAATACCTTTAAGGGGTATGTAGGTTAATCATAACTAACAACTATTTATAGTGCTTTACCAGTCCTAAAGATAAATGGACATTTTATTTTATCAGGAAAAAAAATACCCTTTCTTACAAGTCATTTGATAAAACACTGTTCAGTCCCTGCATTAGGCAGTAAAACTGCAAACATTCTATTAAAATAGTGCTGCAATAATTTATCATAGAAAACTACTTTGAGCTGTTTAGAATATTGATTTTTGAAAATTCAAAGTGGTTTATGTATTAATTATACTATTTTAATAAAAAAATTGTTAGGAGTTGCCAAATCTGAAAGACCAATAAACTTGAGCAGGCCACAGTGTAGGTGTGGCCAGTATTTTGGTTGAACATTTATTGCCCACAGGCACTTGCAACCTGTAACCTTGCTCTAAAAAGCTGCCTTGTTTTGGTAAGTATTGTGCCCAGCCCACAGGGCTGACACCCTCTTGTGATGCCCTGGGAGGAAGCAGGTCAAGGGCACATTACCCTAATTGTTAGGGTTGTACTTACTGAGACCATGCCTCTTTTATCTTCTTAACCATACCCACTCTCCCAGTGGATCAGGACTGGTCTGTCCACACCGTAGGTGGGATTTCTTATGGGTTTCATCTTGCACAAAGATCAATAATGCCTGCAGTATTTACTACCTCGCAATATGTAGCACATCACTTACTTGACTGCAGTACAACACAGAAGAGAAGGAAAGATTTTTTACAATCAGTTTCAGCTGTGTGTTTTCACCACAGTGTAAATGGTGGGGGAGGTATGCAGTGGGATCCATGTGGTGTGAGAGTATGTCAAAGCGGGTAGCTGGAGAGAAGAGTCCAGAAGTAAAACAGACAGCCAGTTAAAGGCCACCCTTTCCCTAAACCAGGTGTGTTATTTCAGCCTGTTAAAAACTGTTTTTGACTGTCTTTATGTTTAAGTCAGTAATCTGAAGAAAACTGAATAAAATCCTAAACATTATGTCCTTTAAAAGCAGAAGTGCAACTAACGTCAAAGTTTTCTTAACACGTTCAAGCAAACCCTCTTCCTTAACATCTTGTTACTGTTATTAAAAAGGAATCAGATTTTATTGGCTGAAGTTATTACCTATTCAAGATATAAGATGCAAGCAGTTTTCACTGCTCTTTAGCGGCTCAAATAATAAAAACGTGTTCATTATCAATAAGAAAAAAATCAAACCTGATTAAAAATGTAGACATAACGTTTTGTTATTGTGTACATGCTTATAAATGAATTTCATCAAAGTTTATGTTTTCCATGTAAAAAGACTGACTTTTTCAGAATATTAAAAAAAATCCCAGAAATAATATTTTATATTGAATCAGCCAGAATTTAAAAACCTGGGTTTTTTTGTCATCATACAGTTTATCAACCACAGAAGCTACCATTTTGAATGAGCTAATTTAATCAACATAGTATCTTTATCATGAGAAATATGAGCTACTCAGAGAATAAAGTCAATATACCATGTGTATATAAATATATATATTCCATAGTTTGCATATACAGGACAGAGTGAAGTAGAGTCAAAGTTGCTGTATATATGGTATATTACCAAGAAACACTCAAATATCTTTTTTGATGGGAACATTTTAGTTGATTTAAAATTACATATTTTGCCATTTCCTAATTTTTAGATCTAGTTGAGATACCAGCATCTTGAAATATCAACATTTAATGAAACATTTCAGATCAGAAGTGCACTATCGAGGCATATTTCCACTGTCCCTACTCCACTCTGTGGAGTGTATAAATAGGATTCACTTTGGAGGGAAATAAACCACAGGGCCTGGTCTGGTTTATGGGACAAGACTGGATGTAATCAGAAGTAAACTATTTTAAAATGTGTGTACACACTATGTCTTCTGCAAGAACCATTTCCTCTTAAGATGTTAGGCCACAGTACTTGTTAATTTAGACTCAGACTCCACCACTAGTACAGCCAAGAGCTCAAACCATGAACTTGAACCAACCACTGAAATTCAGCAACATAATGCAGAGTCTGAACATAGTACAAAATTTGTACAATGGACAAAGATGTCAGGAAAAGTGTAGTCTTTTTCAGGTCTGAAGGGAATAGAAATCTAAGCTTTTCACAGGGGTTCAGCAGTGAACCAATTTTTCCTTCACACCCAAACCCAAGTAAACTGGTTGGGCATGCATGAAAATAGCATGGAAGCATACATGGACATATGAGCAGACTTTATACCTGGCTTCAAGTATGTAGTCAAAACACATCTAGATATTTGTGTAGCTGCACTGTTTTAGTTCAAGTGCTTTGGCTGTGGTACCAAGTTCCACCAATGAAGTAATATAGCCCACTATACAATTTAATGTTCTTTCACACCATAAGGCCTCATTTAAGGAAAAGAAAAGATCGCAAAAACAAAGAAAAGAATTATTCTTTCTCTGGAATTATGTTCTACAAAGAAATGTCATAAAGCACAATGAACCATTATAATTCACCTTCACTGAAACATTTTTCTAGCTGCAGTTATTTCAGCATTCCACTGTTGAAGAATAACATTTTGAAGTACTATCTGGCATCTCACCATAAATATATGCCCTAATTCCCTAGCAATTTGTTTTATGGTACGTGGTATCCTCAGTTCATTTTATTGCCTCAACAAAGGTTGCAGTGCACAATGACCTCTTGTTAAATATATTTCAATAAAACTAATGTATTTAATTTAAAATGTAAATGTTAAGTACAGTGGAGGTTAAGCTGAATGAAAATTTCATCCTTTGCTTCTGTGGTGGTCTATGTTCTCAACTGCATAAGATGTCCCCTGTGTTGAGAGTTTTACTTCAGACTAATTAGCTATATATCTGTAATTGTTCATGTTGATTAACACAGAGAGCTATCAGTATTATCATTTAACTCTATGAAATGTTGATATGTTTTAATTAAGACCTACTTTCTGTTTTGTGTTGCTCTGAAGACGTGTGATATTCTCATATAAATCAAATAAGAATTTTGCTAGGATGTGTTTCCAAATTATTTTTGTATGGTTGATATTTATAGTTTTATTAAAAGAAAAAAAAGAAAAAAACCTACAGAAAATTGACATATATCTCTTGAATTTTATGAAGATGGTTTTAATTATTTCTATGTCTACTTCCATTATTTCTGCAATGCTAATTATATTTAAACAAAATAAAATTTTAGAAAATATAATATATTGTGTCTATTTTTTCTGGAAATATTTAGTCAGGTTGTTAACTCTGGCAAACTGAGTTGTTAATTTGATATCTCTTGAATTCCTTCTCTATTTTACTTGGTTATTTGTTATATATTATCCCAACTATATTCTTGCTTGCTTGCATTTCTACTAACTCAAGGTACCTTTATTAAAGAGAAAAAAGAAATTATAGCCTCCATCAGGAGTAAAAACTTATTATACTTTTAGAGGTTGAATGGCTGTAAGAATATCACACTATCATGAAGAAACCAAATTTAATAATTCATAGATAGCTATAAAGAAAAGTTTCATCCTATAAATTTGAATTCTAAAGAAGATTCATTCATCCAAATAACTTGAGACAAGAATGTTTTTATTGATCCTTTTAATCTTCTTTGGAGATTTGAGTCCTTGCACTCACCAGGACATCCCGAAATAACATGAATTATTATTCTGTCTTTGTATGTATTGTGTGTACTAAGTTTGACTAATCTATGTTAGTGATCATCATTTTCACATAGAAAATAAAAGAGAAATCTATTAAAATCTTGTTAAGCATTTATGTGGTTGGTTTTTCAGTTTTTCCAGAAGATGGAGGATTAAGTTAACTTCTGATATTCTCAAGTTTTACACATGAACTGTTTTCATTAATTTAATTTCATTCATTCATTGCACTGGTGATGTAGTGGTGACGTTGAAGGTGGTTTGAGGAAAGGTGTGCTTCTTCTCCTTAACCTCATAATTTTTGGATTTACCCTCTATCAACACATACTTCTGTTTCTAGGACGATGTTCTTTTGGTCTAATGGTCAGATTTGACACTACACCTGTAATTAGTTCTTTTTCACAATGAAGCTGGTATATAGCACTTGAGATGGGAAAACTCTTACCCTTTTCATTATCCTTCCACTGGGGAGAGCAAAATGGGTCATGCTCAGAGAGAACGGAACAGCCTGATGGAGGCTACATTTTATAATTAATGTATAATCACAATACTTACATGTCTTTTAGATAGTAAAGGAAACATTAAAGGCCAGATGCTAAGCACTTTGTTTTATATTACTTCTGGGCAGTAGCAACTAGAAATAAAGTTTAGGACATAAAGAAAATGAACAAGAGTATGCATACAATAAATTGAAATTAAACATATGAATCTTTGTTTTCATAAAGCCTGGCTTGGAATCTTGCCAGGCTTTAATGTAGGTTTGTATTCAGTCATAGTGCATATTTTTTTAGGTAGACAAAAAGGGAGCTATGATACACTGGGAGGCGGAGGGGTGAAAAATACTTAACTAGCTAAGAGTATGATCTGTTATCATTCAGTTGTTTTGATTGTACCAGAGTAAAAAAAGAATTTTTACAATGATGAAGCTAAACAGATTTCAAAACAATGCAAAGTGTTTCTTCATTCTCAATGCAGACTTGAGTATGTGTCACCAACACAGAGATGGTGACAGGGAGCTCTGTAGAAAAAGATTAATGACACCAGAATTTACCAGCTTAGTGCTTACTCTGCAATTTCAGTGTGCAGGGACAAACTGTTTGTTTTCCCTTTTAGATTGCTTACCACTGCTTGATTTACTGGGCAGCAGAGTGAAGACAAGTTTTTAAATAACTGTGGCATGGCGACCATTCTTCTCAGCAAGCAACTGAACTTATTTTAGAGACTGAAAAAGATTACTTGTTCTGGGAAAATAATGTAATATTTCTTTCTACCAGGATTTTATTCATTAAATGTTGCCTTAGAGGATACTGTGGTTGCAACTTGATTCTGATTGTGGATATTTTTTTAGATCTTTTGGTCATGAAGAAAAAGATCTGTGAGAAATTAAAGGATCTGTGAATGGACCCATGAAAAATTATATAGGTTATAAATTATATAGGTTAAAATTATGTAGGTTATAAAACTTTTTATCTATACAAGGATAAAAGTGCAATAATCAAAATCATTAACATTATTTTTTTGGATGAGTTAAAAAAATTACAAAGACCACACAAATTTCTAAGTATCTATGGCATAAGATGACATTGGATTAAAATCTGATCCTTGGTTATCCACTGAAATGTCATTGATTTTAATTCAGGTACAATTGGGGAAATATATACAACTTGTGTAAGGGAAAGGCAAACTATTTTATTCATATGATGTTATTACAGTCAAACTCCACTGATATTGAAGGAGTCACAGCAAAATGAATTTAATCCATTCTGTTCCAAATATAGACCGTAATTCTTTTCAAAACATCAGAGCTCCTGGCTGTGCTCTGTCTTAGCAATCTAAGTCCCACTTGCTCTTATATTTGCACTTATAATGGATTTTGTGAGGGAGCTGCTACTCCATCTGGATAAACTGAGTGTCTTGACAAAACACTGCAAACTTGACACTGGAAAAAAGATTTTAAATGACATAACTGCAGAAATTTTAACAGGCTGAGGGCTGTCTGAGACATGATTCACATATAAAGGCATCTTCCTGATTAGTCAGGAGTTGTATTTACTTGATATTAATTTGAGTATGCTTAAAGACAATGTCAAGCTTGTATTGCTTTAGGTATAAACCAAATTTTCTTTCAGAAAAACCTTCTCTCCCTGATGGAGGAGGAGAGCTCACGGCCTCTTTCTGATTCCACTGATGAATCACCCAGAGAAGGTGAGACTTGGCACTTAAATTGAGGTTATCCAAGGTTTGACTTCAAGATCATTTGCGTAACACTGAAAAGGGGAACCTCCTTTTAAGTAGTTTTGCTTAGATTTTTCACAGTGGGTGAGCAAGGGTAAAATGGAGAAGCAGCCAGTAAGTGCCCCAAGAGAGCCAAAGAAAAAAAGCAAAAAGAGGTGCCAACAGCCCAACAGCCTCTAGAGGATAAGCAACAAGAGAGCAATTTTAAAATTGCCCTGAAGGTACCAAGCTCAACTAAGTAGAATGATAATCATGGTTTGCATGCTGTGAAGAAATGTATAAAGAACGTAACATAACTTTCTTTAAACCTGTGCAATTTATTTACATGGTTGTAGGCTAGTTCCATTAGTCATGAATGGTGGAGTGCTACGAAGCTGTGCGGTATATAGATGAAAATATTCCAGTCAAATTATTGCAAATACATTTAATGTTTCAAAGGTCATCAGGGTTTTCTGACATGATGCCACATTTCACTATAAGAAAGTGCTGGACTGTCATATGCTTTTCATGTTGTCCTTTTGTCTCAGAAAGATAATTCATGGTATAAATTTCATGTTAAAAATAAAATTTCTTCTAGAAATAGTTTGATAAGAGAGCAGTGTTTCCACTGCACCTATCTACATCAGCCTTTCATGCTATCATCTGACAATTTATTATCTCAGTAATTGGGGCCTGCATATAACTACGGCACTGCAGTGGCATTTACTAATTTTCCATCTGTTCCTCCTTCTGGGGAGGAACAATTCTGTGTAATTCTCTCCCCTAAACATCTTCTTCCAGCTGGTGGCCCAAACTCAGTAGTCTAGAGTTCAGGTTGATAAGCTACTCAACTTCCACTAGGATGAACATATATTCTCTCAAAGTCAAAATGGGATAAATAAGGCTCAGGTCAGCTTCAAATGTATCAGGATTATACAGATTCCCTGGAAAGCATGTCTGTGATGGAATATGTCTCATAGATGCTGGTGATTCCTTGCTCATAGTCTTGTGCAGATTTACAATTTAAGAACATGGTCCAGGTGTAGCTTCAGAAAAATCCTAAACTGCTGAATTCTGACAGCTAATGTCTTATGCCAAGAGTAGACTTGCTAAATCTCTGCTTAGAAGAGGTGTCTGCTCACCACATCTTTGGTCTCACTCAATCTGGAACTTCTATTTTTCTTTCCCCATGTTTAAGCCTCTATGTCTATAAAGAGCAAGCAGATCACACCCAGCCTTTCTTTTTACCAAGTTAAATAAAATTCTTCAAACTAGACTCTCAAAATCACTTTTTGTCCTAGAAAATGTTTCCCCTGTACCTGTGCCCTCGTGTGTTCCTTTTCTTTATATGTGAATTGATTCAAGTTCTGCACTTGAATTCATCTGCACCCATAAGGAACTAATGGATAGTTTCCACTGTTAAGAAAACAGGCCACCTTGTAAAGAAGCTTTTTGGGCTGGTTCCCCTAAAGTGAACAGGATAAACATATCGCCCTAGTTGAATCCTCCACATCTCACCATTAAAAAAAAAAAATACAACTATGAGAAACATCAAAAGAACATAGTCCAGTTCAAATTGTGTGAATCCTTCTCGGGTTCACTAAGAAATGGAGTTTGGTCCTTCCTACGGTAAGGATATCTGCCTTGAGGTTCTGATTAGGCTAAGAGGCAGGAGGGTTAACACTAAGTATGCTTAGCACTTCGTATCAGATTTTCCTAACTTGTTAGACAGTTCTGTATCTTTACATTCAGAGGGATACGCTGTCATTGTTGCTTTTGGTTAACAGGTAAAATTAAGACATTATTTAAATGAGCATAGTAAATAGTAAATTTTAGGATTGAGATCCAACTCAGCCATTTAAATGCCTTAAATGCACCTCAACTTTAGCTTTGTAGTACAGCATTCTTCTTAAAGTTTTCCAGTGTTTCCATGAAGAGAAATCAAATCAAATCCTGTTGAACGCTTCTAGAGAAAGATTATTGAATTATTCAGCTTCAGCACATTAATGGTGGAATTCATGTCATGTGACATGGGATTCAAGAAAACACTTCCTAATGCTAATTCTTTATTGCTTGGGATGGCATCAATTGACTTCTAGAGTTGCCTGTTCCCTTTTATTTTACAACAATGTTGGATCAGTATTTTTAAACAAACGTATAATGTATTGAGCCAACAAATCCATGTCCCCTGAAACGTATCTTTGGTGTAAAGCCATTCAGTCTATGCTTCAAAAGTACAGATGGCAATAAACAAATCTGTGCAGTCTAGTCTTTTGTACAAACTTAACTAAGCAGATATTTAAATAAACTAGTTCAGTGTACTCATTCAGACAAGGTATTAGGACACGTATTAGTCTGTTTATTGTCACTCTTAGTTCTGTCAAAATTTAGCAACAGGCAAGGAAATGGTTTAACAATTTAAATTTAAATTTAACAATTCTGGTTAGAATTGTTAAAGCTGAACTGCATGTGGGAAGCAGTCTCCTCTGTAGCTATACTATCAGATGGTGCAGGTGTCAATCTACAGCAGGCAGCATGTGTGGGGGGTGATAATGAGGATCTATCAGTAGACTGTGGTCACCTCTTAACCTAAAGCAGAGCCAGCTGGAACAACACATCCAACTCTACCCATAATCTTCCATTTTATTTAGGAGCTTTTGAAAATTTAGCCCAGAAGGTAAAATGCCTTCTACATAAATTATAATATACAGAAATTACATTTCCTCACATTAGAGATTTCATTTACTATTAATTATGGTTCAAGTATAGGCATCATCTAAGTTTGACATGGTGTCATAAGTTTAGTGATGCTGAAAGTGTATGAGAAAGATACTTTTCTTCTCTCTTTGTACCATTTGGATTCTATGAAATAATTTTGTTTCCCTGTATTGAAAAAAAAAAACCCAAAACCAAAGCAAAACAGGTGTAAAGTAAACCAGTAGCACTGAGATACATAAAAAGATTAGCTCACGCAATGCTCAGAACCAAAATTGATAGAATATTTTTGTCTTAATTAAATTTGCAAAGCAAATAGACTTATTTCCACCCTGAATTTTTATTTTGTTTTGCTTCTTTACTTCTTTCTTTTTATTTGATCACTTAATTTTTCTGTTTTCTTTTGGGGATTTGTTTTTTTTTTCAGCTCTTGAAAACCCAAGGAATATGGGGATCCAATATTACTGGATCAAAAGTAGAGGAAATATTAAAAACTGCATCAAGAGAATATACAGCACTCCATTGGAACAAGGAGAGAGGATGAAAGCAGCAACAAAATCAATGTGCAACAATATACCTTAGTCATGTGCTTTTAAAAGTCCACTAAAATCAGTAGAAACCTTCCCACTGTGTCGCAATCCATTTGTACAGTTTGTTTCAAAATGCTAAATAGCCTTCTTTATTGTTTTTTAGTCCCTCAAGCAACCTAACATTCCTTAGAACAATTTTCAGTCATACCTGGGTCAAAAAAAGTTGACATATATTTATGGAAGAAAATGTTTTAGAAAAAATTAAGCTTAGTCATAGACTGATGGATTTTTCAGACTGGGTCAGTACCTGGTCTCCAGGGGAAAACCACATGGGAAATTCTGGAAGCAAACCAAAAATAGAATTTCATGTACTTAATTCTGTACCCCAAGGGATGTATTCTGAAGAAAAGCTGAAACCATATTTCTGCCACCATATTTCTTTTGAATGGGCCTCCAGTGAAGGGGATAATAAATTCATTGCTTCTTGGGGTTTGAGGCAGTGAGGGAATATAATATTTTTAAAACGTTACAATTATATTTTAAAATATATTATTTTATATGTTCTTACCTTTAGCTCCAAAGAAATTTACTTTGACTTAAACATAGTCATCCTGACTGTACTTGTCATGTATCCTAATGCATCCACTAGTCAAAGCTTAAAGATAGTACACGTCTTTGGTTTTAGAACTCTAGAAATGTCATAATTGAGAGGAAAATCTCTGAAATGAATGTTTCTTCCCCTTGCCTTGCTCCCACTTCCATCTTTTCACAGTGAATATATCTGTTAAAAGAAAGCATTTTTTTTGTTGTGTAAGTTCAATAGCTGTACACAAAACATCCTACTTACAGAAAATATATGTATTTTAAATGTGTATGTTCTGCACTCCTTGCTCATATAGTCAGGGTCGTTGTCTTGTTAAAGCAAAAATATGAGTCATGACATTTATGTTCTAGTTATTACTCAGTTACTGATTTACTGTGAGATTTCAGACAAGGTCTTTTCCCTTCTGTGCCTCCAATTCCCATTCTTTTGGAATCTCCCAAAGATGCTAAATATTATGATTAATTATTACTGTCAATATATCTAAAGAGAAATAAACACTGATCACAAATAAAAATTGTCTCTGGCATTTGTACAGCATTCAGATATGAGAAAGAATGATTTCAAATGTTAATCTACTTTCATTTGAAATTTGAGACAAAGCAGAGAATGAATTTCTTTTTTTTTTTTTCTAGATAACAGCAGCTTTAAAAAATACAATCCAACCAAACAAAAGCCAGTCTAGTTAGTTTTATCTTTTGATTAACATCCTTTTTTGTTTTAAACAACAGCTGAGCAGATACTTCATTAAATGTAGATTATTAAGAAAGTGGACTGTTACTCTCTGAAGACACAAATTACCAAAGAAGATGCAGCTATGCTTTGATTTTTTTTTAAATAAAATAATTCTGATTTGAATATTTATGTCAATGTACTTAAAATACAAGGATTATTTATGATTTAAAAATTGTTTATCAGATTTAATGGTAATATAGTATAAATGGGATATTAATGCTAGCTTAAGTTTTCTTATATCTTGTATACCTATGCCAGTATCCAAAACCGGACTGTTTTTGTGCAGAGTACTACTGAGATTTAAAAAAAAAAATCACCACCAAGAACAAAACCATGTTTAGTGTAGTTCTGGTGTTACTTTGAATGAGAAGTTGGAGTGTTAGCATCCTTTTTTTTTTTCTGTGTTTAAATTATGTTTTGCTATTAGAGTATTGATTAACAATGACTAGAAAATGAAGGATTTTTTTCTAATAAACACTTCTAATCCTACTGCAAAATACAACACAACAATAAATGCAATCCAGGTGTAGGTAAAAAAAAAAATATGTGATCAATTCTTAATCATAGTTTTGTTCAGAATTACAAGAAATTATTCAAGTTGCTGTCAAAAGGATCACAATGGTGAATTTTTTACCTTGTCTCATTCATTCACGTAGAGGTAAGATTCCCAGCAGTTCCACTACACAGCTCATACACATTTGAGTTGGTCCAGGCACACCACCTCTTTTTTCAACAGGTTCAACACCATGAATGACAATCCAGGACAAGTTATGGTCCTGAGTTGATCTTAAACTGTCGGCCTAATGGTTTACTGAGCAGCAAAGTAACAGTGGGTCTCAGTAATCATACAGATTCATGTTGTACTGGTTCCCACTACCAAAAAGTTGGAGGAAGAAAATTGCAAAATAAGCATTGTCACGTAAGATGAACAGCTTCAGGAAAATATGTGTTACATGAAACTGATGTTGCATAAGACAAGATAAACATTGGGCCATATGTTTCAGTCGCACTTAATGATAAAATGGTTTCAAAATCTTGTACGTAAGCTAAAACTACTTTTGCAGTTAAAGGAGGACAGTAAGACTGTGCTGAACCTAAAAGAACCACTGCAAAGTAAAAATTAATACTTTTAATGGAAATATGGAAAATATATGGGTAATGTCAACCATTATGTAAGTGGATTGGAAAAGTTATGCAACTTACTACAGAGAAAGTATTTATTGCTCTAAGCAAATTGTTAATATCAGCCCTTCATTATAGATCCCAGCATAAAAAAAGACCTGTGTGGAGGTTTTTTTTTCATCTCACGTAACAAAGGGCTTCACAAAATTTTCATTTTAGTTTATTATTCTCTTATCTTATAATGAGTTTTTCAGTGTTGCCTATTAATAAAGAGTATAAAATATTAAATAACATTTAAATATAATTAAAACAATAATAAACATTAGCAAAATCAATCATTATAGACATAACAAAGGAACTTATGTTTGATAACTGCCATACACTTCAGTATGAAGCCTAATCAAGGATGTGACTAAGGTTCCTTTTCTTAACATCTCATGTGAACTTAATTTCATCACAAATAGCCTAAAGTCAAGGTGAAGGACTGACAGAAAACAGTGTTTGTTTTATTTCATGGTAGGTTTGGACCAGGAAGGGAATAGAGGAAAGGTCAATTCAGATTCTGTTGAAAATTTAGAATTTTTCATGGAGTTGTTAAGTATCTGACAATTATATGTGTAATAAAAGGGACTGGATAACTGAGCTGAACCACAGGAAAAAATAAAATGTTAAACAGAAGAGATTTGAACTGCTGCCTGGTTAGCCAAAAAACATAGCTAAAAATTCTGCCCCAAGGAAACTGAAAAATAACTAAGCATTTCTGAAATTCCAAAAATGTATTGACAATTTTTATTTAAAAATTAAAAAGTCAAATATTTATATCAGTAAAGCTTTACAGTGTAAAGTATAACATAACACTAAACAACTCATACATTTGAAAACTAGGAGGAGAAACATTATCCAAAATCGAAGTCCTATTATAGACCTAGATTGAGAGCTACTGTTTTTTTATCAGTACCATTTTACCATTGTTGGTTTTCAGACAATTGGCCAGTGATATTAGGAATAATGACTTTGTGAATCCCAAAATTCTAAAATCCATGCAACATATCCTGTATTTGAAAGATACTATTCACTTCTTTTCATATTCTGTCATTCTTGCATGCCTCACACCAGCAAAAAATCCATTCAGAATTTACATGTGTCACTACAAAACACATGGGTGAGTAACAGTGGATGATTTATTGAGTATGGACCAGATACTAAAAAAGCCCCAGAAGAAGCACCTGTGTCTTGCCTGCTGTAATAGCTGGGCTGTGTTACATGACAATGCAGTTAATAGAGGGTTGTATTTATCAAGTGAATACAACCTAACAAATACTTCAGTGCATAAATAATTACTTGTTCCCAGAAAGTCAGAGTAACTCTTGTACATGTGGAGAAATATGAGCATGTTGCTTCTAACTTTTCCTCATTTTTATTTTATTTCTCTGTAGGGGCACCTTTGAGCTGTAGCGTATTCAATCTACCAGATGAGTTTACTGCAGGTTCCAAGTAGAGACGTTTTTATTGCTCTTCTGTCAATATAATAACAGAGAAATTAGAATTAAACTCGTGTTTCAAAATTGTGATTGCCTGCTAGACCACTGGGGGTAATACTGAGGACTTGGAAGAGCAACAAGGGATGTTCTCAGATGGTGTATTTGTTTGACAGTTGCAAGAAAGTATGTCACATTTCTCAGTAGCAAAAAAAGTTTCTGGCTGCCAGCTTTTTTGCTAAACACTGTTCTTGAACAGCATATAAAANGAATTAATGTTCCCACTTCAACAAGGAAGCAAGCAAATTAAAAAAAAAAACAACAAACAGTCAAAAAAACCAAATGAAACCAAAAACAAAATTTCATAATATATAATGAAAAACAAAGCAAAAAGCAAAACAAACAAGCTAACCATACACACAAAAAACCCAACCAACCAAAAAACCAAACAAACAAATAAACAAAAAACCACAGAAAAAGAGGACAAAGAGGACAAGCTGAAGAAGTAGCAGTGTTTTGCTCCTGGCCTCTCTAATTTCATAGTCATCAAAACTGCCTGAAAATACACTTGCTTCTGTGATGTGCAATCTCAGCATTCACTTCAAGTCATTCTGCTGCTTCAAAGCAAAAATAAGTTACTTGGTTTCCTGGCAGCACTGATAACTTCACACCTGTGAACTTTAAAGTAGTCTGATCCTGGCCTGAGTCTGCAGAGTGGCTGAAATAATATCACTAAGAGATTTGAACTGCCCTTGCCACCCGCCTCGGGTCTAACTTGGTGATGTAACTGTGTAACTGATTAATTAAACTTCTTCCCTAGGTTTCAAAAAGAACTCAGGACTTCTGTTTTGCAGTTCACTATTTTCCTGCCATTAAGCATAAAAATCTTTTTTTTTAAAGTGTGCTGTCTTTGCAAACCATCACTTTTTCTTTCCTTTTTTTTTCCCTATAAAATGAATTTACCTTTCAGACTCAACCAGCCTGGGACTGCCTCTCCTCCATTGCTTGTGCAGAACAAGTCATCTGACCTTGAACACGATCAAGTAGGAAGATGAACACCTTGCAGTCGTATACAAGCGTTCCACTGGTAAGCATGTATGTACTGAAAAAAGATAATTCTGATCTGCCTCATCTGGGAACTTAAAAAAAAAGATTCACCCCCCACTGCATATACCATAACTGATCAGGCTACTTGAACGTTTGCATCTATAAGCAGTAATCTTCACTTTGTGCCAGAGGAATAGAAAACAAGTCAAAACAAAATAAGATCAGTAGTCCAAAAATTCATGTTTCTGGAAAGTGAAGGAACTTGTGTTATTAAATACGTTACTGTTGTCTGACCAACTTGACTTTTTTCTACCACAGGGTAAGCAAGGCACCCAGGCACCATTGTACAGCAAATTCTGGGCGTACAATGAACTTTATCCGTACTGGGGATTATCTTATTACTGAAAGCAGTGTGCCTCTTAGGCACACCATTGATCCACTGAGCCACCAGCAGCGAGACTGAAGTAAGACACAGGTTGACATCTGTATTCCCTTGAGGGCAGCAAGGAAAAGGTCTCCTGGGAGAATTTACAAGTTAAAAGGTCCACATTCATAATCTGAGCATGAGTAACTGGCATTAAAGGTTGAACAAGCTGTAAAAGTGGGGAGTTTCAAAGGAACCTTGGGGCAAAGAGACCATTCAAAGAGTCTCTGTTTCCATTGTAAAAAATAGCTATGTAATATTAGAGGAATAGCATGTAAACTCAAGAAAGCTTATGCTTAAAAGTGAAAGCTACTTTGTTATTGTCCTGAACAATAACAGTCTCAGAAGAAAGCTCATATATGTGCTGGAAAATATGCTTTCAAGGAAGTGGTTCCTGGAATTGAGTCAAAATTGGAGAATAGTTTCACCCACAGTTAAAAAAACCAAACAAAAAAACAACAAAATCAGAACAAAAACAAACAAGCAAGCCTCCCCCCACAAATAAATACAGTACTCCAGATTTAAGTTTCTTGCTGCACACATAGTAGTGACACGTTTTTCACACATCTTGAATCTCAGTATGATATTCATATAAAATGAATCAAGTTCCCATGATTAAATCTATATTTTATTTATTTGGGTTTTGCTAGGCCCAGTGGTGCCTGTAAATGATGGTCATCTCAAAAAGCATTGTTCTTTGTAAGTCTACACTTATATGAATACCGATAAAAGTGGTCTAGTCATTAAAAATCTAAATAAGCATAATATATTTTTTACATTTATATTTTTTTAGTACTAAACTGAAAAGAACTTATAGTGTGTTGTGGTAGCAAAAAAAAAGTATTGTTTTATTAGTCTTTTGTTATGTATTTTTAAAATATATAAATTCCTATTTAATATTATTCCACACAGTTTGGAATATAATTTACTGTACATATTTAGGAAAGGAGGAAGGGAACGAGGAAGGAAGGAAGCAAGAAAACAAGCTACTATGAAGTAACTTTTCTGCTGAAATATTATTTTTATTGGTTTACTATATATTTTTACTCTTACTGCTAAAGACATGGTCACTGTATTACTGTGAAAGCAGAAGAAAGTATTCGATAAAAAAAGGTAAATACAGAAACGTGTTAGCTCNTGCTTAGTTATTTTTCAGTTTCCTTGGGGCAGAATTTTTAGCTATGTTTTTTGGCTAACCAGGCAGCAGTTCAAATCTCTTCTGTTTAACATTTTATTTTTTCCTGTGGTTCAGCTCAGTTATCCAGTCCCTTTTATTACACATATAATTGTCAGATACTTAACAACTCCATGAAAAATTCTAAAATCCATGCAAGATATCCTGTTTTGAAAGACACTATTCACTTCTTTTCATGTTCTGTCATTCTTGCATGCCTCACACCAGCAAAAAATCCATTCAGAATTTACATGTGTCACTACAAAACACATGGGTGAGTAACAGTGGATGATTTATTGAGTATGGACCAGATACTAAAAAAGCCCCAGAAGAAGCACCTGTGTCTTGCCTGCTGTAATAGCTGGGCTGTGTTACATGACAATGCAGTTAATAGAGGGTTGTATTTATCAAGTGAATACAACCTAACAAATACTTCAGTGCATAAATAATTACTTGTTCCCAGAAAGTCAGAGTAACTCTTGTACATGTGGAGAAATATGAGCATGTTGCTTCTAACTTTTCCTCATTTTTATTTTATTTCTCTGTAGGGGCACCTTTGAGCTGTAGCGTATTCAATCTACCAGATGAGTTTACTGCAGGTTCCAAGTAGAGACGTTTTTATTGCTCTTCTGTCAATATAATAACAGAGAAATTAGAATTAAACTCGTGTTTCAAAATTGTGATTGCCTGCTAGACCACTGGGGGTAATACTGAGGACTTGGAAGAGCAACAAGGGATGTTCTCAGATGGTGTATTTGTTTGACAGTTGCAAGAAAGTATGTCACATTTCTCAGTAGCAAAAAAAGTTTCTGGCTGCCAGCTTTTTTGCTAAACACTGTTCTTGAACAGCATATAAAATATTTTCCAGGTTTTGTTTTTTTGGAGGAGGATTTTTAAACTTATTTATTTATATAATCTAACAACGCCTATCAGAATTTTAAGTTAAACAAAAAGAATGAAATAATAATTTTTTCCCTGAAATTTTTTTCAGTTGTTTAAATCTTACTTTTTATTTAAAAAAAAATAAAAATGTTTAGTTTAGATGAACCAAAGTTTAGCTAGAGAAAAAAGTATTGGCAGATTAATAAATAACTGCAAAACCATTTTAGAAATGTTGAAAATTAGCTCATAAGAAAAATATGGGCTTCAGCTTGATTTCATTAACTGTGGTAAAATCCACATCTGACTTGACTGTATATGTGTCAAAAGAAAGATTAAAGATTAATAGTTGTGTCATTATGTTCAATATTCATTTAACAGCTTTAATCTTTGTTTATTAAGAAGAAAAAAAAAAAACACAAAGAAAAGTTAAGTTAAAAAAAGTTAAGTTACCTGTTTGCTTTGATGGACTCAAGAGGAAGCAGAGCAGAAAGTGAGGTGTCATATTTTATCCCTTTAGGAATCCTTGATAATGAGGATGTCTCTAAGTTAGGTAAGGGTATGTTTTCAGTCCCATATGTGTTGCACCCTCCAAGAAAATAACTTCAAAGCTTTTGAAAAGTTTCAGTCACTGGTTTGGCAAGGATCATAATAATTAAGCATTTTGCACAAGTTCAAAATCACAGCGGTGGCTGTAGCTCAAAATTCTGGACTGCTGAGGCCATGGTCCTCTGCCCTTTAGCTTAATGGCAGAGAGAGGGATATTTTTATAATTGCTGATTATATCTCACAATTTGAAAGAGAACTTTTCCACTGCTATCCATACAACAAAAGGGGACTGGGGAATAATAGGAAAAAGGGAGACGGTGCATATCAGAGATGGATAGGCACAGAATGAGAATGATAACAGACATGGATATTGCTAGAAGGTTGCTTCATTTATTTCTGTTGTAGTAGGTGCTCCATCTGTGGAAGGATGAAAAAGACTGGGACCTTGTGAAAACATCCCTGGATGCTTTTCATTTTCTTTGAAACATCTAGTGTTTGTTGATGTAATATGATCTGTTTGTTGATGTAATATGATCTTTTCACAAGTTCTTGCCAGCTTGTGCTCTTTTTCAAATTAATATCTGTAGAAAGCAAAATATGCAACACAATCTCTTTGTGTTGGATTTTATGGGCACATAAAAGGAATTAAGGTAAGAGAAACATAGCCTAGCACATATTGGGTGCTAGACAAATTTCTGGAAGTGTTGTTAGAACCTAAAACAAGCTCCCACATGAAGGACTGTATTTTCTATTTCCAGAGGCTAACTCTGGAGAAGCACCACATGTTCACTGGCAAACTTTTGAAAATATCACATTTCTTTTAAAGCAATTGAGTAAAAAATAAGTTTATTGTATTATATTACCTAGAAAAAAATATGAAAGCTGAGTCATTACTCTTCATTTTTCCAATGTGATCTGCTGTTCATAATCAGTGCTATGCAATACATTGAACAAAGAGAGCAGATGTGATTTAACATTTGTTCCTTGATAGTGGATAAACTATAGGTGTTTTTGTTTAGTTATTTTGCAATATCAAAGATTTATAGAGATCAGTAGGTCTTGTTAAGGAGTTCTAAAATAGAGCTTGAAAGGAAATAAGATGGGTTCCCTTGTATTAAAAAAAAAAAAAAAAGGAGAATGTAAGAAAATGCTAGATGATGTTTTAAGTGTGGGATACTTGTTTACTTTTTTCCTTGATGTAGTGGTGTTTTTTCTGTCTTAGGTATTTTCAGTCATTCCATAAAATTTTGAATCTTTAAAGAAAGTTATTATTTCACAACCCTCAAGTAAACAGTATTGAGGTTGTGATAATGTTAAAATTATGTCTAGATATACAATATGCCATAGTAGTGCAGAGAGAATTTTTTTCCTCCCACAGCTATTTAAACAGAATTTGGAAGGGGAAAGTACATTTAAATATATCAGTCTAAAAGTGACAAGGACAGCTTTTTAAAACACATTTTCATTCAGTGAAATATACATTTAACCACTATGAAAATATACGCTTCTCAGTCTTGAGGTAGAGAGACAAGCTCTGAGATCCTAACGTAAGCTTTAGGAACTTTAAGAAGAGTTATAAAAACATATTTAAGGGTCTTATCCTACTTCCAGTGTAATCAGATAAATATTTTAACAAGACAGGAATTCAAACCCAAGGTTTCTTATAAAATAATTCCTCTCACACATCTCTAAATACATGCAGTCTTACTGTTAGTGTCTACATATTGTTGCATTTTCCTCATAAAAATAATAATTTACTATTTAAATTCTTCCTGTAAAATCCTTCCTTTAAGAAACAGTATTTGCTTATAATGGTTCAGGTTCAAGCATAGAGAAGGGAGATTTTGTTACACAGGTTGTAGCAGATGGAAAAAAACACCAATGAAAAATACATGGAGGTTGAGAGGGCACAGCATGTAGTAAAGCAGAGGGGCTTGCTATACTTTACTTTGCAGACCAGTTAATGATGAGTTAGGTAGACCTAATTAGTACTCAGGGGGACTCTGCATTTCTTGTCTGGATTGGAACAGAAAGATTGGGCATTTAAAACTGCCTATGTTAGATGGCCATACATCTGTCTCCTCCCTTAAAAACCATCAATATGTGAGGGAATCCCACTGATTTCTTTAGAGTTTGCAAACCTCTTCCTTAAAGAACACTTGTGCAGAGTAATGGAAGACTACATAAGCATAGATTTGGACTTAACTTGCTATTTCTTCTTGTCTAAATAGTTTATTATTTCCAAAATACAAAAAAACTCTAATCTGTTGAAAGATTATTACTGTTATTGGATTTAATATTATCCACATTTTACTAAAAAAACAGTATGTGTAAACCAGATACACTAGACTTTGGCAAAAGCCAAAAAAAATTTGAGGACCTTGTTTATATATGAAAAGTGTAAGGAGCAACCAACCAACAATGCTAATGAAATGTAAAGATTTGTCTATCCCTTTCTTCCTACTTTTATTTTCAGTAAAATCCTACAAAGTACTTGGCAAACTTTCTGTACAAACCTAAACTTCATCTGAAAGTTCTTTACAGAAAAGAGGAATGATCATACTGCCTTTTAAACTACTACATTTTTTATCCAAATGGCAACGTTTCAGCAATATCTCAAAATCAAGAAAGCTGAACTTTCAAAGGAGGAACAATTCCCAAAATGTTTTAAATTCTCTTTACCGGATATGGGTATGCAGTACCATGCTATGATGTTTTTTTTATAGTGGAGTAAATCAGGTAATTTTTAAGATGCTGAAACTTGATGACATAGTTTCCAGGTTCGTGGAATAAGTGTATAGTGCATAATCAATAGCTCACATTGTTTTGAGAACCTATCTGAAAGTTAAGTTGGAATAATCTCACCATGGAGTCAATCATGAAATCATAGAAACAGCAGTTGCAAGAGGTCTCTGAGGATCATCTGACCTTGCATCTCACTAGAAAGAGGATTATTGACAAAATCATATGTTGCTGTATATTGGAATTTATTCTATTATGTTTTAAGAGCCTGAATGTCCTCAGCATGTATATGAAGCCTGATGAAAAGTAACTCTTAGGTACAGTTCTTTATCTGTGTTTAAACAAATATTGTACCTAATCTAACTGTTCCTCTATCCTAGCTCTGGAGGTGGTGGGAAGGAATATTATACCATCTATTTGTACACAGCAGTCTTCACGTCCAGAATATTGCCCAAGAACTGATGCATACCAGAGTCTTCTAATTCCTATGCTGTGTCTTGGAGATGAGTCTTTAAGTCTCTTAGAAAAATCTTTACTAAATGATGATCTGAGTTCCCTGAGGTGAAGTCTGAAGCTGACATTTATTCTGTTCCAACATGGAAAAAAAAAAGAAAACAGAGAAAGAACAGAGAAAGAAACCTTCCAGAGGTAGTAGTTGCTTCTTGAAACCTAAACAGAAGTGAACGTGTACTAAAAAAATAATTTATTTCCCTCATATTTCTGCAATCTGTTTCTATGGATAAGAAACAATTTAATGTCACACAATTTCTTCTCAATTGACTAGTTTAAAGAAGATTTCAGTATCTGCTATGCAATCTAAGACAGGTAAGTTGAGTTACATTTTGCAGAGAACTGAAGGATTATTTCCTACTTAGATAACACCCAGAGGAATGCATTTTTGCAAAGTTTCCCTTGAAGTCATTGCTAAATTGATAAATTGTTCATGTCAGATTTACAATGCTGTTAATGGGAGATTTCAGAGTCTTTGATGCTGTGAAACTACTTAAAGCCTTTTCACTGTCTCAATGAATTGCAGCCTAAACTCTTCAGTGCAGAAACACTAAGATATGCAGACATATTAAAGAGGAACATAATAATAAATTGATTGCATTTTTTGTATATATTTACTCAAACTACACAGCTACATACCATAAATGTGAAAATGGTAATCCCTGTGACAAAAAAATCTCAGCTAATCTCTTCAGTGAAGTATACCTGAAAATCATTTCATTGACAGCTTTAGAGAAAGGTTAAAAATGAGCATTGTACAAGAACACAAGAATACAAGAATATTGTGGAATAAAAGAAATATGAAACAAGAATATTTGGCTTTGTGGATTAGTTCAGATGAGATTAGGTTTTGTCAAAGGGAGGACTTCCTCTAAGGAATCATGCAATTAGAAAGCTATTCTACAGACTAGCACATAAAACAGGGGCTTGGGATTTCCAGGGTGGTTCTTGACATCTGTGCCAGGTACCAGAACATAAATATGTAATTTCATGGTAAGGATCTGGAATTATCTTCAAGCCAAATGAAGGTTGTTTTGGGAGCCCCCGGTTATTATTAGAGTTACCATACAAAAGAAAGAACAGTTCTTTGCTGCATCACCTTTTCAACAATCTCTGAGTATGGGGATATCAGAAGTGAAAAACAGTTCAGTCCAATCTGTCTATAGTTTGGAGAACAAAGGTTGAAGTTTTCTATACTTCATGCAGCAGCTCCAGTTCCTACAGACTTAGGACCTTGTAAATATAAACCATTTCTAGGGAAAATGGGTGAAATCTTGGCTTGCACAAATTCAGTGGCTCTGCACACAGTGGAGCCTACTTTAAATTCAGTGCCCTTTAATTTCTCAGAGTGATGTTACATGACCATATGGACTCTGGAAATATCTGTTCTAACAGAACTGTTTGGAAAAAAAAAAAAAAAAGAGAGAGATAAGAAAATAAAGTGATAAATCATATTTGTTCAAAAGGTTGTTCTGTCTTCTCCACACTAAGAAATGGAAAGATAAAGAACTGTGTGTAGGATGGCAACCCTTTCCCCCACACTGAGTTATAAACATAGAATATTCAATAGAAAAGAAACAGAAGCTGATTAAGTGAGAAATGAGAATACATACAATATTTCGGTTCTTCAAACCCACAGGGTTTTTGCAAAAATGGTGTCTCTTACCCAGGAGCATCACCTTCTGGATGCAGTAGGGGCTACTTACTATTTTTCAGCAATTCAATTTGTACTTCATTATCTCTTACCTTTTGGTTCTTACCAGGCCCACCACATGGAATTAATGTTCCCACTTCAACAAGGAAGCAAGCAAATTAAAAAAAAAAAACAACAAACAGTCAAAAAAACCAAATGAAACCAAAAACAAAATTTCATAATATATAATATATAATGTAATAAATGTAATAAATATAATGTATAATTCATAATATATAATGAAAAACAAAGCAAAAAGCAAAACAAACAAACAAACAAACAAACCATACACACAAAAAACCCAACCAACCAAAAAACCAAACAAACAAATAAACAAAAAAACACAGAAAAAGAGGACAAAGAGGACAAGCTGAAGAAGTAGCAGTGTTTTGCTCCTGGCCTCTCTAATTTCATAGTCATCAAAACTGCCTGAAAATACACTTGCTTCTGTGATGTGCAATCTCAGCATTCACTTCAAGTCATTCTGCTGCTTCAAAGCAAAAATAAGTTACTTGGTTTCCTGGCAGCACTGATAACTTCACACCTGTGAACTTTAAAGTAGTCTGATCCTGGCCTGAGTCTGCAGAGTGGCTGAAATAATATCACTAAGAGATTTGAACTGCCCTTGCCACCCGCCTCGGGTCTAACTTGGTGATGTAACTGTGTAACTGATTAATTAAACTTCTTCCCTAGGTTTCAAAAAGAACTCAGGACTTCTGTTTTGCAGTTCACTATTTTCCTGCCATTAAGCATAAAAATCTTTTTTTTTAAAGTGTGCTGTCTTTGCAAACCATCACTTTTTCTTTCCTTTTTTTTTCTCTGTAAAATGAATTTACCTTTCAGACTCAACCAGCCTGGGACTGCCTCTCCTCCATTGCTTGTGCAGAACAAGTCATCTGACCTTGAACACGATCAAGTAGGAAGATGAACACCTTGCAGTCGTATACAAGCGTTCCACTGGTAAGCATGTATGTACTGAAAAAAGATAATTCTGATCTGCCTCATCTGGGAACTTAAAAAAAAAGATTCATCCCCCACTGCAATTACCATAACTGATCAGGCTACTTGAACGTTTGCATCTATAAGCAGTAATCTTCACTTTGTGCCAGAGGAATAGAAAACAAGTCAAAACAAAATAAGATCAGTAGTCCAAAAATTCATGTTTCTGGAAAGTGAAGGAACTTGTGTTATTAAATACGTTACTGTTGTCTGACCAACTTGACTTTTTTCTACCACAGGGTAAGCAAGGCACCCAGGCACCATTGTACAGCAAATTCTGGGCGTACAATGAACTTTATCCGTACTGGGGATTATCTTATTACTGAAAGCAGTGTGCCTCTTAGGCACACCATTGATCCACTGAGCCACCAGCAGCGAGACTGAAGTAAGACACAGGTTGACATCTGTATTCCCTTGAGGGCAGCAAGGAAAAGGTCTCCTGGGAGAATTTACAAGTTAAAAGGTCCACATTCATAATCTGAGCATGAGTAACTGGCATTAAAGGTTGAACAAGCTGTAAAAGTGGGGAGTTTCAAAGGAACCTTGGGGCAAAGAGACCATTCAAAGAGTCTCTGTTTCCATTGTAAAAAATAGCTATGTAATATTAGAGGAATAGCATGTAAACTCAAGAAAGCTTATGCTTAAAAGTGAAAGCTACTTTGTTATTGTCCTGAACAATAACAGTCTCAGAAGAAAGCTCATATATGTGCTGGAAAATATGCTTTCAAGGAAGTGGTTCCTGGAATTGAGTCAAAATTGGAGAATAGTTTCACCCACACTTAAAAAAACCAACCAAAAAAACAACAAAATCAGAACAAAAACAAACAAGCAAGCCTCCCCCCACAAATAAATACAGTACTCCAGATTTAAGTTTCTTGCTGCACACATAGTAGTGACACGTTTTTCACACATCTTGAATCTCAGTATGATATTCATATAAAATGAAACAAGTTCCCATGATTAAATCTATATTTTATTTATTTGGGTTTTGCTAGGCCCAGTGGTGCCTGTAAATGATGGTCATCTCAAAAAGCATTGTTCTTTGTAAGTCTACACTTATATGAATACCGATAAAAGTGGTCTAGTCATTAAAAATCTAAATAAGCATAATATATTTTTTACATTTATATTTTTTTAGTACTAAACTGAAAAGAACTTATAGTGTGTTGTGGTAGCAAAAAAAAAGTATTGTTTTATTAGTCTTTTGTTATGTATTTTTAAAATATATAAATTCCTATTTAATATTATTCCACACAGTTTGGAATATAATTTACTGTACATATTTAGGAAAGGAGGAAGGGAACGAGGAAGGAAGGAAGCAAGAAAACAAGCTACTATGAAGTAACTTTTCTGCTGAAATATTATTTTTATTGATTTACTATATATTTGTACTCTTACTGCTAAAGACATGGTCACTGTATTACTGTGAAAGCAGAAGAAAGTATTCGATAAAAAAAGGTAAATACAGAAACGTGTTAGCTCGTGTATTAATCATCTCTGAAAATTTGAGGAGAATTACTTGAAAAAGAAATACAAAGCCTCATAACTATCTGGTTCTATTTGTGTTGATATTATTTAACATTTCTTCTTTAAATGTTGTTAACACTTTTTTAACATTTTTGCATTAAAGTTGTGTGGCATGACAAACACTAACAGGCTGCATGAAGTTAACAAAGCATCTCAGAGTAGATTTTTATTTGTCAGAAATGACAGCGTAACTCCAAGTATAAATTTGGTCTTTTCTGTCAAATTGCTGCTTTGAAAATTGGATTGGCGTAGCTGTGTTTCTATATAAAAGTGGTCTGTCTTTCATAAGAAAACCATGTATATTCAGATGGCTGTTTCTATTTGCGCTAGCAATAAACAACATATATCCTCTTGGAACAACTCTAACCAGTAGTTATTAGCTACACAATTCAGGGCAGTAAAAAAATGTACATTTAGTTGACAAAGATGAAGGAGGAAATTAAATCTTAACATTTTTTGCAGTATCTGCCTGAAATTGCCACAAAAGGACTCAAAGAATAAATGACACTTCCAATCAAAAAGATGTAAGAATCACAATCTCTGTAAGCTTGCAAACAAACATCTGTAACTTGGTCTCATCACACACCAGCAGTTGTTAGAACTACCCTGAAGCAGGCTGAAATCCCTTGAACATCCTTTTCATAAAAACGTCTGCCACCTGAGGATAAAAAATGCATTCCATGTCACTGCGATTAATACTTTACTAAAAACATCATCTCTTTACAGAAAAGATAGCAGTTTTCAGATTTCATAGCTTTTCTGGTTGCATGTTTGGGAAAGAAAAAATTCAGAAGAATTTCAAATATTTATAAGAAAGCCTCACTTGATAAAGGTTTTATATGCCAATAATAATAATAATACTCCATATTCAGTAATTTGCCATATTTAATAACTCATTCCTCAAAAAACCTTAAGAGTGATACTGATTAAACAAAGAGGAAAGGAAAATCAAGATAAAGCATTATTGAAGCTTAACTTTACCTTCTTCAGGGAGATAATTTAAATGCTTAAAATTAGAAGTCATCTTTATTCTTCCCATATTTTCTATTTCTCACTGATAAATGTCCTAGAAAATCTCTTGGTCACTTGGAATAACTAAGAATTTTTCTGCTTTCTGTAAGAAGGAACATTTTACAGCATGCTAACCAATCTAGCCACTGAAAAACCGGCTTTCACTATGTCCTTTTGTGGGCTTAATCCTACCTTTAGGTAACAGCAAAATTAAATTCTTATTTCACTAGTGTTATATGCTTGCTAATATCAAATCAGGTTAGTTAAGTGATTCAAAAACCCTGCGTGAACTCAAGGGATTAATAATATGCCAGGATTTATTTTGAAGTGTTGCCAAATTGTCATCTCCTCTATCTTTTTTTTTTTTTTTCCGTGTGTGTTAGACTGATTACATTAATAACAACACAATAGTTTTAGTCTAATCTTTAAAATCCTGAATTTCACAAAGCAAACAGTTTGCTGATCCATCAGCATTTATTAATCACACCAATTATGCCAAGGCCAAATACCACAATTACAGTGTGTGGTGTTCACACCACAGAGGCAGAGAACTGGTTTGTGCAACACTTCAAAGAACAGGAGGCTCTTTTGAAAGAACACTTATTCATGGATATATATCACTGGAAATAGCAGGTTTTTTTAATAGTCTAAAATGTCTTATACTAGGAAGGCATAAAACAGACCAAATAAAGTCTCAGATGATCACAAATTTGTGTGATTGTATCTTATTATGTTGTAACAACATAACAAAGTATATAATTACCCAACAATTTTATATTTCTCTCCAGGATACCTTGAGAAAAATAAAATAAAGGAAATATGTTAAAGAACGGACTTTACAATGGAAAAAAAATGGAAGAATAGGAGATTTACTATCGACATATGCCTGTTTATCTATCTGTGTCTAATCTGCAACACATTATCGTTTTGTTTACTAATATTTTTTCAAGACCTATTGAAATAACAGACAATCTAGACCTCCATCTACTGAAAAAAATATATAATAAGCTATGAAAATGCTATGAGCTGTAATGTAACTATTAGTTGAAGACCTGACCAATTTGGAAAACTGTTCCTAGACACTGTCTTTATGAAACATTCTTCCTCATAAGGAGAGATGTTAATGGCACTAAGCTCAAGGTGGTGGGAAATTGGATTCTTTCTTGTATCAGCCTTAGGAAAGCTTCAGGTTTTTCTAATAAAGCATACTCAGTTTCAATCATGACTTATTAGATGACTATTTTAAACTTGAATAAATCAGGGAACAGGAAAAAAGAAATATGCATCTTCATTAAGGAAACAGTTTTGCATCCATTTGAAAAAGGTCCTCTAACAAAGATTTCAACATTTTGAATCATTAGAACAGGTCACACCACAGTAATTGTTTATTTGAGTTCTTATTAAACATAGAATCATAGAATTATAGAATGGTCGGGGTTGGAAGGGAACTCTGGAGACTGAGTTCAATCCCCCTGCCCAAGCAGGGTCACTTCAGGCAGGTCACACAAGATGGGTCTTGAGAGTCTCCAGAGGAGACTCCACCACCTTTCTGGGCAGCCTGTTCCAGTGCTCTGTCACCTTTATATTAAAAAAAACAAAAATCCCTTATATTGAGGTGGAACTTCCCACTACTGAAAAGAGATTAGCCCCTTCTTGACAACACCCTTCAGATATTTTTAAACATGAATAAGATCCCCTCTCAGCTTTCTCTTCTCCAGACTAAACAGCTTCAGGTCTCTTGCCTTTCCTCATACGACAAATGTTCCTCTCCACTGATCATCCTCATGGCTCCCTGTTGGACTCTCTCTAATATATCTCTGTCCCTCTTGAACTGGACAGCAAAGAACTGGACACAATACTGTAGATAAACAGATTCTACTTAAGCAGAAACTTAGCTTTACTTACATGTAAATACATTGCAAAAGGTGAAGTCTGATGGAGCTGGACCTGAGGCAGAGGAGGTATATTTCCAGATATCACAGAACTGACTGGAAATACAAATAAATACAAAAATAGAAGTTTTATCTTTTCCCATAATCGTTCTACGGTACTGTCTTGAAGAGTGTTAGGAATATGCAAGGTGTACATCCAATAAATTTTGCAAAGAAAAACATTTTAATGGTTGCAACAGGCATGCAACACTATATTTTCCAACTGCATAAACTTAAAAGGTAATGAAAAGTAACATACAAGTATGTTAAGAAAATAACTGATAAGGAAGGAAGCATTTCAAACTTAAAATATGATGAGTAATATAATCAGAAATGTTTATCTAGTAATAATGATGTTTATCTAATAGAAGTGGAAACAAAGAATAGACTACAATTCCAAACTTAAATGAAAAACACACTCCTATGTTTAATCATTCTGATATTTTTTTTTTTAAATATTATTAACATTTTATCACTGCAGGTATAATTATACAAACTTGCGAGAAGACAATTCTAACTACAAATTTCACCACTATTTCAATGAATCAATTTTTTAATGAGCTTGTTGGGCTTTTTTATTTACATTTCTACATTTCCTTGCAAATAACTCTCCTGAGGCCACTCCACGAACTATATCTTTTTCTTTTTCCATATTGTGCTTGTTTCCTGGTTTTGTTAGGTGCTGACAATTCATTACCTTCTGATCTCTTATCAGACATCTTTGTGAATGAACCAGAACCATTACGAGCAGCTCACCCCCTGCAGTTCTAAAAGATGCTTTCTACTATTCACTGAATGGCTTAACTAAGTGAGAGAGAAATAGCTTTGATTTATCTTCAGATTCTGATAAACAGAACTGCCTTACAAGAATTTCTGGTAGAAGCTTTCCTGCAGTTTCATAGATATTCTTGTTCTTCTAAAAATGACAAACTCATTCAATTAAAAGAGATAACTGGTTTATAATTGCATTAACAGGTATTTAATTGTTACTCAGCTTATGCTGTAGTTTCTTGAACATTTATTCAGCTTCCTAATTAAAATTTACACAGGCAGCAATAAACATGAAGTATGGATGTTAGTTTTTCAGGTTGTTAGTATAACTCTTGTAATAAGGTCATATATGAAAATTAAAATACAATCTGTTTATATCACATGTGGGAAGTACATCAGGCTCTCAGTTGGTATTGTTCAATAGGGGACTTTGNAAGAACGGACTTTACAATGGAAAAAAAATGGAAGAATAGGAGATTTACTATCGACATATGCCTGTTTATCTATCTGTGTCTAATCTGCAACACATTATCGTTTTGTTTACTAATATTTTTTCAAGACCTATTGAAATAACAGACAATCTAGACCTCCATCTACTGAAAAAAATATATAATAAGCTATGAAAATGCTATGAGCTGTAATGTAACTATTAGTTGAAGACCTGACCAATTTGGAAAACTGTTCCTAGACACTGTCTTTATGAAACATTCTTCCTCATAAGGAGAGATGTTAATGGCACTAAGCTCAAGGTGGTGGGAAATTGGATTCTTTCTTGTATCAGCCTTAGGAAAGCTTCAGGTTTTTCTAATAAAGCATACTCAGTTTCAATCATGACTTATTAGATGACTATTTTAAGCTTGAATAAATCAGGGAACAGGAAAAAAGAAATATGCATCTTCATTAAGGAAACAGTTTTGCATCCATTTGAAAAAGGCCCTCTAACAAAGATTTCAACATTTTGAAAAATATCCTATTGCAGGTTTTTGCTGTCATTAGAACAGGTCACACCACAGTAATTGTTTATTTGAGTTCTTATTAAACATAGAATCATAGAATTATAGAATGGTCGGGGTTGGAAGGGAACTCTGGAGACTGAGTTCAATCCCCCTGCCAAAGCAGGGTCATTTCGGGCAGGTCACACAAGATGGGTCTTGAAAGTCTCCAGAGGAGACTCCACCACCTTTCTGGGCAGGCTGTTCCAGTACTCTGTCACCCTTATATTTAAAAAAAAAAATTCCTTATATTGAGGTGGAACTTCCTGTGTTCCTGTTTATGTCCACTGCCCCTCATCCTATCACAGAGCACTACTGAAAAGAGATTAGCCCCTTCTTGACAACACCCTTCAGATATTTTTAAACATGAATAAGATCCCCTCTCAGCTTTCTCTTCTCCAGACTAAACAGCTTCAGGTCTCTTGCCTTTCCTTATACGACAGATGTTCCTCTCCACTGATCATCCTCATGGCTCCCTGTTGGACTCTCTCTAATATATCTCTGTCCCTCTTGAACTGGACAGCAAAGAACTGGACACAATACTGTACATAAACAGATTCTACTTAATCAGAAACTTACCTTTATTTACATGTAAATTGCAAAAGGTGAAGTCTGATGGAGCTGGACCTGAGGCAGAGGAGGTATATTTCCAGATATCACAGAACTGACTGGAAATACAAATAAATACAAAAATAGAAGTTTTATCTTTTCCCATGATCATTCTATGGTACTGTCTTGAAGAGTGTTAGGAATATGCAAGGTGTACATCCAATAAATTTTGCAAAGAAAAACATTTTAATGGTTGCAACAGGCATGCAACACTATATTTTCTAACTGCATAAACTTAAAAGGCAATGAAAAGTAACACACAAGTATGTTAAGAAAATAACTGATAAGGAAGGAAGCATTTCAAACTTAAAATATGATGAGTAATATAATCAGAAATGTTTATGTAGTAATAATGATGTTTATCTAATAGAAGTGGAAACAATGTTTAATCATTCTAATATTTTTTTTTAAAATATTATTAACATTTTATCACTGCAGGTATAATTATACAGACTTGTGAGAAGACAATTCTAACTACAAATTTCACCACTATTTCAATGAATCAATTTTTTAATGAGCTTGTTGGGGTTTTTTATTTACATTTCTACATTTCCTTGCAAATAACTCTCCTGAGGCCACTCCACGAACTATATCTTTTTCTTTTTCCATATTGTGCTTGTTTCCTGGTTTTGTTAGGTGCTGACAATTCATTACCTTCTGATCTCTTATCAGACATCTTTGCGAATGAACCAGAACCATTACGAGCAGCTCACCCCCTGCAGTTCTAAAAGATGCTTTCTACTATTCACTGAATGGCTTAACTAAGTGAGAGAGAAATAGCTTTGATTTATCTTCAGATTCTGATAAACAGAACTGCCTTACAAGAATTTCTGGTAGAAGCTTTCCTGCAGTTTCATAGATATTCTTGTTCTTCTAAAAATGACAAACTCATTCAATTAAAAGAGATAACTGGTTTATAATTGCATTAACAGGTATTTAATTGTTACTCAGCTTATGCTGTAGTTTCTTGAACATTTATTCAGCTTCCTAATTAAAATTTACACAGGCAGCAATAAACATGAAGTATGGATGTTAGTTTTTCAGGTTGTTAGTATAACTCTTGTAATAAGGTCATATATGAAAATTAAAATACAATCTGTTTATATCACATGTGGGAAGTACATCAGGCTCTCAGTTGGTATTGTTCAATAGGGGACTTTGAAACACTGTCTAGTACAAATATAGAAATAATTCCAAGTAATCTAAAATGGAAGGTTAACATTGAAAGGATAAATTGGTACTGAGATAATAAAAACAAGGATTTGTTGTCATAAAATGGTATTTTATACAGAAACAGAAACAATTTTCTATCTATCTACTTCTTGTGTTTAAAATAAGGGAGGTGTAAAGTGGCTACATTTAATAAAGAAGTCATGCACATTTAGGGCTGAATTTCTGATTGCACTATGCCAGACTCAGGAAGTAGTTACGTAAGTGTGTAAAATAATCATTTTATGACTTCTTTGTTATATATTCAGAATTTATGTGTAGATTCCAAAAATACAATAATAATATGGGGAAAGTATCTAAGCTAGCCACGAGTCAGGTATGAAAGATAAAAGCTGGTCATTTAAAATCCTTAGAGATTAAAACATTTAATTAAGTTCCTCTCTGCAGCAAGAGCTTTGAAAAAAAAGCAATGCAAAATTAAGGGCAAAAGGTCCATAAAAAACTTCTTATTATGCTAAACACTAAGAAAAAAATCTCCATTCCTCCAGTACTTGCATCACAGTTTAGGCCCAGTCAGTACCAACCTAGCCTCTGCTCACTCACCCCCTATCCCCTCTGTGGGATGCTCAGCCTTAGGCAGAGGCAGGGACAGAACTGGAGCTGGGGGAGCTTTCAGCAGCTTCTCACAGTAGCCACCCCTGTGCCAACCTCTTTTCCCCCATCCCTTTCTAAAATTCCACTGAACTAACACAAGATAACTTTTTAAAACCATTTACTGTTTTTCTGTGCTCTGGGATTGAACCTAACCACTCTGGCAATCCCAATGTAATTCAGAGCCTTTTTCTTACTCGTGTCCTTGAACATGTTGCTCAGATGGAGTTGAAAAATACTGCATCCCTTATGCTAGATACATATTCTGAGGATACAAACTATTTTTGACTGGCTCTGTATGTAATTTCATTCTATTTATCACTTACAATGAATTTCTTTTGTGCCTTATGGTGCCTACAAGACTTTGCTTTTTCACCAGTAAGAGCCAAACATTTTTGCTGCTGTTGAATGGTTTTTGCTGGCACTCTGAACAGAAGTCCTTGCTTGCTTGCTTTTCCATTTCCTCTTCCCCAGGCACTCCGTACTGCATTGCAGCCAAATGTTGACAATTTCAAGCTTTAAAAGTCCACCTTTGCTTTTTCTTCTTTTGTCCAAGGCTAAATCCATATTAGTATGGATGCTCTCTCCCTGAGGATATTTTACTGCTTCTGAAAAAAAGATATGAAAGTTTAACTTGTAATATTTCTTCAACAGCTTCTGAATAAAGTTAATCTTTGTTTCCATTGTCTCTTAGGTCTCTTAGCAGATGTCTTTATTGTTTCTTCCCCATTAACAGAAAAAAAAGAAGTTTTTCCTAGATTCCCCTTTACCTTTCCATGGACACACTATGAAAAAAAAAAAAAAAAAAAAAAATTCTCTTTTTAATTAACACTCATCAGCTGATGCATTTTAGAATAAGACCTATTCAATGTAAAATCTTCGAGGGAAATACTACGCTCCAGACTTTTCCCTGAGTACTATTTTTTTTCTTTTCTACTGAGTAGCTTTCAGGTAAAAACGGGGTTTTTAAAAATTCATTTTAGGTGTCCAGAGCACAAAGATCTGTATGTAACCTTATTACCCCCAAATGGCACTCTCCCTCTTTCTCTTTCCTCTGCCATGAGGCTAACCTATGGTCCATCCTTCTGTTCTCATTTTCTCTAGCTTAATGTATACTGATCATTTGCTTGCAATACAGAGAGCACATAGATTCACCTTAATAGACAATCAGTAGCCACTTCTGTAGCCCAAAACCTGAAAATCAGGGCATCAGTTACTAGCCACTGTGAAAAATAATTTGTAATGGATATGACTTAGGACAGAAATAATTCTGGGTCTCTCACTCACTTGGGAAGTACTAGCCACTTGTACAAAACTTGTGCTGTGATGCCATCAGCAGCACCATAATTATGGTGATAGTGAACAGAGCTGTACTTTGCAAGGCAGCACAGTCTTGTCAGCATGTAAGTGCCTAACCACTACTTAAATCTCATGAAGGACCAGCAACAAGTGCTGCCACTGACTTCAGAAGGAAATTGGAAAATGTACTTAAACTGGATATAGAACCAGGAGGCATATTGGGAAAATTGTTTGATGAACTGTTGCCCCTTCATACAGATATGCCATTGAGATGGTAGATTCGCAGACAAGCAGGGTCCTGAATTCATTAAAATGTTTAAGAGTCAGATATTCACAGGTGCTCAAAGTAGTATAGATTTAGTACATAAGCCAATTTTACACTGAAGAAAGTTCTTCTGTAGAGTTTGTCCTCAATATGGGACTTTTTAAGCCTCTTCCTCCTTCAACATAAATGCAGAAATCATTCCAAGCAATGTGGAGTGAAAGGTATTTTGACAATGCAGGATCAACCAATGTTTAGCTAGTAATACCCAGCTATGTGATGTTCCCAGCAGGTTTTCAAATTGCAACTGCAATTAAAACTGTGACATCATGGGTTAAAGACCTCCTTTTGTTTATTTTTCTCCCTCTGATCATGAAGTCTGCTCATACACCTAATTTTCTTCTATAAGATGAAAGTTCATCATAGATGTGTGATTACATTTTACAGAATTTTCCATTAAAGGCTTCGAGACTACCAGGACTAGGGAAATAGGAAGTCTGTAAGTCATTTAGATTTGCAGAGAAATAAATAAAAAGTACACAATTTGATCTGTTATGAAATTCCACCACCATGCTCCATCTGGAAATTTGACAAAAAGGGTATTTGCCTTTCACTCCCTCTAGTAGTTTTATGATTGTCTGAATAAAGATAGCTGAATATACAGTGGCTGTGAGGTCAAGAGAGTGCAAAAATGATAGTTCATATAAATTATATGGATTATACTACTACATTGCAAGGATCAGTGCGTTCTTAGAAAATTCTCATTGCTTAACTTTTATACTTTCACTGCAGGTAATGCACTGACACTGATATATAGGACTTTGGCTAGAGTTTATCTCCCTTAATATGATCATTCTGATAACTTCTATTTCATTTTGACAGCTATTATACAATACAAGGCTGGTGAACCTGATCTTCATTATTTCTTCTCTCTTTTCCCTTTGTGGTCCTCTTTAAACTCGAGAGAGGTGATCATTCCATTCATCTCAAGGCAACACATAGTAAAAGGAGCAGGGAACATCACCCACAGCACAGTGAACTGCATCAAATATGCAGTTCTCAATCTATGAAAACATTTACTTATTTATTTTCTAGAAAACTATGCAAGCCCTAGTGAACATTTATTCTGCTTAAATCTTTGAATGACAGGTAAGATAAAAGGTGTCACAGATTACTGAGTGATATGGCCTGACACTACATGGTTTTAATGTACAGAACTGCCATTTAATTCAACAGGATTTTGTGAAAAAGGAGAAAAGAGGAGGGCTAAGCCTTTTTTTGTCCATGGTATATAAGTGTGTGAATGCTGTATATACATACATTTTAAGAAAGCTCTGTACTTTGATACTGATAATAAACACATATGGAGAACTTACACTCTGTTAGAGACCAGCAAATTCAAAAGCCCTGATTACTGTTCTCTATTCCCTTCTCTCTCTCTCTGTTTTTCCTTTTTTCTTTCCCTCTGTTGGTCCTCCTTAGTCAAGTAATTTGAAATGAAGAGTGGCTATACAAAAGCAAATATGTTCAAAAAGCCCTGAAAAAATGTGGGTTACATACTCTAGTTACATGCCTGCTAGTACATTGTATACAACATCATCCTTTCTAAAGCTTGAAAGGAGAAGTTAATATTGCACTTTAAAAAGAAGAAAAGATAATTTATATTAGACATTTTCCTTCTAGCATTGAAAAAATCCAAAACAACAAACCAAACCAAAATCAGGCATTGTTCAGGCCCATTGAAATCTGATGAAAGGATTTAATTAGATCCTGCTGGAGGTTCATTATTTTTTGAAGGCTTTCAAAATCACCTTATTATGATGTTCCAGTACTTAAAGGGGACGGAGAAGATGGAGAACAAAGAAGATGGAGACTCCCTGTTTACAAGGAGTCACACGGAAATGACAAGGGGGAAAAGTCACAAGCTGCTCCTGGCAAAATTCTGACTGAACGTAAGAAAATTTTTCACTCTGAGGGCAAACAGACATTGGAATGGTCTCCCATGGGAAGTGGTAGATTCCTATACTTTGGAGAGAGACATCTCATGTCTAGAAGGGTTGGACCAGGTGAACCTTGAGGTCCCTTCCAACCTGATATTCTATGATTCTATGATGATTTGATGAAAATAATAGCTGTGATTCTTCAATTATTTCAATAGGTAATTACTTTTTATGTTTATTCACCATTTATGCTATAGCTTAACACAGTTCCAGAAGGATGAGAGTATAAATTACATGACTAAGAAGAATGTTTCATGATCAATTTTCATGGTTAAAAATAACATTCTTTGACCAGTTGGTCCTATGGTTGAATAAAACTATTTATTTTGGAACACTGAAAGGCTAGATGAGTAGAATAGATTTTAAGATGTATTTCCCTCCAAAGGATATTTATTTGGACCTTTTTAAACACTAGTTCCTAACCTGGAGGGTGGTGACAAAAGTTAAATAATTAATAACCTCTGAGGTGAAAAATCCTAATTACATTACATTGGCATGATTGTCACTGATGGCAGTGACATCAATATATTACTTCTTTAATGCATTTCTATTTAAAATAATTTGGCCTATGACTATAACTTAAGTTAATACATTTATGAATAAAGTAACTGCTGTTTATAGAAGCCAAATTTTGTATCATAGAATAACATAATTATTAGGTTGTATTTTTCTTTGAATTGCATACTAAAATATTTTATTTTATTTTATTTTATTTTATTTTATTTTTGTATTATAATAACATTTGGGTTTACATGTCTCAAAGAAATCACAAGAATATCACATATGACACAGTTATGTGTATTTAAAATATCATTAATAATGACAGACATTATAGTATTAAGATAAAGTTAAAATAAGCATTGAGAGATATCTGATAAATTGTTATGAATAGAGTTTGCTGGTTATCTTTCCCTGCATCTTCTTTGCTTTTTACAGCCACATCAGAACTCATATTTGAGGGGACAAGACATCTTTTTTATACTACAACTGCCTGTGCAACAGAAAACTCCAACAGCCAGATTGGGTCAGATGCATTTAGAATCATAGAATCATAGAATCATAGAATCATAGAATCATAGAATCATAGAATCATAGAATCATAGAATTAGCCGGGTTATCTTCCTGTGTCCACAACATGTTCCCATGTCCACTTCTTCAATGTCGCAGCTGCCCCTTAGCTGGCTTATGTTTCATGTGTCCTGTGGCACTTCACTAGGCCACCATTTCCTTGGACACTTGTTTGTGCCACTTCCTGCCCGGCTGCAAGGGCTGGATTGCCTGAACTGTATTTCCATGGCAGACTCCTGAGTTATGTACACCTCAGTGAATGCATGGAGCTGCATTACCAGAGACATTTGCTGACAACACAGATGAGAACATAATGAGGGGGTGAGGATGGCTCAGGCCACCCATTCTGCACACCTTTAGGCTCAGTACATTGTGAAGTGGAGAGCCCACAAAATCCTGAGACTGTATGTGGGCTTTGGTACCGTACGCCAACATACACATCCTTGCCTGTTGTTTTACACAGTCTTTTTCCTGTCCTGCCAGTGCTGGAAGAAGAAATTTTATATTACTACTTCAATAGCAGTGTCCTTGAAAGAGGTGTCCAAGATTGTCATGGGACGGTACAGGTGCTGAAGATCTGTTTGCAAGTCTTAGAGATTATTTTATACTGAGCAAGAAGTGTTTCATTCAGACTAAGGATAAACAAGAGGTAGGATTTATAGGGATGTGTCCTGTGGGTGATGTTCTAGTAGCATAGTATTCCTAAGAAATGACTGTTCATGTACCCACACTCTTTCTGACATAAGCGTGGAACAGGTGACCAGGCACACTTATTTCAGGCAGCAAGGGCCCAATGACACAATCAGTTTCTATTGTAGTACTTATACAAAGTAAGAATCACAGGAAAGAAATGTAGGTCTGGGAAAGATCTCTATAGGTAGATCAGTTATACCTCTGTCACTCTTTATGGATATTTCTAAAGAATCCAATGATGGTGACTTCACAACCTCCGGAGACAATCCATTTCATCCTGTCACTACCTTTACCTTTATAAACACTGGCTCATCTGAGTCTTTCTTCCTATAGTTTCACACAGATATTTGTAACCTTGCATTTGTGCCTGATGATTTTAATCATTCTTTTTCTTCAGTCTGTCATTCTGAATTCTAATCTTATCCTCCAGTCTTCCTGACATGCTTGTCATCATGTAGTTTGAAAATTTAAGGGATATAAGGTTTTTTGCATCATCCAAGTTATTAGAGCAGATAAATAGATTATTGAACACTACACATTTCTCGTAAATAATGGTTTGAAAGAACTGTGCCTGGAACTCAATGAGAGTGTACTAGGGAGCTCAGTCTGTGAGATCATGTATGAGAGAAGAAACCCAAACAGAAAATTTATACCACTCTCTTTGTATTTGCCAAACATGGAGTTCTTACTTCATTTATTGATGATCAAAGCATACCTGTGCAAAGTATGCATTCCCTAGCATAAGTTTAACCCTCCCCTTATACTACCCAAATACATGCTTGCATGCACTACTGCAATGAGTTACAGTTGTATGGTGTAGGCAAAAACATGTTGGGGAAAATCTGGAGAAATCTAGGATCAGCCAGATCACTTCTCAGAGGTTACCTGCAGTCTTAATTTAGTGATTTCTCTATGGCCTTGGACTCAGAACTTTTTCACAGGTATCTGACAATACATGCTTCAATTTCTAACTTCCACTGTAGAAATGAGGTCTACACAGTTCAAGAATAGTCATGATTTACCCAAGAACTGGTAGACATATCCCTCCCCACAGAGCTTATTCACTGTACAATAGTGAAATATGGTCATAGAATAAAAAATTTGTTTTGGTTCACAAGCTAAACCATGTCCCACAGCACCCCATTTACATGTCCTTTAAATATCTCCAAGGGTAGTGACTCTACTTTCCTGAGTAGCCAGTCTCAATGTTGACAACCCTTTCAGTGAAGACTTTTTTTTCCTATTTATCCAATCTAAACCACCCCTGCTACAACTTGAGTCCATTTTCTTTTGTCCCAATAATGTTATGTAAGCTGGCATATACTAAAATAAGAGCTGTATATATTATATATATAAATAAATAATGGAGATGGTTTCTGCTAAAAATGGTCAGATAGGTTTTTAAAAATATGTTTGATAAAGTTTTATTTTAATAATCCACTGTGGTAGCTTATTGTACTCAGTTGAAATACAGACTGTCCTTTAAAAAAGATAATTTCCACATAATGTAGGGTACATTTTTAGTATTATAGTAGTAAGAATTTTATCTTTTTATTTGGTTTATTTTTTGTTTGGATGTTTTTTGTTTTTGTGTTTGTTTTAATATCACTACAGTGTATTAACTGTCTGGTATACCTTTGAGAACAGAAACAAAATATACACGCTTCCAGAATATTTAAAAATTTTAATTTACAAGTTTATTGCTACTAGCTGATTCCATTAACTATAGTTTTCCATTAATTTTTATATTTTTAAAATGTCCCTGCTTTGAATGGCAGTGGAAAATAAAGTGATAAGCTGTCATTCTTAGAATTTTTGAAGATTAGCACTGTTTACAAAAGAAAAATTCAATATACTTCCTGGCACCCTGTGCTTGAGCTGGCATTTTATACAGGTTTTCAGCTGTTGCATAGCAAAGTCTTAAGCTGTTAGAACACACTCATTCTGCAGCGAGTGTATCTGTACTCTATATAATGACTGAGAAATAGCTAAGTTAGTGTTATGACATGTTTCTGAATAGAATACAATTTCCTCACATTACAAAAATATTGAGACACATGCTTTCATTGTGTGGAAAATACAGATTAGGTATGTGTGAAGAGATAAGATGAACTTTGGGCTCACCTTTTGAAAAGAAGCTTTATGTGACTGAACATCTGCCATGGAGTCAGAGTTATAGTTTTTGGCATCCTAGGTGGATGGGACAGCCAATATTCTTCTTAGTGCTACTGCTGCCAAAAGATGCTTCCATTAAGTTACAATAGTGAGGATAAAAAAATGGAAGTCAAGATATGTTCATAACTGGTCATTAACTGCTGTTGCTTGAATGTTGGATGCTCTTCCTTAGAGAATAACGAGACTATACAGAAACAGAGACACACAGAGCTGAGAATACAGTTTCTAAATATGAGCTGAAACAAAAATCAAGTAATGTAAGCCAAAAAATAGCAAGCAAAGTATAAGACTGAAAAGTTGTATCTCAGTTAATTTCATTAAAGCAAAGGACTAGAAGACTAGTAAAGTCAGTATGAGTACTATTTACTTTGGAGATGGTTAGATCAAGTCCTAATTCCTTTGTTCTGGAAAGGGGAAAAAGGAGAGAGCAATGAGGGAGAAGTGAATTAAAGACTGAAATATGAGATAAAGGGGTTTTGCTGCAAGAAAAGCCTGTAGTTGTGAAATTTGAACCAGAGATCATTTATTTTCCAATTTATGCTGCAGGACCTAACACATGAAGTGCTGTAGAAAAGCATTTTACTACCTTCTGGGTAATTTGTTTCTCAATTCCAGGATATTTTAGCATCATGGAGCATTAAAATATACATATATAAGTTCTGCAACCTTGTAAAGTTCTCCTATCCCCTGTGGAGAAATACTGTAAATATCCTTGACAACTCTAATAACTGGACGTTGTTAGAGCAATGCTAACAGAGGGGGTTAACAGCTTGTGCGTGCACAAAATACTTGAAGTCAGACAGAAAACCATTATTATGACCTTGTGCTGACCACATTCTATGAAGTGTTACATGATCAGGGACAGGGAAGTTGCTTAATGGAAGTTATATAGTAGCTAGATGTATCCTTGTCACACTTCATCTAAACTGATACATTGCGATGGTCCGCACTGCTCAGACCTGGCAATTACTGTCCAATTCCAATCTATTCCACACTGCCACTATAATGAAAAATAATTAGGAGCCTGAAAATGAGTTTTCACATGAAATGGTTTCAGTGCTTGGACACAATCGCCTTTGGCAGATGGCTTTGGGTTTGCTTTAATATAATAAAGACAGTTAATCATCTCTAAAGAGTGCACAGAATGAATAAACTTTTAACACTACTTTCTCCTCTGAAACTCTCATATTGATCAAATGTTTAACAGTGAATTGTTCATGTTTCTGTGGGTGAGTTTCCTTAAACAGCTGATACTCAGGAATCTGTGGAAGTTCTGATACACCCTGGAGAACCAAATTAGCCCAGGGGCCAATTTGTTGATGCTACAGCTTTAAAACTAGTATCTAAGTACACAGACAAATTTACTCACACTAGTATGGCTAAAAGTACAGATCTTTGGAATGTTTCCATTAATTCTGACTAAGAAATTACAGATGAGTGGAATTGCAGGAAATAACGTGAAATAATAGCAGTAAGATAGTTGATAACTTTCAGAAAACATCCCTATTGTAGTCATCACAGAACTTGATAAGAATAGGAAACATTTCATTTTACTTCAGTTACCTACAGTGAAGCTGTTAGTCACTTTAGGCTCCTTTGTAGCCAAAGTTGAGAAATAGGCACATTTAAAGTGCAATTGGTATGATATGTATGAGATGCCCGCTTTTGGTTGAGATGAATTACATCCCAGAAGGCATATCAGTTTCTCTTCTCTGACTATAAAGGTAGCCTGGAGTCATTTGCTCAGATGTAGATGTCAATAGTGCTTAAAGTTAGATACAGTAAATCTGCCTTGAATAACTGTTTGATTTTCATTAAATTATTTGCTAAGTTTCATAAGTTTTGTGTATTTGTATTGAGAATACCAGTTAAGAAATAATGAATAATGTCTCAGATATACCTTATAAATCAGACCACTGAACAGTCTGAATACAGAAGGATGGATAAAAGTCTTTCAATTGCATCCCTTGAAGTATGAATTATACACCTAAGCAGTACTACTAGAAAAAAGATACTGTTCTTCTGGCAAGGAGAAAGAAAAAGTAAAGAAAAAGAAAAAGTGGAAAAAAAACCCAAAACATTCTTTTCCTGAATAACTTAAATAAACATGACAAAAACATGGTGAAAGTTATACGACATGTTAGCAGATGAAGACAACAAAAGCTACATATCTATGTAGGATTTGATTATTTTTGGAGGAGGGAACAGCTGAATGGAAAGAGATGTGGAAAGAGATGTAGACACGACCACTATGGGGACCCAGTGACCCACTAACGGGTCAGTGTTACTCTTAGTGAATAATGGAGCTGCTGAGACAGAGAACAGCTCAAACAGCAAGACATCAAAGCTAGAAAAGTCCTGAAAAACTGTGGGAAGTATTCCAAATGTCCCACAGTCCTTATTTTGTCTGTGTCTACTCTATACCTGTTTGGTTTCTTTCTGCAGGTTTTCTCCCAGGCCACAGTGCAGCAAGAATAAGGAGCAAGTCACTTAGTCATAATCTCTGTCACAGACAATTATTTTTCCCTGGAAACATGGGGTTACAATGTTCCCAGTGAGGCCTCCTGTTTTGCTTCTCTGGAGAAGTCCTTGTATTTGTTTGCTTCTTTAGAACTCATTGTTTTGTTTTGTTTTGTTTTGTTTTTTAAATTTAAAAAAAAAAAAAAAAAAAGGGGAAGAGAGACTAATATATATATATCTATATATTATACCTTCCCATTCACTATTGATCAGCAGTAGAAGACCAAAAATATTTTTTTTTCCACTGGCAAATGTTTGCAGTAGGCACCATCTCCCTTTCTGTACATTTATAATTTGATATTACATTAATTACCAATATAACTAGTTTTTAAAATACAATTTATTGAGTAAATTTAACAAATTATTCAACAAATTATTAGATACAATATCATCTGGCTTGCTTTTCTTTTTCTTTTTCAGTGAGGTAAGAATTCAGTATTTTATAGCCATGTTTGTCACAAGGAAAATAATGCTGTATTCCAGTAGGTTAATTAATGCAAAAAACTACCAACATTTACATGGACTTAGATTGAGAAATTTAATATTTACACTGAAATGCCTCACGTACATCATTGGTCTTTTTGCTATCAAGTATGATTCAGATACTCTTGACAGTGTTTAAGAAAAATGTTTTTCATAGAATCATAGAATTGGCTGGGTTGGAAGGGACCTCAGAGATCATTAAGTCCAATCCTTGATCCACTACCGCTGCAGTTACTAGGCTATGGCACTGAGTGCCACATCCAGTCTCTTTTTTAATATCTCCAGGGACAGAGAAACCACTACTTCCTGGGGCAGCCCATTTCAATGTCTGATCATCCTCTCCGTAAAGAAATTCTTTCTAATATCTAACCTAAACCTCCCCTGGCACAACTTGAGACCATGCCCTCTTGTCTTGCTGGTAGGTGCCTGGGAAAAGAGACCAACCCCCACCTGGCTACACCCTCCTTTCAGGGAGTTGTAGAGAGTGATGAGGTCTCCCCTGAGCCTCCTCTTCTCCAGGCTGAACAGCCCCAGCTCCCTCAGCCTCTCCTCAGGATCTGTGCTCGAGTCCCTTCACCAGCCTGGTTGCCCTCCTTTGGACCTGCTCCAGGACCTCAATCTCCTTCCTGAACGGAGGGGCCCAGAACTGGACACAGTACTCGAGGTGTGGCCTCACCAGCGCTGAGTACAGGGGAAGAATCACTTCCTTGGACCTGCTGGCCACGCTGTTCCTGATACAGGCAAGGATGCCATTGGCCTTCTTGGCCACCTGGGCACACTGCTGGCTCATGTTCAGCTTCTTGTTAATCCAGACTCCCAGGTCCCTCTCTGTCTGGCTGCTCTCCAGCCACTCTGTGCCCAGCCTGTAGCACTGCATGGGGTTGTTGTGGCCAAAGTGCAGGACCCGGCACTTGGCCGTGTTGAACCTCATCCCATTGGAATCAGCCCAGCTCTCCAGTCTGTCCAGGTCCCTCTACAGAGCCCTCCTGCCTTCCAGCTGATCCATACTCCCCCCAGCTTGGTGCCATCTGCAAATTTGCTGATGATGGACTCAATCCCCTCATTTAAATCATCGATAAAGATATTAAACAGAACTGGGCCCAACACTGATCCCTGGGGGACACCACTAGTGACCGGCCACCAACTGGATGCAGCCCCGTTCAGCACCACTCTCTGGGCCCGGCCCTCCAGCCAGTTCCTAACCCAGCACAGGGTGCCCCTGTCCAAGCTGTGGGCTGACAGCTTTTTCAGGAGAATGATGTGGGAGACGGTGCCAAAGGCCTTGCTGAAGTCCAGGTAGACCACATCCACAGCCTTCCCCTCATCCACCAGGAGGGTCACCCAATCATAAAAGGAGATCAGGTTGGTCAGACAGGACCTGCCCTTCCTAAACCCGTGCTGGCTGGGTCTGATCCCTTGCCCATCCTGCAGGTGCTGTGTGATTGCACTGAGGATGATCTGTTCCATAACCCTGCCAGGCACTGAGGTCAGGCTGACAGGCCTGTAGTTTCCCGGGTCCTCCTTACGGCCCTTTTTGTGGATTGGGGTGACATTCGCCAACTTCCAATCATCTGGGATGTTCCCAGTGAGCCAGGACTGTTGGTAGATGATAGAGAGAGGCTTGGCAAGCTCTGCTGCTAGCTCCCTCATCACCCTTGGGTGGATCCCATCTGGTCCCATAGACTTGAGGGGATCCAAGCAGTTCAGCAGGTTCAGACTGTTTTCTTCTGGATTACAGGGGGGCTGTTCAGATTCTTGTCACCTTCTATAAGCTCCAGAAGCCAGCTGTCCTCAGGATAACCTGTCTTACTGTTGAAAACTGAGGCAAAGAAGGTGTTAAATACCTTTCTTCATCTTTGACAGCTATATTCCCACTCATGTCCAGTAAAGAATGGATGTTTTCCTTGCCCCTCCTTTTGCTATTGATGTATCTGTAGAAGGACTTTTTGTTATCCTTCACAGAGGTGGTGAGATTCAGTTCAAGCTGTGCCTTTGTCTCTCTAATTTTCTTTCTACATGACATTATTATATTACAAAATTCCTCCTGAGTAATTACCCCTTTTTTCCATAATTGGTAGGCCCTCTTCTTAACCCTAATTTCTTTCAAAGTCTCCCTGTTCAGCCTGTTTTTCTTACCTTTGTTCCAATAAATAAATAAATAAGTGTGTACATAGATAAGTATATCTGAAGAAACAGTGGGAAAAATTAACTGCCATGGTTTTTTAAAGGACATGTAATTGTCAGACATGCAATTGTAAGCTGGTAAGAGATTTTAAAATGCATCTAACTTTTTTCTCCTTTTTCTGTCTTTTTTGGACTCGTCTTCTGACCATGTTGGCTGGCTGTCAACCTGAACCACTCCATGCGATATAATACAATTTTCATTTTGAATTCTTTTTAGTTCAATAGATTTTCACATATATTAACTGAAAAGAGGTGTTCGGTTGAGAGAATGGAATGGACAAAGGGGACCTGTCAGTGTATTGGAGAAGCATCCTTGCAGAATTCTGAAAACTGGGCTAATTCTTAAGTCAGAGGTATGTAACTGGGGAGGGGGGGCTGGGGAAGTGTAGGAGGCAGAGGTGGAAGGAAAAAAAGACTATCAGATTGAAACATGTTTTTCTCATGTTGTTTGATTGAATAATGCAGTAACTGGAGAACAGAAATTTATGATAGGTAAACTTCATAGGGCTACTGCTGGGATGATTCAAATAATTTTGTATAGTATGTTTAGTGATTGCCTGTCTGAAGGCTATCTGTCTGAAGCTGGAAGAAAGTTCTTAAGCCAGACATGTCTCAAACTATTCTGTTGCTATGTGTGTGAGTTCCTTAGATACAAGTAAAATTGTCCCTATATTTAGAAAACAGAAACAAAGAGATATAGTCAGGCAGTCACACTAATGTCATCAGCACAAAGGCGCTTGTGAAAGGTAACCATGATTGTGCTGCATGAATCCCATGGAAGACAGAATCAGTGGATGCCCCTATAAAGTCAACTTCATAATCAAGACTAATGGATCTCACACAATGACAATTTTTCCACTACAGGATGCATCTAGTGCACCATCTTCTCTGTAACCAATTTCTCTGTGAAGCTGTGTATACAAGCCCTGTATAACTTTAATATATTAAGTATGCATTTGTTCTCTAAATATGTAGAATGGCAATTCTATGTTGACTACCACATAAAATGGTATGCAAATTACTTAGTAGAAGATACTAGCATCTTTAAAAGAAATTGTGTAAAACTTTAGAATATGTCAAATATATATATAGGAACCAAAACTTTGTACAAGTTCACTTTTTTTTTCAACATAACTAAAAGTCTCTTTAAATCTTAGCAGGTTGGATGCTTAGCCACTGAGTGAATAAGTCCTCTGTGTTTCAGAGGACATCACTTGACTGATTTGTATTCTTAAACATCCATGTCATGTTTAAAGATTTTATAATAAATGTGTATATTCTATATATATTCTTGAGTTTAAATATGGTATGATGCATTTAGTGTTAGAAAGAGAAGCGTATTTGTCTATTATAATAATAATTCAGCTACTCTCTTGTATAGTTATGAAAAACATAACAAAGTACTAAAAGAACTGTTTTCTATGTCAAACTGTAAAATATTCACACAAACCATGTGGCAGTGCTTAATTTTCCAGCAGAGGTGCACTCCTCTTCAACCACTGTTGTCAATGCCAAATGCTCTACATGTTTCATTTCATTAATATATTTCCTCTTTAAACTAAGAGAAAGGAGAAGGGAAAACTACCTAGATTGAATAGGGTCAAAAGTCTCATAACCTTCCCAAACCTTGCCCTGATATTTATGACTTCAATAATAAACACAGTAAACCCTACTATACATCTTTATTCATGGTGTAAGCATTTTCAAGGAATGGCAATGGTGTTAAAAGTAGCCCAGATGTGCATTATGTGTTCATCAACAATTTAAATTAAAATGGAAAATCCTTGAATTTTTCACATCTATATCACGTCTGATCATGTCTAGAGTTTAAAGTGCTAGTTACATTTGAAGAAGTCAGACATAACTTGCTCATGTTGTCATTTCACATATAGTTTGACTATATAACACCACATGCCAGGAACTCTTCCTGGCACATGAAGTAATGTGATGGAATAGCTAAAATGTCAAATTCTATTCTCACAATCAATTTTTACAATCGGATGTTCAGCAGACATCATTTTTAGAGTTACAAATAATTTCTGCTTGGTACTTACAACTGACACATAATTTCAGATTACAGAAGAAAATATTGAGCATTTGTACTATCGATTTGAGGGGCAAATAATGAATTGTACTGACTAACTAGATAATTGCATGTTGGAAATGTACTTTTCCTCAGTGTGTTGTTTTTCAACATCCTACTAAGAAATGACTAGTTATTCCAGTTGTTACTGTAGCATTTAATTTTTTATTATTTTTTTATGAAAGCACAGTATACATTTCAAGATATAATTACAAAGTTTTGTTTCATTTACTTCAAGTATTTTTCAGTGGAGAAGGTAAATGTTTTAGCTACTTAACCTAGTGTGTTTCTGTTTTGTGATAATATACCTGCAATCTACTTTACAATGCATTTTTATTGGTAAGAATTTGTAGCATGAAATAAACATTTACCATGGGATTCATATTACCTAAGCTTAAAATCTATGTAGTTTACATTTGGAGAAGTTATTCAGACTGTTTTATAGTCAAAGGTCTGGAATTAAGTAGTTTTAGGGTACTTTCCCTAAATCTAAATCAGATTGTGGAAAGCATCAAATGTCTCTGTTTCTCTGCTAACCATGAAGTGTCTAAGCAGCTAGATTTGTATTTGAGAGATTCAGATAAATCTACCTGGTCAGGTAAATCTCATTCAGAGTCTTAAAACCTGAATTAAATTTATGAAATTTATGGGGAAAGACCATAACAGATATATATATATGTAGAACAATGTATACTCATGTATATGTGTATGTGTGATAGAGTGAGTGTTTGTTGTGTGTACAGCTCTTATCTTCTTCTCAATAACTATGCATTCAGTACAGTTTTTAATTACATGATCACATACTATTTTTGCATAAGAGTCTTCTGAACTCAAAGCACAGATGGATATGTGGATATGGCTCACTTAATGAAAAGAGTTCAGTATTTTGGTTTGTTTTCTTGATGAGAAATATGCAGGCCCCAAACTTGATTCCGTGCATATTTACTACAAAATCTGTTTTGGAGGCAGAACTGCTCATTTCTTCTCCCATGTCAGTCCCTGCTGCAGTATCCATATTATCACAGACATGAAGGAATGCAGATCCACCCAATCTAACAAACCAACTGTCAGAGCCCCCTGGATGGTTCCTGTTTTTCAGCCCCTATAGATTCATGAATATCCTGATGACGTGCTAGGTGATGAAATGGTTTTTCTTCCAGTTTCTCCTCAGTCAATGTTTTGCTAATCAGCTCTGCAGGGTCACACAGTAAGAGTAGCCATGGTACCTGCATGTGGGTCAGGCAGGCACTGTTGGAGCCACCCTGTGCTTAGTTCAGAGAAGCGTTGTCAGTGGTACTCTCACCAGATGGCACTGCCAATGGTGTAACACCAGTAGTCTCCACCTCCTGTTTCTGAGTACCTGAAGTACCTCCTCTGCTATGACAAACAATATGCACACATCCCAGGCAAAGGTCCTTAATGCATGGATGTATTAGTGAGGAGGACATTCTTGATTTTCATGAATTGAGGGAAGAAGAACAGTGTATGAAATAATGTAGTAAATCAAGTGAGGCGTTGACGATTTCTGTTTCAGAATATGTGGAGTATTTCAGACTATCATACAGCTTCCAGGTGCTTATAGATTCATTCACATGATGAAATGAAGACTGGATAATGAGTAAGAACCTTTGAGACCTTCAGCTTAAATAAATTGCTTATAATTATGTAAAGAATGTATACAGTCAGGGAGCAGATATTCTTACTTAGTTTTGGAGTTTCATAGTGTTTTGACGAGATATAAGAGGAGGATGGGTTTTGTGTACATTTTCCACTTAGAAAAAAAGGCAAACTGGAAAAGAAGAAAGATTGTCATACAATATTTTCTGACAGCTTGGCTTGAAGCTTTGGATGGATGTCACAGACCTCTGACACTCCATGTAATGGAGTAAGTGATAGCAGCACGTGGGAATACTCCCCTGTGTAGATGCCAGAATGTCAGGAGTCTGTGACACTTTGCCAAACATATCACATTGATGTCTGCTGAAAATAGGGTAATGTTAAGATTTTCAATTTATGATGACTTTCCAAATCGTTCCTGAGCATGTTCATGTGTGAGAATGTATTATCTTGCCATGATTGTGAAAGATAAACACTTTCTTCTCCCCTACTACCAGCTTATCCGGGTCCCAGTGCCATTTTTCCTCCAGACTAGCTCCTGGTTCAGCTAAAGGCTCCTCTTTATGTAGTTCCAGACTCCACCTTTTTGGTTTTATAGCTGTACATGTTATACTTTCAATCTTGCCACAACTTCAGTTTCCTTCCCTGACTAGCAGCCTGAGCTGTCTTACTCAGTCATTTTTTGTTAGTGAGTAACATCTCTTTTCTCACAAACTGTTAATGGGCTTCCCATCTCCCCATCTTTCACTCCTTTTATCTGTTTTTGTTGGGGTTTTTTGTTTATTTGTTTTGGGGGGTTTTATATTTGGTCTTTCTTTGTTGGTTTGTTTGTTTGGTTTGGCTTGTTTGGTTGGTTTGGGTTTTTTTGAGCCTACCTGCTCAGTTCCAGCCTTCCTGGTATTCTCCTGTTTTTCTATGACCTAACAGTGCAGTCCTGATTTTCTCCCATGTCAGGTTTTTTCCTAGTGAGCCAGGTTTCGATTCAGATGATGCTAAGAGGAATTCAGTTTTGGATTAACTTCTTCAGGTACAGATTAGCAGAGTATTTTAGGGATGTTCAAGAGCACTGAAATATCTACTTGCATGTAATTGAACTATGCCCTGTGATGAAACTTAGGATGGATATTCTCTCTTTTGCATTAACTTTATTGACTAGATATCCATTGCTCATGGCAGTCTTAAAGACAGAGGGTCATTCTTCAGTGTCCTGAGATTGTCAGAATATCAAACTGTGGGGATTTTTCATACCTAGTGTACATCTTATGCCCTTCTGGTAACCTTATTGGTTTCCCAAAGGTTTATCCTTAGTTTTCCCTGAGGACAAGACATCAGATGTAGTTCTGGATGCCACTTAGATTGCTGATTTGTACTGCTGAAATTAGCAGTTGATTTCTACTTTGACAGTAGCTCCCACCCAGGCCTTGGTCCTTGTTCAGTACAAGAAACTAAACTTGTAATAAAGTTGCAAGGTATTGAAAACAGAATTTTTAGATATTTTTTTGTATTTTGGCCTGCCAGGTAATTAATAAAAATTTGGTATCTGGTTATCTGGTTGGGGTGGAGAATATGAGCTCTAACTCTGTTAGGACTCACTCCCATTAATTTTATGAGATAGGCATCTCTGCTGCATGAAGGTTTTTTTTGTTGTTTTTTTTTTTAGCTCAACACAGTATAAAGAAACAAAATGTGTCATTTTCCTCACTTGCAGTTGTCAAGCCTGATATTCCCATGGTTCTGATCTGAATGAAGCCCTGTCTTTCTGCTCCTGACTAGGTCAAAACTTCTTTTTTGAATGTCTGTTGACTTTATCAACTGACATTTCTCCTTTCAAGCATGCATAGCATGATGAAGAGTATCCTGCATTTACATTCAGTCCTAAAGAAATATCAAAAAGCACCCTGCTTACACGTGCAAGGTATTTCTTCAGTTATCTCAGTCCTCAAATTAGTGGTTTTGTTGTTTTTTTCTTGCTGCTTTAGTTTGTGGTTTTTGTTGGCTGGTTTATTATTGGTTGGTTGGTTGGTTGGTTTATTTTGTTTCCCCAGTTTAACAACAAGATGACTCAAAAACCTGTTGGAAGCACTGTGACTGTCTATCAAAGAAACCTCCTGATGGCAATCAGTGATAACTGTCATAATAAGTGGTAAACACCTCCAAGAAAAAAATTTGCATTCATATACCAAGTGATACAGTGCCTTTTTTCAGCATAGTATTTAAGCAAATACTACAAAGTGTTGAAAGTTTTATCTTTTTGCTTAACTGCTTTCCCAAATTTTAGTATAAATAGGGTAATACGTTTTAAGGATTGTATGGTTAATGGAATAAAAATCTTTTCCTATGAATGTAGATGACACCTGGAGCTAAGATGGAAGTAACTTGACTTTCAGGTAAACACATGTTTAGGCATATTGACTGAAAAATATTTTTTTTTTTTTTGCAAAGACTTCAAAATGGATGGCATATTACTTCTAGTGTGTCATATATGTAAGTTATGTATGTCAGAAAAGTCAGTAAAATATTTTCCTGGAAATGTGTGGGAACATTTTAATTTTATTTTATGTTTATTAAGGTTTTTTTGAACTGACCCGGAATGTTCAACACCTTTTAAGATCAAGCTGCAGATTATGCTAATATTGATCTTTAAAAATGCTTTTGGGTTATGAACACAAAAATGTGTTATTTTTCTAAAAAGACATCTCTGACAGGACCTGTTTCCAGCTGAATGATATCAAGATCTTTTACTCTCAGAGGAGATCCATCAAATAGACATGTTGGTTTATGTATCAAAGATGTTTGTTCTGATGATCTGACTGTTGGGTATTTTCTCAAAGTAATATCTTATTCAACTGGAATTGTTCAACATGGTGTAATAACATACTAAATGCTCATTGGAACAGGACACTGAGCCTTGATAATCTCAATCATTGCAAACCACCGTAGTTGCAAGGCTGTTGTTAGTCTTACTCTTATGCATTTAATGAACAAATAATTATGTATTTGCAGAGCAAGAGCATAGCCTAGTGGTTAGGTTTCTGGAGAAGACAAGGACCCATGTTGAACTGCATGACCCCAACCAGAGCAAAGCAAATTGTGTCACAGAACTTGGAGCTGGAAAATTCTTGTCAAGAAAAGTTTTATCAGCAACGAAAAGGGTTTGATTTGAGGTTGGATTTTTTTCCTTTTGTTTTTGTTCCATCAGTGTTACTGACCAAATAAATAAACCAGAGTTCTGGTTTAAATAAGTTGGGACAACATATGCTGTCTGCTGGTTTGGTTTCTTTGTTGCTTCTGTTTGGTTGGTTGGTTGGTTGGTTGGGTTTTTTTTTGGTTTTTTTTTTTTTAATTAAAAATCATTTTCCTTTCACACAGTCTTTAAGGCCTTATTTCAAAAAAGAACAAATTCAAAACAACAATTTCACCCAAAAAGGAAAACAAATGGAAGCTGACAGGGCTGAAAGGGCTGATCTGTGGAATATTTCTACATGTCAAATGAAGTTGGTCCATTTCTTCTTCTGTTTGCCTTCTTTTATTTGTAGATCATGAATTTTTTTTTTTTAGCTTTCAAGTAAAACATGCAGTCAAGCTTTAGAATGAAAGATATATAGATCTTGTGGGTTGCTCTGAGGTTCCATTTCTCATCACTAATTCCTGGAATTTTCTACAAATAAACTATAAATTGCTATTGCTGGCAATATTTTCTAGGATAGTAACGATTGATAACAGCACATCAGAGGAATGAGAAGATATTTTAGATAATATTAAAATTATTTCTGTCTATTGAAATAAAGCATTAGTAATAGCAAGATACAGTTGGCTCTGGGAAGCCCTGGGAAATCCAAATGCATGCCTTGCCAGGAGTTATGTCTTGCATTATATTGTATGCACCTATAACCTATGTTGTGCACTCTTTGTCACTTCCAGTGACACTTAGTGACATGATAAATAGGTGGCAGATTAGTAAGCATATTTATATGACAGCAGGTACAATTAGATTCCCTGTTTCCCTATGTAGCTGTTATAAAACAATTTAGTGCACATCACTTTTCACTTTGGTCAATATATCCCATCCTTTCAATGCAGTTGTAGCTGCTACCCAAAGGCAAAATTCCTTCCCACACTCCTCTAAAAATTCCTTTTTTGTGTGTGAAACTGGAGTGGTTTGTGGCAGTATTTCAATTTTGATAGAAAATATCCAACATACTCCCTGCAAAAGTTCAGCAAAACTGACCGATGATTCCCATTACGTGTGACTGTTCTAGCCACAAAGTTGCTCAGTATCCTGAGATGTTTTAATTCCAGCTTTTATTTCTATTATTTTAAACTTAAAATCTTTACATAGCAAATTGAAAGCAAATATTCAAATGCCCTTTTTAATTTTTTTTGTGTTGTTCTTTTTTTTTTTTTTTTTTCCCCAACCTTTTAGCAGTTTTCTCCAACAGAGTTAAATTTAAGAGTAAGGTCATAAATACAAAAAATCTTTCTAGCAAATAGCCTTGTATATCTTTAGATTTTTAGGTCATATACCAAACAAACCCTCTAGATATTGCCCACATTCCTAGAGTTACAGAGTTAGTTTTATTCCTTCAGTTCTGTTGCATATTAAACTATATAACCTACAACTGTAAACTCTACAGAAGTTTTGGTATTTGTTATTGATATTTGTTATTACAAATATCTCAGTAATGTGGTCTGATCTCCATATTATCAGTCTTTCTGCTTCTCACTGTTGTGGTGTAAGCAACAGATCATACAGTTATTTCCTACAGGAGTTCAGGATAAGATTCTGTTGGGGTGGGGAGGGCAAGAGGTTAAGGGTGACAGGAGTGCAGGTATTGCTTTTGTTTCTTTAATAGTCTGCTCTATTACCATAAAAATACCCTTCTGCAAGCTTGTGGCAAGCCTTCCCTGAGGATTTATTGCATGAAGCCATGTGTCCCATGAACACAGCTGTCTGTGTCTATATTCTATAAATATAAATAATATAGATTAATTCTATAGATAATAATATAGATAATAATCTATAGAACAATTCTATAGATTAATAATATAGATAATATATTCTAGTGCTGGACAAAATAAAATTTCAGTATCCTTGCCAGCTTGCAGAATCTTTGCATTTTGGGGGTATAAATTGAATTTTTAGATGTATATGCATGTAGACTCATACTTGATATAACTTCACTAATTGAAAACATAAGAGAAAAAAAATAGCAAGAGGATGCTTGAAAATTTTCTAGAAAGGGATGGAAACTATGTATTACAAGAAATCTTTTTTAATTCTTTGTGTTCAAGGCCACGTTGGATGGGGCCTTGAGAAATCTGGTTTAGTGGAAGGTGACGCTGCACATGCAGGGGGTGTGGAACTAGATGATCTTTAAGGTCCCTTCCAGCCCAAAAGACTCTATGATTCTATGATGAGTGGTCGTCATTGAGACGTATCATAATGAACAACTGGAATGGACCTCTGCCCACTTCACTCCTCTCTTTCTCTCCCTCTATTTGTGTCTCCATATACAGGCCCTAGGACATGTGCAGGCCATGATTTCCAGTCCTTTGTCTGTCAGTCCTTTTGTATAGTTGGAGGACTTGGAAATGATGTTTCACAGTTGGAAATGGTGTTTCACACCAGTTCTCAGAATACACCTTGAGGGCTGGTCCCTCACCCAATTGAAATTTCATCTCACTGGACATAATGTAGGATCTCTGAACTACTGACAATATACATTTAGACTTAGATAATCACTAGAAATTAGATATCCATGTGCCTTTGAATATTTGACCCATGGTTATTTATGCATTGTTTAGAGAACTGAAGCATAACTAAAGATATTGTAAGGGTCTATTGTTATGCCTTCTGGAAAAGAATGCTTATTTAGAAAGATGAGAATAATGTATTATGATCATGCCCTTGAAAATGTCTGGACATCTTTAAATTGGAAATAATGAACTAGAGACTTAGTCATTTGAAACTAAGTAAAATCTTGCTCCTAAAACTTCAGTCTGCCTACCCAGAAAATTGCTGTGGGGCCTCCAGATCTGAAATTTGACTTGAGCTGTAAAATGAAAACTCTGAATTCAGCGAGTGTTCTGTATTCTCAAAAACTGTGTCTGCATCTTTACTTTTCTAGTCTTGCTTATTTTTTTCAGAAGAAAATAATATATACTGCAAATATTAGTCCCCTGATCTCCTACAGATTTATCAATACCATGATGTAGGAACTGTTTTATAGAACCAGAAAGAGCAAGGCCTGTTGTAGATATTTGCACTGAACCTCAGATCTCACTGAATCAGGGAGCAAGTTAGAGAGAGGAGGTATTTCAGTGTTGATGATGAGGTAAAGTTGTTGGATGTCTTTCAAATCATTATGCCAGTCCAGGTATTTCTAGCATAATGAGAACATCTTTCATGTGTCAGAACAGATTTTGATTATAACTAAATAAGTGAAAGCAGGGAAATGTTGATAAGGTCACCTTTGATGTAAAGTTTGGTCTGAGTTGCCTAAAGTACTTAACAGAACTGGGAAATCTGCTGATGAAATGAGGCATTCAGAGAGAGAAATATTGTTGAATAGTAGATTTTTGAGGAAAAAAACCCACATCCCTTTCCTGAAAAAAAAAAAAAAGGAATAAAATTCACCAATATTGAGAATAATGTTGTTAAAGTAAATAAAATATTAACCACTTATAGAAAATTTGTAACTTTTAGAAATTATTTCATAAAGCTCATTGTATTAAATTAATATTTTTTAATCATTTTTATTACACTACCTGGGAAAACCCTTGCTTTAAATCTGTCTCAATAGCTTCTGCCTGATTGTATCTGGGTCTTCATAAAAGTTGAAATGTAATGTTTCCAGAACAAACAATAGAAAACATTGATCGAGTAGGATCCTATTATCTATAGGACTCACTTTCAAAAGATACTGGGAGCTATGAGCTTAATTTATGTATTTTCATGTATTATAAGTAGATTGTTTCACATAGCCTTATCCAGTAAGTCTAGCATACACCTTCTAAATATTTCAGTCATTCAATAGCCAAAATATTCTTACACTTCTAAGATTTTATTTTTTGAGTTCTTTTTGATGAAAAAGAATGAAGAATTTTGTAAGTTAACATTAAATAATTAAATTACAATACTAGATATTTAAACGTTATAATTATTCTTTTGAAAGCTGGGGGGCAAATAGAAAAAAAACAACAAAACTCGAGCCTTACTGTGTTTTGATGGACATGATCTTTAAGTGATTCTTGTAATACAGAATTATTCATGAGTGTAGAACACATCGCACTGGCAATACTGGAGGTTCTGCTTAACTAGGCAGGGGTTAGGGAGTTGCTTTGTTTTGTTTTAATCTTTTTTACTGCAATGCTGCGTAGCCTAATTATTTAGATACATTATGTTGTCTAACTGAACAAAGAAAACATTAGTGTACAGCAGGTCTCTAGAATATAACTTCATTATGGTTTTCCTACAGATTCAGTTCACATGATCTACAGCACCCCTTAGCTGGGGTGCTACAACACCTCCAGCTGGGCTAGGAAAGCTATGAGGTAAGGGGAGTGTTGCAATTTCCTATTTTCGTTTCCACAAATATTGAGGATTATTTATTTATTTATGAAATACTCTTCCACTAAAATTAGCAGTCTTTCTGCTAATTTCCAGGGTTGTCTGTGTGAATGGATGTGTGTATATATGTATATAATGTATATGTACATTATGCACATATGAATAAACTATATAATTATGACTAATATTTTCACAGATCGAAATTGAATCATCTAAGGCAGTAAATTTTGCCTTTAATCATTTATTACAGTTCTGTGGAAGACAAGGGTTTGGCAAAGTATCAGTTGTTCTGCTGTTTCTTTTTTGTTGATGGGTTGTTCTTATTTTTTTGGGTTTTTTTGAAGGAATGAAACTAATTATGTAATTATTATAACAAATTAAGCATTTATTTTTTTCCTTTTGGAGTGTGGTAAATATGTTTCTTCTTCAAGCACCAGTTAAATCTTTGAACAGGTCTGACTTCTATTCTAGAAAGCAAAAAAGTGTTGAGTACGTTTTTTCTTTTTTCTCCCCCTGTCCAGATTCCTAAGTCTGAATGAGTAATATAACAGGACGAAATAAAAGTCATCTGCTGAGAGAAATTATCATAAAAACTGGAAATAAAAAACAGAAATACGGCAGAAAAACCATCGGTATGCAGTAAATAAAACAAAAGTATAGTACTGTTCATATTAATACTGTGTCTTGATTTCAATGTTGAAGATTAATGATGTATACTAACTAAAAATTATCAAGTCTTGTTAATATAGATGAGAGAAATGTGGAAGTAAAATCCTTCATTAGCCTTAAGTCTTTCAGTCTACTACAGAGATCTCTAATTAATCCAATATGAAACTTGACATTTTTTAAAGTTCTCACCATTCCTGCTGAGTATCAACAGTCTTTGCCTTTATTATTTGAACTGTATACAAGTAACCCACCACTAATTTTAAATGGTTGCTAAGTATGCTTCCTCAAGGAAGGCAGTCACCAGGAAAAAGCTAGTCAGTCCACAGAGTTTAGGCCAGGAGCAGAATCGAAGCACTTTATTAATGGCCTGTAATTAACCCACTGTGAACTACATATTCAGGATCAATACTGGTAATATAACAGATAAGTCATACTCAATACTTCCAGAGGATTAATAAACACCTATGTATTTCCCAGCCCCTGTAACTCATACCCAGGAGCACCTTCTGAGCATTCCTCAGCTCCCGAGTAGCCTGTGGGTCACACATGCCTCCCTCCTTCCCTCCCTCCCTCACTTTGGGGCTGCTGGGCCCCCCCTAGGGTGACCCCACCTGACAGCTCTTTACCCTGTCTTCATGCCTCTTTTCAGGCTGGTTCCCACTATATTTCTGTTCTTTTATTCTCTCTGGTTGTCTTCCTCTTTAGTAAGGGGGGTTTGTTTGGAGCAGCTCCCCTCCTGCTGGTCCTGTGCAAGACACACATGCACCCCACGCTCACTCACTCTCCTCCTCAAACAGCTGAGGCTATCAGGGCCAGCCCATGTGGGGCTCATGTGAGCACCCCACAGAGATCTTTATTTTACAGCTGTGAGTGGTAAAAACTTTCCTCTGAGGAAAAAACTAGTATCAGTTTCATACAGACATAATTTGATTTTTATTCAACTTGTGTCATTCTGTTCATGTTGCGTTCTACAGGCACAAAAGTGAAGAGTAGCTGGGAAGCTGGTAAAAAAAAGAGACATAGCGTTCAACTTAGAGGCAAAACTTTGGACATCTTAAGATTTTGTTGCTTAAAAATAAGATAGTTGTCCTAGAATTTCCAACAGTCAGCAATATGTGGTCCCTTCGGCAGGCAAACTTCCTTAGTTTGTTCTAGATATTTGAGATAGTTTGGATAGGACAGGGTGGATTGTCCTGTGAAAGTCACTATTTCTGTCAAACCAATGTAGAGGGAACTTGAACTGACTATTGTGGGCTTATGCAACACAGTTTTAGACCTCTAAAGTTATATGACACCTAAAAAAACCACCTGTGCAGTCTTTATTGCCTCCTAGTAGACGTCGATGCAGAAGTCCTTGAAATGTCTGCATCTGAGGACAATTCCCATGGAATCTTAGAAAATATTTCCAGCAGAACAGAGTACAGTTCTAGCTCTATACACACCCTCAACCAGTGAAATAGTAATGAAAAAGAGCTGCCAACTATCAGTAAATTCCTCTGCATCTTATTTTACTGGTGGTGTATTTTTATTCCCTATCAAAACAAGGATATTCAGTGAATAAGGTTAAAAAGAAGAAAATAATCATTGGGATTATGAACCATTTTTGTACTGCAGTTTGTACAGCCTCTGGCATAACAGGGTCCTCATCCTTGAGGGACTATCCTGCTAACACCACACCAATTGAACAATCATTTTTATTCTAGCCTGTTGGTATAACACATTGACATCATTTATCACGAAACTCCCCTTGAAAGTGACATGGGAGTGTTGTTGATGTTTTTGATGATGACCATCACTGTATTTTCGTTCTTCTCCTGACAGAAGAACTAAGCAACAGTGAGGCAGCCCACAGCACCTTAGCAGCACAAAACTGCAGAGGTCTACACCCACTGTGCCTACCAGGCATGGGCATTACCAGGGCAATTATTCTAAGTAGATTGATGGACCTGACTGTTCCACTCTCAATGTTCAGCTTGCTTCTGTCTTCTCACTCAATATCCATCTTGTCCTTTACAAAAACATACTTGTGCAATTTTCGATAAGCACTCTTTGAACTGAAATTATAATGAAAAGTTGCATTTCATTGCTCACAATTTGTTCACACAGGCAGAAATTTCCTTTGTTAGAATCACTGTATATCTAAAGCCAAGTGAGTTACTGATTTTCAGAGAGAGAGAGAATGAGACAGACTATTTCTTTCACAGATGATCCAAAAGACTTCTGCTATAGAGTCAGATTACTCCGTGGGCTAAATTGTCCCCTGGCCTCTGCCTCTGCACTTTTTACTCCTTACTGCTGTTTGCCAAACCTGCCTGTAAAAATCTCTGACAGTGGGTAGTTCAGAACTTGTCCAGGCAATCACTTACCGATATCACTTTTTAAAAAAATATTTCATAATTTTTGTAATGTCTATACTAAATCACTTTAGCTGCAATTTAATCCCTTTCTTTCTAGTCTTATTCCCAGATGACATGTGAAAACAGATTTTTCCATTCTTGTTTTTGTTTGCAGTAATATTTTGCATATTTAAAGACTGTTGTTGCCTTCTCCTTTTTTATACCCTTGCTCAGACTAAACAATAACAATGCTTTCTGTCTCTCCTTATAATCATGATTCTTAGATTGTTGATTTTCTTTGGTATTCCTCTCTGGATCTCCTCCAGCTGGGCCAGAGCTTTTTTCTGGAAACATGGTGCCCTAAAAAATGTTGACTTCTGCAGCTGAAGGTGTTGTCTATATACTTTTAGCCCATCTTTCAGCTGTTTTTAATGAATAACAGTTGAACTAGATTTAGAAGAAATGTAATGGAGTTCTTTGTTTGATTTGTTGTCATTATTCTTTTTTCTGGCAAAGGATCTCATGGTACGAGGGCTGCAATGTTAGAAATCATTAACACTGAAGTTACACGTCCTATAAAAAACCACATCAGCTGTTTTCATATTCATGTCTGTATGGCTCTGGAAATGATCAAATGCCCTATATTACAACTTATTTCAAAGCTTTCTTCTCATCAGCGATAGCTGATGGCAGCAAAACTTATCCATTAAAAATTTATTTGTTGAGGAAAAGACCACTGCTAGTAACTCTCATTTACTGGCACTGTAGCCACTGGGATGAAGCACTTGGTCAGTGCCAGCTCTCTAACTCAAATTTCTACAGACCATGGTTTCTCACATTTGTGCATCTGTAAACTTCCCAGTAGCTTCTTTGTGCCAAAGAAGAGTAAAAGACTTGCTCTGCTTCAGTGGTATTTCCAAATATTCTTGGTGTTGCATGTATGCTTTCTACACTTCTTTCCTACAACTCAGGACAGAATTTAATATATGAGGACATGAAAGCTGGCTGGAGTTAGATTCCAAGTATCTGTGATGGCTTTTAAACTGAGGTTTAATGTTATTTAAATGGCTCTTCTTAATGCTCTTGGGTTTTTATAATATTTATTATTCTAAATACAGAATCTCCTCAGGATGTGATAGTACAGCTTTCAGATTTGATTTGCACAGATTGAAGCAGAGCTTTATATTGGTGATTACTACATATACTATTTGGAAATGATATTTATTATTATAATACTTGAATGCTGATTTGACAAGTAACAATGGGAAACTAGTATTCCTAGTGGACTGCAATCCTTGGCAGTTGCTATAATTTCAGCAAAAATTCTGAGACACGGGCTTATCCCTTTCCATTAGCTGACACTAGAGCAGACTGAATGACAGAAAAATGCCCACTCAAAATTGCAAATAGAGTTCTCTTCTTCTTCAGTCATAACTTTACGTATCCCCTTTTCTGACTACTACCATACAGAGGTTTAATAGCAGATGTTTCACTAAGAGAGTTAATGTAAGTGAAATGTATTCATAGGCATGAATACACATTCAAATTATTTGGTTCAAATAATTGAACCAAAACAGAAGAGTCATGCTGATTCAGTTCTCTAAAAAATATACTACATGCCTCATATATTCAACCAAAAATAAGCCATGACATTCAAATTCCAGATATTGATTATTCACAATGACTTCTTCCTAAACAATTTAAAAATAAGAGTTCTGTGAGACTATTGTGTGAATAGTAATTTGACTATCGAACAAATGTAAGAAAATTTAAAAGGCTAAGTAATATAGAAGATGGATATATAGAGAGAAGAAATTATGTGAAAAGGTTATGAAATATGCAACACAGAAAACCCCATTTAAAATTAAGAATAGATTTAGAAGTTGGAAACAGAATGGACAGAATTATTTATGAAGCTTAGAACTGCACAAATTTGTTTAGAATGTGGAACCAGTTACATTATTCAGGTCTAGTGTGCTTATTACTTTAACCCACTATGCTCTGCCTCAGTGCTCAGAGTGCAAACACATTAAATAAATGGTCACATGCTGCTGTTTCACTTAGGCAATTGGTATACTGCAGGCACTTCTGATGCCAAAATAATAAAATGTTTTCATGTAAATACAGTACATATAATGTACTTTCATGCACAGGTGTGTTGGTGTTGTCTGCACAACATTTTTTCTAGGCCCACAACTATTTGGAAATCTGTTTGTAAAATCCCTGTATGCTCAGCAAATGAAGCAGACTAACAGATCTCTTTTCTTTCTTCTGCTTAGTAGTATGACTTCTGGAGAAAAAAAAATATTAAAAGATAAAAAATAAAAAATTTAAACGTCCAGGCATTCTGGGAAGTCAGTGTGGCAAATGTTCATTGATCCCAAAACAGACTAAAGTAGGAGCATATAAATTACTGGTAAGGTGAGCAGGAATAAAAACTGAATATGAAAAGAACAAAATAGACTACAAAGAGTAATAAACCACAGGACTCTTGGTGTAACCTGTAAAACTAAGTCATGAGCTAGAGTTCTCTACTACACTGAGACTGGCTTGAACTAATTTTTTAGGATAAGTAGAAGTAATTTAGTATTTGGCTTCTGTTTTATCATCAAACTGGATACAATTTGATGTTTGATGTGGTACAGTTTTAAACCCTTCTCCAGATCCAGGAATGAAAAAGTTTAAATTGTGGCCTAAAATAAAAAATTATTTTAATATGTACTGATGTGTCTCTGGCATCTACAGTGTTGTACAGTGAACATCTTATTATTTGAGATAAAATTATGAAAAATTGTAAGGCCAAGACAGTAGAAGCAATTTAATTTCCAGCTCCAAAAAAGGACTGAGATTTGGCAACTGATTAACGTTCAGCAGTTCACCAAGAACTGGAGAGACAGTAACATTGTTAAACTGCAAAGTTTGATGTGAACCTCCTTTGCTAAGTTTCAGTCTGTTTGGCCAGTAGGAAAACTTGTTGTGTAAGCTGTGCTTGATACAGGAAAACTTGCACAGCTTTTTGAGGGGATTTATTTCATGGTGAAAAAAGTAAAAGTAACTGAGATGGTGTTTTATCATTCCCTTCCCTTCAAAGCACTTTCCTCTGAACACTTATGAAATCATGTGTTTGACTTCCTAATAGACACATTGCCTAAGCTCTAACCCAACCAACCTATTTCATCTCTGATTCTCTTATCCAAAATGCCAGTTATAATCCACTAATTTAGAATGAACATAAGGGTTTACCTCCTTTTCTCTCCTGTGCTTTTTTTTGGAAGATGACTTTAACTGAAGTTACCATTCTCGATCCTAGACCTTTTTCTGGGAGGAAATAGGGCAAAGAAGAAAGATTAAATGGAAGGTCACTGATACTCTAAACTCAAATTTACAGCAACCTTTGAGGTGCTTTTAAAATATATTTTAGTTTCTCTTACAGTTACATGACCTCTGTTAGAAGCTCAGTTCCCAAGACTGGATAATATCCTACCCTACCCACCACAGTAACTATGACCCAACTTTCATGTAATAGTTATAGAGAAGGACAAAATATTTTTATAGAGTTGCTGTGAAGCAAAGACTGCAGGTTGGTGCAGCAGTTCCAGTATCAATACTAGACTGCGTCATTTTGTTATTTAGGAAGTTCTGGTGATACTATGAGGCTGCTGTGATTTCAGATCTTAAAACCAGTTATTGATCGCTAAAAGAACATAAACCCAAGAATAAATTTTAATAATGAATGGGTTTTCCACTACGCTGAAGTGTTCTAATCCTGATAAAGGATCTTGTGGGAAACAGGTGTCATGTTCTCCAAAACATGGCTAATGGTAAGTCAGGCTTATTGACCTGCACAATTAGTAGCTAAAGTGGTGGAGAAAATCCAGCTTCCCTTGGGCTTAGCATTAGTAGCTAGGACTTTTTATGCTGGCCATGGGCTTTTTATTCCTTGTAATCATTCAAATATAGAGAGCATAACAAAATAACACTATGGTCTTAAGAGAACACTGAAAGGAAGGTTAGAGTGTTGCATAACATACATTCCACACTGCTACTGAATTCAATCTGATACCATCTTTTCCCTTGAAGCTATTTATAAACAGTCATTTGCAAGATTACCCTTAAACAGTCTTTTCTGATATTTCAAATCTTCTTCAGGAGTTGTGGCAAAATAACTGAAGCTAAATTAGTTACTGGAGAACTATCACCTAAAAACGACTTAAGTTGAGAACTAAAATTAGGAATTAAAATGCAAGGTATCTTAGACTATGATTGGGCCACAAGTTAGGGTTAATAAAACATTATTAACTGAAGACTATTCTTTATTTGTTGTTGAAGACATAGCATGATCAAAAAAGAGAATTTTTGTTCTCAATAAAGCAATATCTCTGTTATTCAAGAAACCTTTAGAACTGTCTGAGAAAGTTCTGCTTCTCCCCTTTGCACTGTATTTTATTCTGAGTTATGTTTGTTGGTGAGCTACTATGAAGAGCAAATAATGTGTAATGCTGAGCCTGTTCTCAGAGTTACTTTTCATAATGTTCAAGTTTCAGCCTCTCAATAGTAAATAAATAAATAAATACCAAGGCCTACAATAGGAAGTTATCCATCAACAATTGTCTTAAGTGGCTTAAAATATAATTTTGACGAGACCATTTGAAATTAATACATGAACTCATTCATCCTAAAAAAATGAATAAAACTTTAAACTTATATTACAAATTTGGACAAAATTGAAACAACTGACACGTAAACCGGTTATATTGAAATATTTATGCCATGGGAAGCACATTTCTTTATGCTGATTTTATAGTGTGTTATATAAGTATATATGAGCAAGGCTAAATATTTTTTTTCGTTTCAGTCCTAATTTTTGCCTCTGCAATTTTCTGTTACCATCTGAGGTTCCATAACTTCACACAGACTAAACACTTTCAAAGTAAGAAACCACCTTTTTTCTCTGAAGCAGTATTAAAAGTCTACAGGTAGTTCTTACAGGAGCTCACGAACTCCTGGCTTAAGGTATTCTTATAGAGCTTTTTGCTTGAGCTGGAAAGAATAATAATTTCATTCCTTAATCAAAACTGAAGGTCCTCAGTATCTGAAATGTTTTTAGTCGAAGAAGGTGTACTCTTCAATTAAATTGTAACAAATTTTAAGGTACCATAAAGTGTCCAAGTATCATAATAGACCACATAGTAACAGTAAATCGCTGTTAGTAATTATGTAAGTATTATGTTTTCCTCTAGTAAATGTTTGCTTTTATTAATGTGTGATAGTTTATAGTAAAGCATAAGATAAGCATATTAACATATATCTAGCATAGCCTTTAGTCCTAAATGTTGCATTTGTCTGTAATAAAAGAACACATGTAGCAGTTCTGTTCATTCCCATCTTTGCCAGCTCAGTTCCAGCTCTGTTTCCTGAGTTAGGTGGTTGTGTTCATCATAGCTTTCAAAAAAGTAAAAGAAGTTGTTTTTTTTTCTGATCTCAATGTGAAATTTGACATGTGATATAAGCTTCCTGTAAAACAATGAGAAGGGGAAGAAAGATTCAGAATGTGTACATCTTGATTTATTCTTTTTTTAGTTTTGACCTCACAGCTTTCTGAAACTTAATCTTCTGATAGTTGCGATATAACATTCGTCTTTGATAATTTACTTGTAGTATGAAAAGAATTAATGGGGATCACTAACATGGACTTTCCATCTCCTAAAAGAATATGCCATGTTAAATCACTGCCAGAGCAGAGTTTGATTGTTTATTTTTTTCTTTATCTGATTTTCTGATTATTCATATCAGCCACCCTCTCAGTGACTTCTTTTATCTCAGTCTTAGCTGGACGTAAATATCATCAGAATATAAACATAGCATTTGAGGACCATAGATAAATCTTATCTTTTCACTTTGAAAATGACATTCATTGTAGCATGTATCTTTAATCTTAAACTTTAGACACAGCCATTTTGTTGTGATCTGCTGGAACAAATGCTGTTTGATCAGCAGCTTTCTTTCTCTGACAGCTACATCAAAACTAAGTAACTAATCAGACTCTTATTCTTGCCTGCTTTTCTCTGTTTCCACTGTTTCTTCAAGTATTTCCATTTAAAAAAAAATGTCAACAGTGATTATAAAAATGTGAAACTGAAAAAAAGAAAAAAAACGCAACCTAACAGGCATTTGTTTGCTGCTGTCACTGATTTGCAAAGAGCATGTAAACAACCAGAGTGTATTTCAAGGCAACTTTTGCAAAGATCTGTTTTAGTAACATTCAGTTACTCTACCGAAGGAAGGTACCATGAGATGACTGTGTACTGACAAATTCTGGGACAAATCAGGGAAGTCAAGTGATTGACTGTGCTCAGAAGTAACTCCCCGCCTCAGATTTTCTCTTTGCTCACATTAGTTTTATGGCAATATAGTTCAGTCTCACTGAAGATTCTCCTCTCCGATAAAATGACTTCTGTGGGAAACATCCTACTACATTTAGTGAAGTACAGGGTTAGACTCATACAACTTCACTGTCTGCATCACCCAATTACAAAGTTTTTGTGAGCCTTTTAGGCAAGTTCAACTTGTGTCCTCTATTTATATTTTAAAGTCCACATTCATACAGACTAAGGCATAAGAGATAAAGTGCCTAAAAACTCGGAAAAGACTCGTGCTCGAAAGGATAAGGATAAAATTGTCATATTACTCTGAATAATTCCAGAATACTTTGTAATGGAGCTAAGATGTCCTATCTGTTCCTCACTTCCCAATGTCTACCCGCTCCTCCCCTCCCCAATAAAAAGCCAAACCAAAACAGCCAAAAAACCAACAATCAAGAACAATTAATCTAGTGTGAAAGTCATGGAAGATGCAAGAAATCTATGCTTTCCAGAGGGGGGAGGTTAGGTACTCATTAATGCAGAGGTTTATCCAGGGGACAGAGACATCATGTCTAGGGGATAAGTTATCCTGAGTTGGCATGATGCTTCTCCTCTAGAGGAGAAAAGAAGGGTGGGTGTAACTACATGCAACTGTATTTTCTCTTCAGCATTCCCCTTCAAAAGCAGGTAAAATAATTCTACAGACACTCCAGAAAACACAATTGAAGCTCTCAGAGGAGGAGCTGAGAATTATAAAGCACCAGGCTGAGGATGATACTACAGAGGCGTCTCTACTCATAGTCAATGGGTTCAAGTAAAATGTTTGACTCTTAAGGAATAACAATGCTAAGCTGCCTGACAGAACTATTAAGGTGAGAGAATGCTTCAAAGGTTGTCTCTTCCAGACCTCTTCTTTCATGGCTGAGTTCTGCATCAAAACAGTTGAGTGCACTGTAGATAGTGTCAAAGCTATTTACCACTTTTCACCATGCTACATGTACCTGAAAAAATAACTATGATTATGGTTTGTTGTTTGTTTTTGTGTGTGTGTGTGTGTAAAATGTAAATAGTCTCTACCTGTATGCATTCTTTCCTCTTGAATGGGGTTATTTTCATTAAGTAGCTTATTTTTTCCTGTGACCACATTTTTTCTGTTCCTTAAATATAATTAACATTATTCTTGGCTTCCCTTTTTAAGTCATCTGTTATATATGCCTCGAAAAATGTTTAAAAGTGCCAAATACACAAACAAAGAATATGGAATAAATTATAATTTTGTTTTCCTTAATTTAATTTAATCTTCTATAATCCTTCTATCAATAAGTTACAAAATATTTCCTTTTTACCCATTCCGATAGCATTTGAAATATGACTGTTGTTGACCTCTAAGGGAGAGTTGGTTAGAAAGAGGGAGAAATGCCAATATACTGTAGTTCAAAATGCAAGCCCTGAAGAGTATGTCACATGTTTTATCTTTTCAGATCGTGCTTTCCACAAATCATGTGGAATCTAAAAGGTTAATTTTTTATTAAGAACTCCTCAAATAAATTCTGAGAGTAATAATACTGAAAAATAAAATTTTGATTGCTGCATGAGAAGTGTTTGACTTACACCACTGGATCTATGGATTCATGAACAATACTCCATTAATAATATCACTGTATTGAACAAAAGTTGTTTTCACTAGCTTAATATCTGTGTTCTGCACTTATGTCACCCCCTGAAACACACTGCTAATGGTGTACCTGTATCTGCATTTCTTGCCATTGCTCACAATCCTTTGAACCCAGTTTTTTATTCTTCTTTATGTCCACTTATCCAGTTTGTACATAATTAGCTTACATATGAGGATAGCATAGTGTTGAAAACTTTTCAAAAGTCCACATAGACAAAATCCATTGCTATTCCCTTACCTACCAGGACAGTCATCTCATTTTTGAATGCGCTCAGGTTGGTAAAGAATGATTTTTCCCTACATGAATCCACACTGACTATTTCCTATGCTGATTATTTTCTGCAATAAGAAAGAATCAAAAATCAAAGAATAATGACCTTGGCAGAATACTTAGGGAGATAATTTTTCTTCTTCAGCATTGTCTTGTTTTGAAACACAGGTTATTTAAAAAAGGTCTTAAAAGAAATGTATTGAGCTCTTTTTGCAGTAAACCAAAGGTAGTTTCTGTCATATATTCTAAAATTGTCTGTACATAGATAGTAATTTTCTACAGAAAGCATGCATATTGGTCCTATTTCTCCCTATTTTTCATTATGTGGTTTATAGAGATGACTCATGAATACTTCTACACTATCCAGACATATAACAAAAAATATTCTCATGACAACATGAGATGAGTCTGCTCCTTGTTACTCTTGTTTCCCAAACAGCATGTGCTGGGTTTCCTTTGGAAGAATCTTTTGTGAATTAGGAGTGATCTGCTGCAGAGAAGTCCCTTGGGCATTTGACAGTTCAGTTTGTGAAGTTTTTCCAGTCGTCTGGAAGACTCCATCTGCTATCTGTTATACTTCTGGAAAACTGAGAAGACTAAAGCATACCACAAAATAAAAAAGTTATTAAAGTGAAGAGCACGCTACCATGCTGTTGGAAGTTCAAAGACACTGATACTTGAATGAAGACAAACACCTGCTGAAACTCAGCTCCATGAAGGCAGACTACAGTGAAACATTTACTGGTCATATTTTTCCGCTTCAGTGCTGCTCAATAACTGCATCCTCTGAAACGAAGAGTAGTGAGGGATTATTTTTCAAAACTCTAGAAGACCAAGACTTCCATGAAATTTAGAATCATAGAGTTAGCTGGGTTGGAAGGGACCTCAGAGATCATCAAGTCCAAATGGTGGTATTTGCGACTTCAACTTGTATATGAAATGTGGAAGGCCAAAGCTGTTTATGGCATGAAATAGCAGTTTTCTCACTCTGATACAAAATAGAAGAGGAATTTTAAACTAATTGAATCTCTCCAAAACAAGCAAACAAACAAAACAATTTAAAAAATCAATGTAGAAATAAATTTTAACCTGGTTCTTGGAAGTCTTTAATGACAGTTTTAAAAGTATTTCAAGAAAGAAAAAATTAACAGGCATATTAGGGATGTCGAGCTTCTTCAGAGAATAATTATATCTAAATAAACAGAAAATTCAAAGCCAGAATATAGAGTTATTCATTCTGTTTTGAGCCATTCTGCTGCTGTGCCACATGGTTGCACTTTAAAGTCTAAACTGAGTGGCAAAGTATCTTAGTAACATTAACTGAAGAATATATGAAGAAACTCTGGCTGTTGTGTCGTATGAAGCAGCTGAGATCTATACAGAGGGCTGATATCAAAAAGCCTCTAGGAAAATTGCTTTAAAGGTATTCAAACAGAATTTTATGTTATGCCTAGCATTCCCATGTTTCCAGGCACACAATCACCAAAGGAAACACAGGAGCATGCACCATGCAGTACATGCATAGTTAGTGTAATGTATCTGGAACACATCACCTCTACTTGATGTGTTCAAGTGAGTTTTAACCCAACGTGCAGGTAAACTATGCATACAGAGTGGTCATTTGTCTGGAAATCTGGGGAAAAAAAAAAATAAAAAAAATTAGTTCCTTTTTTTCCAAACCCAAAGAACATTACAGTCATGTTAAGGAAAACAAGACATGGCCACCGTGATTTTCTTGTTGTCCTTGAAAATATCATATGATCACACTTCTCATTCTAAAACAGAAGCAGTAGATCACTCATGGAAGGGTACCACTTCTAGCAGCAGTGAGGCTACAGTTCAAAGGTTTTATGCCACATTGGTATCACATGCATTCACGAATAAAGCCACAGTCACTAGGTGAAAGATATTTTCTCACTTTTCATATTTCCTTTTTTCTTGCTTTGGACTCTTTCTATTGTGCATCTTTCAGAAACTTTGAATTTCTGTTACGATGCAGAAATGAGTTACTAGAGGGTCAAAAAACTTAAGAAGATCATGTATCTGTCTAGTTCCAGCACCAATGAATAATGAATGAGAGATAGTGTACCATGTTTCAGCAGCTGTCCTGAATGCTCTGTACAACTTCTCCCTCCTGAGTATATTTTCTGCTGATACAGGATAAAGCTTTACATTTGTATTTTAGGAGGTATTAGTAAAATAATCTGGAGCAGTGCAGAAAAGGATACAGGAATTGTCTCTCTTTCTTTGCAGCACAGGGACTTGACCGGGCACAGACCTGAGCAACCTGATCTGATCTGACCTGGTATGAACAAGGGGTTGGAGTAGATGGCTTCTGAAGTCCCTTGCAGCCTGGATTATTCCATGATTATGTGATCTGCAAAATGAACTGAGCTGGCAACTGTAATGAAATTGAAGATTATCCCTGCATTGGGAAAACAGGAAATGTAGGCGATATGAGTGTAATCATCTAAAGATTTTCCCTCTTTCCAATGAAGAAAAATATTTTCTCAGAGAGAAAAGTCAAATGACCAAATACATTTGTAACAGGAGATTTAGATAATATCAGCAAAACCTAAATTGGAGAATTGCAAACTGCGGGCAAAATTCTCTCCGGAGTGCTATTCAAAAAAGAAATTTTGTGTACAGTTTTCCAGAATCCAGGAGAGTGTAGTGCATTTAATAGTAAAAAACTTTACTATCAACCCCAGGTAATCTTTTTTTTTTTTTTTTTTTTTTTTTCTCTGAACAATCATTCAGGTTCAGTAATGCCATGTACAGATTAAGCAATTACTGAGCATGAGTGAGTACTGTATAACCTGTTCTTCAAATAGCAATTTTCTTGATGAAAAAACATTTTTACTAAATGGAAGAAAAAAGCAAATTTGAACTAAAATTACTATGATATTAGGGTAAGAATAACTTAAAAGATTTGCTCTCAGGAAATATGTAAAATATATTTGATGTGTAGCTTCATCTGACCAATGCTTTTCATAGACCTGACTTCTGAAAAATGGCCTCCAATTATTAAAATTTAGTGTCTATATGTCAAAATATGTTTTTTTACCAACTGAAAATAGACACTAAAACTTTTCTTTTATTGTATTTTAAAGCAAAATATTACTTCATTTACACAATACAGTTTCATTTAAAAATCAATTTAAACCCAGTTATAAAATAAAAACAGAGAAATGTTTCTTGCAAAATATTCCAGTTTGTGATAAAAGTATTAAAAACAACCCTAATAATAATTTCAGCTGTGCCATCAGTAAAGTGTCCTGCAGTCATATTTACCCTGCAAGTGCAGACAAATACAGATCTATAACAGAGTCCAGAGTGCAGAGGGAGTGCAGGAAAAATCATCATGTCTGCCTGGACAGGAGACCAGTGACTAGGTGAGACAGCCCATTGACTTCCACTTTGAGGCTTATATCTATAAATATGTAGGTGTCTCTCTCTCTTTAACTGAATCTGATAATGTTGCATGGCCCAACTGTATGACACCACACCTGCTTGAATTTCTGCTATTTCTGGCACTACAGCATCACTGTGATGTTTTGTCACGTAGATTTTACCTCTGTCTTTCTGTGTCAGTGTAACTTACAGAGTCCTTGCATAATGGTTACAATAAAACACCAAGTTCAGGCAAGTAAATGTTCAGTATTTCTGAATGTAAGTTAGAATATGTTAAAATACTTTGTGATTTTCACCTCTAAATTTTATATCTTTTGGAAAAAACAAAACAAAACTGAAACATTATGATAAGACCATACCTGACTTCTAAATACATATGAGAGCTTCTACATATATATATGAGAGAATCAATGTAATGAACCCAGCTTAGAACAGGCAACTGCCAGTTATACATTTATGCCTAAACCAGTCATCCAACCATTCCTGTGGAATAAGTGGACATAAAGGGTCCTCTAAGGGTGATGATTCAATTCATGGGAAGATAGGCACCTACAGTAAGTGAGACTAGTCAGGCTTATTTCTTTCCCAATATTTCAGCTGATGTGTTTTTTTCCCCTTTGGATCTACATCCAAAGGTACTGAGAGATGTACATGGACTCTTCTCATAAACAAATGAAATATTTTTAAATATGTGTATACAGTGGGCTCTGGAAACATTGCCCAGTCTGGATCCTGATGCATGGCACCTCTGGCTTCCTGTTTAGATGAGGGTTAATGATACAACATCGTTCTCTGGTTTCTATGCAGAGGAAAACAAGTCACACAAACCAGTTACAAATCACTAAGACCTTTCAGGAGTACTGAAAATCCTGAATCTTCTGCAGAAAATCTTTAGGATATCCCAGCTGTGAATACTGGATGAAAATGTTTACCACTTAGAATCATCAGACAAAGAATTTTTCCTGGGCACAAGACAGTTCTACACAGCTCTTCCTTATTATGAAATCCTGGGTGCATTTTCTTATAAAATATAGGATGAGTGACCATCAGACTGATCCAGTATGGCTATTCTTATATTCAGTAAACTTGTTACCTCAGAGATTTAAAATAATTTAGGAAAGGAAGCCTACCCTTTGTGTAAATGTGGGGGAAAACATCATCAAAAAGAACTAGATGTATACACATAGTTTTGTCAAGTGTTCCAGAAAAGACAAATAATAAGCATTATCTCCACATCTAAAGTATTATATTTTGTCTAAGTAGCATGAGATGAGGATATTCTGTCTGGAGGCAATTACAAAGAGCATTGAAGTAATTACATCCATCTTTGCTATCCACTTTTTTTCTGCTTTTGATTATATAATTTATATATATAAATATAATCATCCTAGTGGCTGACGAAGCAAAAATAAATAAATAGGGATGTGCGCTGTGGTTTATACATAGCTTGTCAAGCTGGAAGGTTAGAAACATATTTCTTCTTTCATTCAAAGGAAAGCAACTGATACAAGATACATTTCTTTATTTTCATGTGGCAGAATACTTTTCCTTAACTGTGGGTGGTGAGTTGCACTGTGGTGTAGATCTGCCTCATACAGGAAATAAATATGTGAGATAATTGTGCAAAGAAGGAAAAATTACTGGGGGAGGAAATGAATAAGAAAGCAGTATCCTGAACATCTGTTCCTCACATTACAAAAGGTCAAATTAAATTATGTGCCTATGACCCTAAAATCATGATACATTCATAAAAATGATGAAACTTTGTAAATATTCCTTTTCTTATTTCTTAATCTCTGGTTCTTTTAAACTTCAGTTCTGGTCTCAGCTTAGGTATCCAGGGCTGGAGCACCTCTCCTATGAAGACAGGCTGAAAGATCTGGTGTTGTCCATCCTGGAGAAGAGAAAGCTCTGGGGAGACCTTATAGAAGCCTTCCAGTACCTGAAGAGGACCTACAGGAAAGCTGGGTAAAGAGTTTCTACAAGGACATGTAGTTTTAGGACAAGAGGTAATGGTTTCAAACTTAAAGAAGAGTGATTTAGATTAGACATTAGGAAGAAATTCTTTAGTGTGAGGCTGGTGAGACACTGGCCCAGATTACCCAGAAAAGCTGTGGCTCTCCCCTCCCTGGAAGTGTTTCAGGCCAAGATGGATGGGGCAACCTCGTCTAGTGGGAGGTGTCCCTGCCCATGGCAAGGGAGTTGAGATTAGATGATCTTAAAAGTCTCTGCCAGCCTAAACCAGCAAGCATAATTCTATTACACAATTATATTTTTAGATCCTTTTTTTTCACGCTTCAGCTTGGGAACATATTTTCCAAAACTCAATGTTTACATTTTAAAATCGATGGCTCTAAGACCAGGTATGTTGAGAAACATACATAGTAAACGTATGTTTATGGAATTTATAATGAATACATAGGATATGACAGGACCAGAAATTCATCCATAAGGAGGATATTTGTGGTTATTGTCTACAGTTATTTTAGCACGAGTGTTCTGATGGAAATGCTCATACAACTGGCAATGGTAAGCAAAAATGTAAAATGTATAGATGTTTCCCCAGCAATAGAATATAGAAAAATAATACTTCGGTGCTTAATTAAATTCAACATCAGAAAACCTCAAGAAATTCCAGGAAAAAAGAAAAGTCAAAAGTAAATACTGAAAAAAGCCAAACCTATAAACCTCATTCTTAGATTTGAGTGTGTGCAGTCTGGGAATTCTTATACACATCTGCTGTGGTGGTGTTACTAGTATTGTTTTCATTAAGAAATTAAGTCACCAAACCATACAGTCCAAAATCTTACTATATACTTTGAATTACATTGCTAACACCTCTTTTCTATATGTTAAGCAGAAATATCCTGTTTGGCCCCAAGAATTAAGCACGAGAAGAACTTCAAATTACTGCAGATGGAACACAGCATTTTATTGACAAATGCTTTCCCTACCTATACCTATACCTCTATATAACACAGATTCAGGCTTCACCATGAATCAGAGCAGATGTTAGGGCTTACAGGTATTCATTCTTTTTGCAGTAACACATAGATATTGCAGAAAGCTAAAGGAGCGTGTGTAATGCCTTCTAAGATTTAGTTCTCAGTCCTTGAGTATTTCCGGGTTGATTTCTAAGAGTGATTCTAAAAAATCTCAGATTGCTATTCTTTAACAAATTTGAGGTAAATTTCAGGTCTGCAGCAAATCTGAGTTTTCCTAATTACAACTAAAACTTTGCAGCCTGATATTTCACTTCTTCATTTGCAGTGTGGAAAGTGTTATTCTGCTGCATTAAAAGACAGTGTTTGTGTCCGTATTTTTAAAGGTAAGAGAAAAATTAACCAGTGAAGTATAAAACATTGAAAAAAATGTATTAAGTGCTTTAGCTTTTAATTTTGCTGATGGAACAATTTTCATACATAATCCCTGTGATGGTAACCAATGCCATTAGAAAATCTAATTAACTATTAAGGACTGCAGTTGGAAAGAAATTATTTACTCAAGTAGACACATTTGTAAACACTTAATGTGAATTATCGATTTCTTGCATGAAACTTTATGATTTTGCGGGGTGACTATTAAAAAAAAAAAAAAAAAAGAAAAAAAAGAAGAAAGGGATTATAAGAGATGAAGAATAATGCATCAAAAGATACCTTAATGGAAAAATACCCTTTTTTGTCTAGAAAATCACTATTTTTATTTATTATAAAGAATTAATTTGCAATATGAAAGCAGAGACAGATGACCAAAGTGCCTAAACTTGGAATCTTTTCTTTCCTAGACTAAAAAAATCCACTTGCATCTAAACATGTAATTAATAAGTATGAAATCTGAAACAAAACTGTACAAAGTATTTCATTAATGAATCAAAATGAGAATTTCTAAATACCAGAGAAGAATCCAAATATTCAGAAATTCAGATCTAACTAGGAAATGTGTTCTTATTCACTTTCTACAGGACAACGTTGCATACCTTGTGGCCACTGAGACTTGTTATACCTTGCAACTAAGTCCCAAACATATTTTGAAAGGTACAGACAAAAATAACACAAATTATAACTACCCTCACTATAGATGCATTTGAATGCTGGGGACCAGGGGAGCAGTTCTTGATTGCTTTTTTTCCCCCTCTCTTGTCAAGAAACAAGGTCTGATTGTGAACCCAAGCAATGGCAACAGGACTGGGTTGATCGACAGAAATGGAAAAACAGATGTGGTCTCTTTCCATGCTGAGTAGAATGTGTGGAAACATACAATGCAAGAATTAAAAGTGAGGGAAATATATCTTTTAAAAGCATCATATATTTAATAATCCAGAAATGCAACAAATATTTGCTGAATTATTTTATAACAGTATACTTCCTTTTTCATTGTGTTTATCTAAACTCAATATTGTGAAAAAGTAGCCATTTTTGCAATGTACTTAGTCTGTGATATGATTTTTCTACTTACTTGACAGTGATTTCCAATTTACTAGACAGGAAAAAAAAAACAAGGGAATATCTAGCAATGTGTAAGGAATATAAAAAGATGTGAAAGAAGAAAATATAATCATAGTGACAATGGATGTTTGAAGTGGTATGGTCTGAATGTCATTGCCTGAATTTCACTATCGAAACTAGTTCTCAAGTATGTCAATCCTTAGGTGTTAAGGCACATGTCTAAGTAAAAAATCTTCCTTTTTTTCCTTTCTGCGCTCAAGGGAAAAGTGCAACTGATACTGTATGTTAGCAAAAAACCCAAAACAAAACAGTAAACCAACTCTTAATGAATCTGGCCAATGACCAATGAGAATGAAGTCAAATTACTATCCCATGCCCATGTACTCTTCCTACCTGTTCACTCCCTTTTCTTCTCTAATTCCTGTAGAAGTCCTAGCAATGATGTGCTGGTGATTCTGACATGGTATAAGTTGAAATTTATGGCAAGGTATAAATCTACTATGCCAATCAATTAGGAAAAAGCTATATATTTACATTTGACATATCCACTTGTGCATAGCTGTTTGCTTACATTGATTCTCACACATGGAATCCTGTAGAAACAGTTTCTGGTGGACAGTTGTTCAACCCCCTATCTACTTCAGTGTTCTTAATTTTAAATTGAACAAAATAAAATAAAATAGCCTGACTATCCATTAAAATTAGTAATGCTTTGTCATTATTGACCATCTGCTCTACAGACTATTTCTTCCATGCAACTAGTTCAGTGGCATATGGTAATCTGTTATCTGCTACAACTTGCACTTTCATAATTAAAACTCTGCTTTCAAAATCAAAAATCCACCAAAACTGCAACAGAGGAAAATAAGCAAGAAGAGTTTTCTGGAAAAGGTATATAAATGATAAGAAAGTCTATTATGTAAAAAAAAGAATTATGATATGGAATATTTTGTGCTTTATGTATATATAGAAGGATCAGTTACTTGAATTTTTTTGCCTGGGTTTTCACGGGTAAGTGCTCAAGCCACACCAAGAAAGCAAAGACGGACTTGGAAAATGGAAAACCACCCACAATAAGGATAGATCAAGTTTTAAATCATCTAAACAACATGAAGGTGCTCAAGTACCTGAGACCTGATGACATAAATACACAAGTCCTGAGGGAACTGGCAGATGAAGTTGCTATTCTTCTGTCCATCATATTTGAGAATTTCAGGTAGTCTGATGATGTTCCCAGGGATTAGAAAAGGGGAACCATAACCCCCATTTTTAAAAAGGGAAAAAAAAGAAGACACGAGGAACAACAGGCCAGTCAGTCTCACCTCTGTACTCCACAAGATCATGGACCAGATCCTCCTGCAGGCTCTGCTAAGGCTCAAGGAAAAAAAAAGGTGGTGGATGCTGAAAGCCAGCATGGTTTCACTGGGGTAAAACCTGCATCACATGTTTGGTGGCTTTCTACAAAGGGGTTACAAAACTGGTGAATAAATAAAGAACAATTAATGTGATCTACCTGGACTTGCGCAAATTGTTTGACACTGTTCTGTGTGACACCTTTGTCTCTAAATTAGAGTGACATGAACTTGATGGATGGACCACTCTATAGATAAGGAATCATCTGGCTAGTCACACACAAAGAGTTGTGGTCAACAGTTCAATGTCCAAGTAGAGATCAGTGATGAGCGGCCTTCCCCAGGGGCTGGTACTGGGACTGGTGCAGTTTAATATATCTGTATATATAAAAATTAATATTTAATAATTAATTAATTAATATTTAATAATTAATTTAATAATTATAATTAATAATTAATATTAAATTTGTAATTTAATATATCAACAAGGCCAAGTGCAAGGTCTTGCATATGGTTTGGGGCAATACCAAGTGCAAATACAGACTGGGTAGAGAATGGATTGAGACCAGCACTGAGGAGAAGGATTTGGGGTTGTTGATTTATGAAAAGCTCAACATGAGTTGGCAAAATGTACTTGCTGCCCAGAAAGCCAGCTGTATCACAGAGTCACAGAATGGTAGGGGTCGAAAGGCACCTCTGGAGATCATTGAATCCAACTCCCCTGCCAAAGCAAGATCACGTAGGCCGAGACACACAGCAACATGTCCAGGTGGGTCTTGAAAGTCTCCAGAGATAGAGACTCCACAATCACTCTGGCCACTCTGTTACAGTGCTCCATTACCCTTACAGTGAAGTTTTTCCTCATGTTGTTGTGGAACTTCCTCTGTTCTAGTTTGTGTCCATTGCTCCCCATCCTACCACAGGATACCAGTGAAATTATACTCACCCAGCATCAAAAGAAACATGTCTAGAAGGTCAAAGGAAGTAGTTCTCTGCATCTGCTCTACTCTACCCTACTCTACCTTACACTCATGGGACCCCACCTGGTGTACTGCATCCTCTTCTGGAGCCTCTAACATAAGAATTACACAGACCAGTTAGAGGAGAGCTGGAGGGATACAAAGATGATCTGAGCACCTCTGCTATGAAGACAGATTGGTAGAGTTGGGGTTGTTCAGTCTGGAGAAGAGAAGGTTCTGGGGAGACTTTAAAGCACCTTCCACTGCCTGAAGTGAGCCTACCAGGAAACCTGGAGAGGGACTTTTGACAGACATATAGTGATAGAATTAGGAGAAATAGTTTAAAGCAAGAAGAGGACAGAACTAGGCTAGAGATAAGAAAGAAATTCTTTTTTGAGTGTGGTGACACACAGGAACTGGTTGCCCAGAGAAGCTGTGGATGCCTCATCCCTGGAAACATACAAGGACAGGATGGCTGGGGATCTGAGCAGTTTGCTCCAGTGGGAGGTGTCCCAGCCCATTCAGGTAGGTTGTACCTGATGATTTTACGTTCCCTTCTAATCCAAACCATTCTATGATTCCATGATTCTATGGTATAAATAAATAAAAATTAGTCTGATTTTATGATGGAATGTTAGGTAGATTGTTTATTATTTGTAAAATTAATGTTTTTGTTAGCTTAAATCTTATTTAGGATTATTCTCAATTTACCTGACAAATGTTTGAATCTTTCCTACTGACCTACTACATATTTTCAGAAATCTGAATATTATGAAGCATCTGAGCCTCTGGATGTTTTTATAAACTCAAATGGGAAAACCTATTATATTTGGTTCATTTTTTGTTAGTTAGTGACACATGGAACAAATTAAAATAAAACATTTTAATATTGTTTTACTTAGTGTAAATTGAAAAGCTAGATCGTATCTCAATGAAAATGTTTTTGCTCTCCTAGAACTGCCAGACCTACTCAGTGCATGTGGATTTCTCCAGCTATAATAGTTCTTTAAACTCTTGAACAGCAGTGACTGTGAAAGAGATATCATAAAATACAACAATAATGAAAACTGGTGAATCTGGGAATGGCCACAGGCAAATTGGGAATCACTAGCTCTTGTGTCACTTTACAACAATGCAGTCATAAAATAATAGTTAGTTGGCGTAGGTTTTATATTTCCTCTGGAATTTACAGTAGGCCTGTTATGCGCACAGAGAGAGAGAGAGAGCAACAAACAGAAAAAAAAAGAAAGAAAAAAAATCACAGTTTAGTTCCACTCTACCACTAGCAAAGCACCCAGGAAATTAATGCATGTTTATAAACCAAAAATCTTTCTGAACCTTTTCTACAGCATTTAATACTGGCAACTTTGACAAACCTGCCAGTGACCTAACAGGGCTCAGTGTAGAGATCTCCCTTAGACAGAATTTTTGGAATGGCATTTTTGCCAAACATGTTCTGTATTTAACCTTTGCAAATGTCTATATATGGCCTGTAAGCATTTTTGGCAACTACTGTGTTGCAAAATCAATCTAACCGTCTAATCCAGAACAGGTGTCCTATGAATGTCTTTGCAAGATTAACATAGACTGCACAGCTTTATGGACTATTTTAGTCACTATGATTAGCACTAAGAAACAAATCCCCCTCCATATTCATGGTGTGAAAGGATCCCATTTCAGCACATGTGCCATTCCCCTACACAAAGAGGATGGGATGTGGGGTCAGGCTGAAGTGGCAAAGCTAAGCTGGAGATGGAAGGATCACTGTGCTGCAATGCAGGAGTAGGAGGAGACAGCAGTCATCAGAAAAATATCTTCAACTTCATAAATTCTCCATTTAACATGCCTCAGTAAAGCACCATGTGGAAAACAGAGGCCAATAAACAGTAATCAAGAAATGTCAAAGGCATTGCATACACTCTAAATGAGATGTTTTCATTTCCTGGTCTTGACAGATTTTTTTTTCCTCTAAAAAATAATACTAAAAGAGTCTAAAATAGTCTCATAATGAAAAATAGAAGTAAAATATCACCAAATGAAAGAATACTTTAAACATAGACCAGAACTTAAATATTTCTCTGAATTTAAAAATCTTCCAGGTTTTAATCAGAGAGACATCAGTTTCCAAATACCTGCAGTTATCAAGAATATTAAAAAAAAAAAAAAAAAAAGTTACAGTAGGTGTAACTAATGCTATTAAAATGACCCATAGCAGCATTCTGGATTTTCAAGCGTGTTTTTATTATGAATATTTTGGTTTGTATAAAAAGCTATTTTCCTTTATTCCTCAAAAGCAATTTCTTTATAAATTTCAAGTTTCAGGTAGCATACACTGTATTTCCACACATGTGTTCCCTGGAGATATAACCTAAACATAATACAATTAAACTTCATTTAGCAGAAGACAGACATTTTGTAAATTATTATCTTTGACTGTGGCCCCAAAATCTGTTCTCCTGGGAACCTAATACTGCCATAGACCCATAACCTTCCCTCCTAGTGGCAGATGAAGTTCTTTAGCTTTCCCCTTCCTAACATAAATGCGTAATACCATATAAATGAGTGTGTTAAACAATAGTGTCACTTATGTAGAATTTAAAATGAAAAAAAAAAATTACTAAATTTGTTGTCTTTTCTGAGGCATGTCACAATAAATCCCAAGATTTCCAGAGAATGTTACATATCCCTGAACACTCACTGTTATAATCAGAATTATATTTTAACTTAAATATGTAAAACCTTTTGTAGTCAGATACCTTTTCAGTGCTTGGTACAGTTACAAAAATATCTAATAACATATGTTACTTCTATCAAGAGAAATTTTACCTTCCATATTTACCTTCCAAGTTGGGAAGTCTAGTGTATTCACCTCTTGCAAATGGCAAAATATAATAGTACTTCCAACACTTCCTCTAAACTAACTGAAAAGTTTTTTAAAGTTTTCTTGCAATGGCCTTATGTACAAGCAAGTTGGAAAATTATAACTATATGTCCCAAAGCACTGGACTTTAGACAAAATGTATCCATCAGGACTGAAGAGAGGATCTTTCTGCTACAAACACTAATGAAAAAAACACAATAAAAACCCAAACTAAACCAAAACAAACCACTAACCAGTAAAAAAACCTCACCACACACAAAAAACCCCAAACAAACCAAAGGAAAAGGTGATTACTGTTAGAAATAAAGAATATCTCTTTTCAATGTTGCCTCATGACTGATGAATTAGAAAAACTTTACAAGTGCATCTAGTGTGGCAGGGGTAGGTAGAGGCAGAACCTTCTGTAAGACATCAAATCAATTAATCTTTATTTCTTCCAAGTATATAGCAACTGAACCTTTACATTGCTATGACTGATACGTTACCCTTCAGAAACATAAAGAACATTTAATTCAGTTTTACCCCATATCAGCTATCATAGCACACTTTGTTTCTTTAAAAGCAGAAATTGAATTATTAAAGTTTTATTATAAAACATAAAAATAATTCTTCTGTTTTTGGTGAATACTTGTTGCAAAATACAAACATGAAATGGATAAAAAAGGGTTGTCAAAAGATTAATATTTTGTCATAATTTCTTAGACTGCATGCAGAAATAATTTCTGATTTCATTCAAATCTTGAATTGAGCAGACCAAATATTGCAGTACTGTATTTTTTCCAAGTTCTTATTATAGAAATAAATCACATTCCAACAACATAGTTGTGCCAGATTTTAATTTAACATCCTAACAAGGCCTGACAATGGAACAGTTGTAGCAATTTTTATTAAGGGATTGGTTCTCTTATAATAACTTCAGGTGTAGCTTTACAGTAGTGTTCCATGACATTTACTCTTGCAAGTCTGTGTTGCTTTTCAGGGGAGTTCTGAGTCCTATTTGCAACAGCTTTTACATTCCTGATATTTAAAGTTCCATTTCAGTCATGAGTTAATGTAATTCACGATTAAAATATAGGAACAGTTAATGGACCGTAAGCAAAAATGAGAAGAATTTTAAAAAGAAGGCAAGAAGATATTTCTCATTTATACTATTCCAGACTGCTATTTGAGTACTGGAACTTATAAATCCACATGCATATATAATTTTTCATATTTAGTAATCCTTAGTGGATTTCTTTCATGTGAAGTTCTCTCCCTGAGTCCAGTGAAGTCCACAGCATCTTTTGACAAGGAGTTCAACAGCTCTGTTACAGCATCATAGAGAATAGCTTTTTGGGACTTGTTTTGAACCTAGGTTTTTTTTGAACCTTGTTTTAAAAGGTTGTGCCTTTTAAACTGATGCTTCTTCATTCTTGTGATGCAAAACACACAGTAAATTAACAATAAATCTCTCAACCTCTCCATGCCACATACGTTTGTGAATCTCTATTACTATATATCTTACCTGTCTCTTCTGCAGAATGATGACTCCTAACTTAATTATTTCTTGTATAGAAGATGTCCACACTTTTGATATTCCTTTGTGCCTTCACTGAATTCTTTGCAGAGGTATTTATTTTGACACCAAGTTATGAGAGCTACACATAGAACTTGTGACACAGATGGATCATGGTTTTATGCTGTAGAAATTTCCTGTGATGCCTCAGTGAGCTTTTTCTGTGAAACATCAAATAAAAGATTTTTTTATGAAACTCTATAAATTATGATGTGATCTTCTTCTCTTCTTCGTTTGGGGACAGTAGCTCTCCTTCACAGAGCAAGGAGTAATCCCTCCAAATATTCCCTTAAGTCTGGTTGGAGGAACTATCAAGCCTTTCAAATGCAATAAGCATTTGGACCACTGCTGGTAATAATAAAAAAAACCCAACCCTTCTCCTCCTCTTTTCAAGTTCCACTCAGACATATTTTGCAGTCACCATTTGGGTGATGGCTTTTGTCAATAGAGACAACATATGGCAGGTTTTACATATCAGTGAGATAAGGCAGAAGAAAAACCTGCACCTTAAAAATGGACAAATGAAGGTGGATATCAGAACTGATATCACTTTGGTGAGGAAGACCCAGACTGAAGTTAGCAAGATCCAAGAAGTGCAAGGGAGTTCAGTCACTCTGGAGGGAAGGATATAAAATTTCATTCTCAGAGGCATATAAAATTTCATTCTCCTTTCCCTGGAAGTCCCTCCTCAGTGGAAGATCTTTGAAAACTTGAAAAGTGTAAAGAAAGCAGGGACAGCTTGTTACGTGGTAACTGGGCCATGCTGCAGTGTCAGTGTCACAGATACTTCAGATCCTGTAACATCTGGGTAGCAGTGTACATTTCAACAGAAGGAACAGAATGGCAATGGCACCTGCAGCTGTGATTTGATACCAGATACTATTGTGAAGTTCTAAGACTTTTCAATGTGGAGAAATAACAGGGGAGAGGGAGAGGAAAAATTGTCTGATGCTTTTTTCTTATTTGGGTAGTGAAGAACAATAGAGTGAAGATTAGGATATTCTAAAGAGCAAATGTTTATTTATTATAATCTATCAGGGAGGTATAAACTTGTGGCAGAAAGAAAGAGTGACTGCTTAATTAAATGCCTTAAATATCTTTGACTTTTAATAATTCTTTGATAAGGTCATGCTAGAAGCTATGGTGAGCTGCAGAAGATCTTTAGTTCTCCAGAACTGTAAACTGGTCCGATGGTTTTCAGTGATGTAAAGTATTGGAAGACAGTATTGTTGTGTATTTCAGATTTTAAATCAAAATTAAGTTTTATATTATTATAATATTTTTCAAAATAGTGATGTATTTTATTGGTCTTCCTCTTGGCAGTGAGAAATAAAAATACAGATTCAGACTCTTCTCAGTGATGCCTAGTGACAGGACAAGAGGCAATGGGCATGAATTGAAATAACCATTTAAAAAAAAATGTACAAAACATTTAGGCATTTGAAAAAGGCTTTATTGCAGCTGTTTCAGTCTGGGATGAAAAGACAGTGTGGATACTACTGCTGATATACTCTCAGGGTATATCAGATTGTACAGACACATGTAGAAAAACACTGCAATCATTCTGCCTTCAGGACTAATATAAGAATAAGATGTGTATCTCAAGCTAATGACTGAGGGAGCTTGTTTGGGTAATGGCTCAGGACACATTGATTCCTGGTGTATTGATACAAATCTTGTGTGATCAATAGTACAGCTGGCTGCAGGAAATGAATGACTGATCTCCAAAACTAAAATAATCTGGTTTAATGAGAAGAAGCTCTAATCATAATGTCTGGGGCACCATTGTTCACTTTATCAAAGAAAAATTATCAAGATGAGTGAGAAAATCAGAATGACCATAACAGGGAGTGAGGACATGAGGGTGGGGATGGGGTAGTGGGGGATGGAGGGGGAGAAAATGCAGAGGTCCCTTTATATAGAAGGAAAACTTCAGGATGGGAACTGGGTACCCCATAAGTGTACACATCTACACTGCCTGCTAAGAATAAGCCTAAGGTAGGTCAGGTTCTGGTGTGCCCAGGGCACATCCTCAGGAGCACATACAATAGTAATCATGAAGACTGATCTTCTGCCAAGTTATTACTGCCTGGTTTCTCACAAGCAGTCGTCAGACTGACCAAGAGGCAAGTCAGACGGCAGTCATGTTGCAGGAGACTACAGAGGGTATGATGGAGGGTTTCATGCTTTTCATTGCTCCAAACCAATTTTCCAGGATGACAGAGGAAGGCTATTAGTGGACTGGTATGCCTGTTTCTGCTGTCTGTACTTTAAAACGCTTAAGACAAATTGAAAAGGGTAGGCAAAGACATCCAAGATTGATTTAAAAAGTAAAAAAAAAAAAAAAAAAAAGCATTATAATGAGATATTAATGAAGTTCAGTACATTCTGTTTGATCAAACAGATGTTATGGAGATGAAGCATAGCTTCCCTGAATTTTTTATTTTTCACAGTTGGTGGCTCCTAAATCTAGTAAAAAAAAAAAAAAAGTAAAAAAGAAATGTCTAGTAATAAAAAGGAACTTGAAAATGCAGCTCAAAAAAGTGAAAAGAGAAAAATTTGTAATGTGACTGTAATGAGCAGAATAATTGATCTGAAAATATGATGAATTCTATGTAACCAGGACATTTAACTATACTGCTAGTCCAAATAAACAATGTAGGCTCTGTTTTAGCTTATGGGAGAGACATTAATTTTGGGAGTCTAATTTATGTCATTATAATATATACATATGAGAAAAGGGGGAGGAGAAGAAAATCCTAGTTTAAAACTCAACCTTGAATTTAGATTGCTAAAGCTGGGAGAGATAAATTGGACCCTGTCAACTTGGAAGTTATGTATTCAGCATGGTATCAAGGGACTTGGTAATTTCTAGATAAGTTCTATGACCTGTATTAAACAGCATGTTGCACTTGATCATCCTTTTAATGAATGTCTGGTTTGCTAAAATATTAGAAAAAAACCCTGCATGTGCTCCAGAGACCTGCCCCAATAGTAGATTTTTGAAGCTAATGATTAACATCATTTTCAAAAGACAGGCCAAAATATTAAGGTGTTTTCTTTCTGCTTCATTGTTTTGTTCAGTTTTCACTGAATCACTATTTCTGTAAATGTCATTCAGCTGTCATTCTTATGTTCCACCCATAGATATTCATATTTTCTTCCAGAAATAAATTAATGAATGAACAATTATGAATGGTTAAAACTGTGGCTTGCTCTCTGCCTGTTCTAGAAGGAGAAAACTTAATCCTCCATTGTTGCAAGCATACTGTCGCAGTACAGAATCACAGAACTGTCACAGTTGGAAAAGACCACTAAGGCCACCACTTCCAACTGTCAACACCTTCCTCCACTCCAGTAAAATATATATATCAATATCTGTATCACCCACTAGAGCATGTCCCGGAGTGCCTTATCTACACGTTTTTTAAATACCTCCAGGGATGGTGACTCCACCACCACCCTTGTCAGCCCATTCCAATGCCTGATTTCTCAGTAAAGAAATTCTTCCTCAGATGTAGTCTAAACCTCCCCTGGTGAAAGTTCAGGACATTTCCTCTAGTCCTATTATTCACTTGAGAGAAGAGGCCAGCACTCACCTCCACACAGCCTCCTTTCAGGTAGCTGTAGATGGTTTGCAGTAAGGTCTCCTCTCAGCCTCCTCTTCTCCAAGCCAAACATTCCCAATTCCCCCAATGTCACCTCAAAGGACCTCTTCTCCAGACCCTTTACCAGCTTGGTTACCCTTCTCTGAACTCACTCCAACAGCTCAATGTCCTTCTTGTACTGAGGGACCTAGAACTCAACACAGTACTCAAGGTGAGGTCTCACCGATGATGAGTACAGGGGCATGATCACTTCCCTGCTCCTGCTGGCCACTCTATTCCTGATACAAGCCAGGATGCTGTTGGCCTTCTTGGCCACCTGGGCACACCACTGGCTCATGTTCAACCAGGTATCAACTCGTACCCCCAGGTCCTGCCTGGCACCTTTCCAGCCACTCCTCCCCAGGCCTGCAGTGCTGCCTGGAATTTTTGTGACCAAAATACTGGGCCTGGCACTTGGCCTTGTTAAACTGCATTTTATTGAGCCTGGCCTACCTGTTCAGACTGTCCAGGTCCCTTTGCAGAGCTTTCCTATCCTTAAGTGGGTCAGATTGCCACCTCCAAGCTTACTGAGGAAGACCTCAGTCCCCTCATCTAGATCATTAATGAAGATAATGAACAGGACCTGTACTAAAACTGAGCTCTGGTGAACACCACTGGTGATAGGTGACCATCTGGATCTAATTCCACTGATTACAACTTTTTGGGCCTGGCCATGCAGACAGTTTTTAAATGACCAAAGAGTACACGTCTCTATGCCATGAGCTGCCAGCTTCTCTAGGAGAATGCTGTGGGAGAAAATGTCAAAGGCTTTACTAAAATCCAGGTAGACAATGTCCAAAGCCTTTCACTTATCCACTAAGAAGGTCACCAGGTCATAGGATGAGACCAAGTTGGTCGGGCAGAACCTTCCTTTCCCGAACGCATGCTGGATGGGCCTGATCCCCTGCCATCCTGCACTTGCCATGTGATTGCACTTAATATTAACTGCTCCATAATTTTTCTGGGCACAGAGGTCAGGCTGACCAGCTTATAGTTTCCTGGATCTTCCTTCTGTCCCTTTTTGTAGATGGGCATCACATTGGCAAGCCTCATGCCATCTGGGACCTCGCCTGTTAACCAAGACTGTTGGTAGATGATGGATAGAGGCCCGGTGAGCTCTTCTGTCAGCTCCTTCAATATTTTGGGGTGGATCCCATCTGGCCCCATAGATTTGTGAGAGTCCATGTGAAAGTCATTAACTGTTTTCCCTGGATTATGGGGGGATTGTTCTGCTCTCTGTCATCTTCCAGCTCTGGGAGGTGAATACCCTTGGAGTAGCTAGTCTGACTAATGAAGATGGAGGAAAAGAAGGCATTAAATATTTCACCCTTTTCCTCATCCTTGGTTGCAATGTTTTCCCCTGCATCAAACAAGGGATGGAGATTCTCCCTGGCTCTCTTTTTGTTATTGATGTGTCTGTAAAAACTTTTTTTATTGTTCTCTATGGCAGTAGCCAGACTGAGCTCCAGCAGGGCTTTTGTCTTCCTAATTTTTCCTCTGCATGATCTAAACATATCCCTGTACTTATCCCAAGATGCCTGCCCCTTCTTCTCTTTATTCCTTCAAAATATTGACAATAATTCTTTTATTGACCCCCTGCCATAAAAATACAATGCACAAAATTTTCATGCATGTGATGCACTATATGTAAGGGCTTATTTTCCAGTTGAGAAAGAGCTATAACTGTCAATGAGTTAGAAGGGATGGGAGGAAACTTCCATGTTCAAAATATAAAGCAGGAAAGATTAATAGTAGGGATTTCATCAGTCATATTCCTTTGGGTAGATGAATGCAACAGTGCTTACAAGATTGGAAAATTAAAGCTCTTGATATATCACAGCATTAATTATGTCAGTAAATAAATTTGTGACTTTCATTATTGTTATTATTAAATTATTTAATTATATTAATGACAACAATAATTATAACAATAATTATTATAATTATTATCAATTATGCATAAATTATAATAAGTATTACTAATACAAAAGAATACCAACCCCAGACATTGAGCTCAAATGAAAGTTAGTCTTTAATTTATATAAAATTGGAAGCTTCAAAATGCCTTTTGGTAGCTTTACCCTATGGTCCTGGGCTATAGTGAGACAGCTGTGGGGAACAGACTTTTTATGGCACCTTCCTTTGCGTGGTCTACAGGGGCCTGAGATATCTGTTGAAGCTGTGTCTTGGTCCTTTTCACTATAATAGGAAGTACAATAAATCTTGTCAAGAGACAAGAGGTCTTGACAGTCCTAAGAAAACCCCAAGAAAACAAAAAATATTATGCTTTGTTCACCTTGCTCTAGCTTTTTATCTCAGTATAATCATGCTAGAGAGAGAGTCAGGATCCCAACCAGGAGCTCCTGCCTACAGGCAATCCTTTATGTCCTACACCAAGAAAATTAACAAGTATTGTATCCCTTAGCATGTTGCAGGACCTGTAAAATTAGGAAGTAAATACTTACATGCTTTTCAAGCATACAGAGTAATATCAAGCAGAAAAAAAGTCCTATGCAACATTTAGGCAGTCAGTATCTGAAAATAACCCTCTAACATTGGGCTACACCTTTAGCTACCTCTACTCTGACACAGATTATGGGGCTGATTTTCAGCTTGAGGTGTGCTGCATCAGTTTACCCCTTGACCTTTAGCTTCATCTTCCACTTTAATAAATACACCATGCTTTGCCAACTTAAAAAAATCAATTCTACCACTAAAAAAATGCTTCAAGGCAGAAATTCCCACAGTGTATCAAATGAAATTACTATTTTTTTCTCTATCCTGTCATTTAAACCAGCATAAAGCCAAAGCTTCTCTTTTCCTACAGCTCCACCTCCCGCTTTAATATCCCACCCTAAAAAGCAAACCAGAATTAAAACACATTTTCAGACCATAAAAATAAGCATACCCATCAAGGAAAATAAAATTATTATACAGCCTCTGAAACAGTATGAATGCCTAGCATAACCTTCACTTTAAAAGTCTGTTATGTCCTACTAAAATATAACAAATAGCCTATGATAATAAGTAATGTACATGTTATCATTAAATTAAATGGTAGCAATAAAAAGGGATAGTTTAGATAGTTTATTCAAATAATAGAAAGCCAGAACACAGAATATGAATCTCAGGTATGGTACAATACTGAAAATCAGATACACACCAGCAAATGCAGACCTGACCTAAATTGTCTTCAATATCATGCTCTGGAGAATAATTTCAATCAGGTGCTCATAATGAAAAGACCTCTCATTTATATCAATGACATTTCTTTCTTTTATATTAGGAAATTCAGAGAACAGTGGTTCAAACTTCTCTATTTTTTCTGAAGGCAGTAGACACCTGGCCTTACCATGGGGTATGAGGAATGTTGTTGAGAAAAGTGCAAGCAGGAACACTATGGACAGTGTGTAGATATTTCAGTATTTTGATACTTCCCGCAACGGTATGTGGTAAACTTTCCTCTGCAATATGGCTGTATTTTCACAGGGTGAAGGGTTAAAAATGGAAAATATTGCTGAATACACCTGAAATTTTCTGTTACTGTATATTATTTATATATATATATATTAAATAAATCTTGTCTTTGAATGCATCATATTCACATAAATCAACATGGACATGACCTGTGTCAAGGTATAATGGCCAAATGCAATGGTGTTTACAAAGAGAGATTTTTTTTCAAACACCTACATAAAGCAGTAAGAAAAAAATATGGATCCTTTTTGCAAGTTTCCTAAGTAAGTTTCACAGCTGAAAATTCTATTTCAACCTAGTTAAGCTTTATGTTTTTTCTATGTCTACAGTCTTCAAGAGCTACTGTATTAGATATAGCTTATCTAATATACTCTGTTCAGGCAGAACTAAAGCTAGTGTTTTACTTACTGACTTATACATTAAAAATAATGATTGTTAATAATTCTCAAATTTTTTCAAAAGAAAAAAACATTTTTTAAAATTCTGGGCTTGAACTGGGAAAAAAAATTGTATGTTTTGATTTACAATTCACATATAGCAAATGTGATGTTGTGTTTACCTATTCAAAAACAGAATCACAGAATCACAGAAAGTTAGGGGCTGGAATGGACCTCGAGAAATCACCTGGTCTAATCCCCCTGCCAGAGCTATGACCTCACAAAGGCAGAGAAAAGAAGGAGGAGAACCTCTCTCGACCTTCTAGCCACCCCCCCCCTTCTTATGAACCGCAGGATTTCGTTGGCCTTCTTGATCACAAGGTCACATTGCTGGCTCATGGTCACCTTTCTGTCCACCAGCACCTCCAAGTGCCTTTCCCCTTCACTGCTCTCCAAACTTTAGGCAGTTTTCTAACTAGGACATATTTAATTAAGATCTAAAAAGCCCCTTTTCCTTTAGGTGGTAAAGAAAACTGGGTTTTTTGATAGTGCTTAATTAAAGATAATACAATTGCATAGAATGAATTTAGTACAGTAAGATTTCTTTGCGCTTTGCAGATTTTGCTTTCTTAAGCATTTTTGTGGAACTTCCATAGATTTTAAGAACAAATGATGCATGAAACCAGAGCAAATTGGGCTCTAAGTGTGTGGGTAGGATTTAAAGGGATTAACACTTATTGGAGCACCTCATATAAAAGATTTTGACTGTGCAATGTAAATCAAGAAAATAAAAAGCAGGTGCAGAGACACATTAAAAGTGGGATAAATAGTTCTGATATTAAAAGAAAGCTAGAAGCTCAGTCATGGATGTAAAACTTTAAAATCCATCTGTAAATTCCATACCATCAGCTTGTTTTTCCTGATGACATTTAAATATGATATTCCAAAGTTGTTGAAAGTTAATCCATGAAGCTGAACTGGATGCGGAAAGATTTATCCAAAATTCCTGAATTATTTATCATGCAATAAAATAATAACTACACAATGACAAAACGGGTCTTGTTACAGAGATCAGAGAGATCTTTCCACAGGATGCCTGCCTACCAGCTGTGCTAACTAGCAGGAATTGGAAGGGCCCATTCCTCAGTCCATCAGCTTCTGAAAGACATAGGAAAAAAAGTAGGGGTGATAGATAGACCATCAAGAGGCTGGAAGAGCTCCCATTTCCAGCAGCCCACTTGGTGGACACAGGATTGCAGGGCTCTGGGAAATGCATTTCACCCATCTAGCACAGAGAAAACATCCTCATGAACACCTAATTCTGATATCAAATATAGATTCTGTATGCTGACTTAAGGAGAAAATCCTTGTACAAAAGAATTTTACCATTGAATTCAGAAGAAAGAGAGATTTCTTGGGATGTTAAATCTGCTTGTAGTCAGTCCAGCTTTACAGGTATGGGGATAATACTAAGGACAGAGGGAAAGGTAAAGTTTCTGTTAAGAAACTATGTCCACTTCTAGGGAACCTCATGTCTTGGTTTTGTAGGCTGCTTTCATACTGTGACAGAGAAGGCTACTGCTTCATAATATCTGAGACATGGGACAAGGCTAATAGTGAAAGATTAACAAAAATAAATAAATATATTCTTTTTCTTTCCTCTTACTCTTTCCTTAGGTAAATTTTTTTCAAGATTTTTTTGACACTTTTGTCTAGTTGCAGAACAACCCCCCCAAAAAAAGAAAATAAACCAAAACCCAAACCACAAGCACACAAGTCATAACTGATGTCTGAGAGCATTTATATGCTTTATATATATTTACAGTGTATCTCCCATTAAAAGATATATAAAAACACTTAACTATTAAAGTTATTAGTAAAAGTAGGATGTTTTCAAGTAAGGAGAGGCATAGAAAGGCAGATGAAGGATATTCAAAACAATTAATACAATTAGTAAGTCAGTCTGAATACTCTCTTAGGGGATCACATGGCTTCTGTATTTTAATCAGCCCAAGCTCTTCCTCTTAAGCAGTGATATTAGTTAAACAAATGACAAAACTATGCACGTTGTCACTTTTAACCTTCACTTTAAATTATTAATTGCACTATGAAGCCTTTAGAAGTGTCAGAATTAGTCCTGAAATTTTTTTGTAGATGCAAAAAACCTGACAATCCACTCACTAGACACCAATTTTTGAACAGTGCAGAGAGGTGAAAAGTTGCCTAAATTAACACAGGATTCCTGTTTTGGTAGTGTGCACTAAAATCTTGCACTGTGTAGTCTTTCTGACTGATTCTTCATTTTTAAAGCAAAGGCTATGCACAACCACATTTTTTTGAGAATAAATACCTAAATCAAGTACATAAATACATATATAAATATTTGAAAGGTAGACATATTTGTTGATGTAAGTTTATGTGTGTCTTATCATGCAGTGCAACTACAGGAATATATACAGGAATATATTACAAGGCTATATACAGGAATGAATTTTGAAAAAGGAAAATTTAAGCTCAGCACCATGAAAATTTTGGCAGTGAGACGTATCATCTATTGGATAGTTCTGCAAGAAAAGCAAGTGAAGTGAAAGTAGATGAAGTGTTTAGTCCTCATTTCGATTATTTTTCAGCATCTTAAAATTTCATGCAGATGGAATATTGAATAAGGTGCCTAAAAGCCCCATGTTTTTGGGGGAGTTAAAAGGCCATTCAATTAGCTAAAGTCTATTTTTAGTAACCTGTATAGATCTCTCTTCAGTAAAGACATGAACAGTGTGTTTATAGTGAAAGATGTAGTTGAAATGTTAAAATAAAGCCAAACAAAATATTGCACTATGAAGCTGATACCTAACAAATGTCACATCAATTTTACAAAACAAAACAAATCCTCTCAAGGCTTTTTTTAATTAAAACTACAGTGAGTCTTTTCACCATTGCTACAAACACTGATAAACAAACTTCTCATAACTTCTAATCTTAGGATGCTATTATGGGACTGTGAACATGTATTCATTCCCTTTGGTCCACACTGAGGACTAAACCTAAAAAACCCTGACAATTGCTTCAAGCCAGTGGGAAATTTATTCTGATTTGTGTTCAAGCCAGCTGAGCCTCCAGCATTCAGAGCAGTATTTTGTTAAGATATGGTTCTACTTGTACTTTTTGTATTGTTTATATAGATGCTTGCTAAGCAGGCTAGAGGTTGAGTTCTATTGTCCTGATTAGTCAGGAGAAACAAAATTGGAGAGGGTATGACTGAAATAATAAGGAAGCCTGCTGCAGTCAGAAGTACATAGTAAAGGCAAAACAATGTCTTGGCATAAGAAAAAAGAGGACTACAACTTAATGTGAAAAAGCTTGATACCTATCTCTGCTAAGATAAGTGAATCAATTACAATGCAAAAATAAATACCTCTGATTTCCAGACATATTTTGAATCCAATATACTACTTGAAATTTAATATTTCAAATCTTAATTGAAAAAAAACAAACCAACCAACAAATGAAAAGATAAAAACCACAGTGAAGGAAAAAAAAAAAAAAAAAAAAAAAAAAATTAAAATATCAGTTCAGGTTCTTTATTTTGAGAACAGTCTTAGTTGCACCATTCACTTACTCTTAAATTAATTTGGTAATGGTTCTCTATTAGACTGATATTCAATATTGTACAAAAGGAAAATTATAAAATCATGAGAAAGAAGCACTATTTGAGAATATTGTACATTATTCTGTTTCTTGAAAAGAAGTAACACAGAGTATGTCTTGATCTCTTGTGGATGTAACCTTGGTTTGTTGCTTGCTTCTGCACCTCCAAAATGTTTTGTAAATACTCACAAAACAAGGCTTGCAATTCAAAAAAATCATTATTTTTCTTTATAGAACATTTTAATGGTTTAGCACATGTACTTTGTTTATATTTAAGAAGAAAATGACATGTATACAAAAGTATTCAAAGTTTCTTTTTTAAATTGGCTGTATTAAAAAAAGACCCCGGAGTCTGGAAATAGCTAGAGTAACAGTAAAGAAGTGGTGAGAAGGAGTAAAGTTTATTTTGTTTTCTGAGATTTGAAAGATTCTGCCATTATCTGAGTATTTTCACAAATAAATGTTCTCTCTTGAAATAATATTTACATTGAAGAACACATTGGCATAGAAGCTGGAATTTAAAGGTTTTATTACTCAGGAAACAAAACTTGCAAGAGTTTTAACTTTTTTTTGTTTTGTTTTACCAGTTCTAGCTTTTGTCTGAGCTGCATATTTTTCTGCTTTTGTTTTCCAGTTTATACTGAACTATATTCCATAAGGATGACTCTGTAGGGCTCCCCTTTTTTATTGTCTTCTTCTTTCCCCTGTCTTCCCCTCTACCAGAATTACAAAACCAGTGTCTTCACTGAGTAGTTATGCTCACATTAATAATGAATTTGCCATTAATCTACTGTTCTACCCTGTCAATAAAATATTATTATTGCACACCACTGCTGAATCTCGTTTATTAATTTCAACACCTGGACTTTGAAACACAGAGTTCTACAGGAGAGAACAAATTAATTTTCCTTCTTATTTCTCCCTCCTGCAGCTGACTTACACATTTTCAGTACATAGGTATACTGGAGCCATATGGGAGACAGGGTATTGTACTCCTTGCTTGCCACCTGTGATATTTAAAATGAAACAATACAAGTGTGTATGTCCTATAATACTTTCCTGTGTCACGTGGTGATTTGGTTACATTAGTATGTTATGTTTATATCCTGACTGCATTCATATAGCTCGCAAGATTTAAGTGAAAGTTATGAGCAATAAGAGCTTGTTTTCCCAAATTTTAAACAACAGTCACTACTTCAGCCAATACCAGCTGCTTAAAATGATTATCAGTTTGCATAGGATGAAAAAATGTCAACTTCATTTCTGAAACATAAAATCTCCTTATATAGAGATGTCTAAAAATCTTTCAGGTTCACACGTTGTAGATTTCACAATTCTCAGATTTTATTTGAGAATCAAATCTGTATATTTTGTTCTCATTTGACGGTTCTTTCAATGCTGGCTACATGTTGCTGTCTAGACACAGAAGAAGTTTAAGGTAAATAAAAGGTTGGTGGGGATAGATGGCTGCATGATCGAAGTACACTAGGTTTTGGAAATGTTCTCAAGGAAAACAGCCCCTCTGATACTCTTCACAGTCAATATAGCAGTCATGGAGGCTAAGGGCTAGGTCACAGATCCATCATTTCAATCTACCTCACACGAGCTGTATTAAAGCCTCCAATCTTTGCTCTTTGAATTGTCTACTTACCATATTCTTTTGCAACAATATTATGTCATTACTGTTTGAAACATACAGTGGAAAAAAAAAAAAAGGCTGTCTACTAATATTCTATACCCTTGCATGAGGGTAATTTATTTGCATACACTTTGAGATATATCCTATTTGACATTTTAAATCAGGTCTTTTTATCACCATTCCCTTCAGTAATTATTTTGTTGCTGTTTGCTTGTGAGCTTGAGGTTTCACTGGGGGAAGGTGTTAGGGTTTTTTTTCTTTCATGAAAAATAAACCTGACTCTAAAATATCAAAGTATATTTTTCTCATAGTTTAGATTTAACTGGAATTAAAAATGTGCTGGAGAATTGTGAAAGAAAAACCCCACACAAATTCAAAAGAAGCATGAATGTAAATGCACACAGAAACTTCTTACCCGTGCACTCACACACTTTGGTGTATGTAGTTAAAAATTCTGCAAAACACTGGAGAAGATTTTGACAACTAAAAGTTGTTGCTAATAAAAGAAATATTAATAACTTGCAAATGTTTTTTTGGAAAAGTTTTTTCTACCATTTCATAGCCTCAGATGTGTCACTAGAGTTCTCTTTACCTTAGTGAAGCTGTATGTAAAACACACACAGTATTCCTTCCCTTAGTGAAACGCAGAACATGCATTAACTGTATGTGAACAAAAGGTGTTAAATAGCCTGCACACATGGAGGAATGCTGAACCAGAGACACTGCATATGCTTGAAATCATGCAAGTATTCTCACATTTGTAGACATAGAATGCCATACTTATTATCAGTGCTGGGAACATTTATGCTTTTATCACAAAATGATGTAAAGGCCAATTTGTATATGTTCAACAATTGAGAACCATCTGTTGCAGGGAAAAAAGGTAACTACTGAGTCAGCCTGGGGTCAAAGATAAAGTATGTAACTTGAAGTGCAGCAGGCAAAAATAGGCCTTCTCTGTTGAGGCTAAATTACCAGTAAGGTAAACCACCCATGAGGCATCCAACTGGGTAGAGATTAACAGAAGATTTAAGGTGAAACAGCTTCCTCCACACTTACTAAACTGCTATTTATATTGTTGTAGCATCTTAAAACTTCCATCTCCACTCACAGAGGACAGATCTCCATGAAGAAATCATATAGATGACAAAATAGTGTTTTACTATTTAGAGAAAACATTAAAAATTTAACTGTATACTGTGATGGAATATTTTCACCATTGCTACAAACACTGATAAACAGACTTATATATATATTATATACTGATTTAATTAAGACATTGACCAGAAAATACACATAACCATACAAAACACTTTTGAAAGATTAATATTTAAATTGTTTAAATGAAATGGTTATTTTCTGCATGCTAACCTAATAAATGCATAATAATATGTAAAATATGTTATAATACATTCCAATGCATGAATGCAAACTCCTGAAGATAGTAGTATATATATTACCTCTGAGGATGTTATTAGCAAACATTTTTTTTGTTTTCTGGCTTGGTTCCAGTTTTGTTGGTGCTTTCCTCAATAAATGTTTCATATTAATCGTCAGAAATTTATAAAAAGATTTCCTGTCCTACTTGTATTAATGCTTCGTTGTCATGTTGTGCTATAGAAAACGTATGGCCTGTTAAATTATTCTTTTGATCTTTTACACTAACTAAAATAGGCACTGAATCAGCAATTCCATTTGTACATCTGTGATCTTAAACCTATGTATATCCAATCAATGCTGACTTTGACTTTGCATCTTTGTTAAGATTGCATTGGCTTCTTCTGTGATTGAATCTGGCCACTAATATCTCTCAACACAAATACTTTCTTTTTCATGTGCTGAATGAAAACTCTTTCAGACGGAAATCTTTCCAAAAAAGAGATGTAGTTCATTCATCTTCAATGTCATGGTTTTGCTGCAGCCTTATTCACCTCGCATTCATATTATTGATGTTGGAATTGTTACTTCAAATAACAGCACCCCGAACAGCAGATGAGAACATTTTTACATTGTTATGAATCACAATAAAAAGTGTTCAGCCCATTGCATCAATGCTGTGTTTATAGCCAGGGCATGGGAAAAAAAATCTTCACTGAGGAGTCCTCTTTCTTTACAAATGCACATTCTATGCATATCTCAAACTCATCTTATTTAATGTGCCTAATTTCTAAGGATATTCAGCTAAGTTCTCTGTTGAGCAGGATATAGGACAAAGGGCTTTTATTTTTGCAAAGATAGTTTAAATCTTGCTTATTCATTAAAGTTTTTAGAATTCATACATTGCAAGTGGATCTAAAGTATCTGAACTGTAATTACTGTCATTAGTGCTGTACCATCTGCATCTTTCAGGAACCAGCAGATTGAACTAATCACCAATAATTGTTTTCAAGATGTTTAGCACATCTTAAATTTAAACATGAAAACAAAAGCTTATATTTGGCACTGATTTCTGCCAAAGTCTTCTTTTTTCAATATCCTATGTCTACATTATTTTGATGTGCTGGATTAAGCCCTGCGTGAGCTTCTACACTAGCTAATTGTGATACATAGATTTGGAAAGTGCTTGATGGTTTCTGGTTTGTATTTTCCCCTTAGTAGCTTGCATGACAGAGGCATTGTACATCATTACAGGGGATCAGAATCCTTGTGGGATGGTAGCATGGAAAAGGAATTACTTTCCAATACAAACACAGTGATTCCTTCTTAAATCACCTCTTGTAGACATTGAAGAAATGGCTGGGCAAAATTTTATGTTTAAATCTATCACACTGGACACAAAAAGAAACAGATGACTTCAGATTTAATAGAAACTAACACAGTGATCTGACTAAGATAAAAATATTTTTAGCTAATATATAGATATGCACAAATCACTTCATCATTTTTGGTTACTCATCATTGCTTTGTGTCCTGTAATGATTTTGGATGACATGAAATAAATTATTCTTAGATCAAAATGGGAGTGACAAGGGACTCCAAGAGATCACCTCATATTCTTCAGCCATTAATATGTGCTCAGGCCACATATTCAGACTAGAACAAGACCACCATCCTCCTCCCTCCCAACAGCCCCCAACATAAATTTTGTCATTCTCCTGGATCCACTCTTATTATACTGTACTAAGGATTATAACCCCAGATCATGCTATAAACACATGCCAGGCATAGATTATTTTTTTAATGGAATCACAGAAAGTTTTGTTCTGATAGGGACCTCTGCAAATGATCTAGTCCAAACCTCCCCCTGCTAAAAGCAAGGTCAGCTACAGCAGGTTGTTCAGGTCCATGTTCAGTCACATACTGAGTATCTCCACAGAGGGAGACTTTACAGCCTCTCTGGGCCACCTGTGCCAGTGTGTAACCATTCTCAGTGTTTTCTTGTGTTCAGGTGGAATTTAATGAGTTTCCATTTGTTCCCACTGTCTCTTGTCCTGTCTCTCATTGGGCAGTCTCTTCTTCATTCCCTTCATTGTGGTCCTTTACAGGATTAATTCCAGTCAGTCCCTATCTTTCTTGTACTTAACTATCCAGAAGTAGACATAGCACTCTAGGCGTCACCTCCCAGGGATTATAAAAGGGCAAGGATGGCCCTGCTAAAAAAGCTGGCAACACTCTTTCTAACACAGTACAATTTGCTGTTGGCTGCTTTTGCTGTGATGGTGCACTATGGGCTCATGGTAAGACCCCTTCTCTACAAAACTGCTTTCCAGATGGCAGGTCCCCAACATCTTCTAGTTCATAGGGTTACTCTTTCCAATGTGCAAGACTTTACATTTCCATCCATTGAATTTTGTGACATTCATCACAGCCCAGTTCTCCATTCTATAAAAATTCCTCTGAATTGTCTCACATCTCTGGTATATCAGCCATTCCTCCCATTACTGCAACATCTGTGAATGTGTTGAGGGCGTCCCAGTGTCCAGATTAGGAATGAAGATTTTACACAATACTGGCCCTGGTACTGATGGCCAGGTAAACTGCTAGCTACTGGCCTCCAAGTGGATTTTAGACTCATCACTGCATTCTGGACCCAGGTCTTCAGTTTGCTTTCAGACTCACTGTGCACTGATTTAGTGTGTACTTTGTAGGCTTGTCTATGAGGATATTATGTCAAATGCCTGAATAAAGTCAAGATAATCAGCATCCTCTGCTCTCTCCTCCTCTGCCAAGGTTGTTGCATCAATGTAGAAGGCTCTCAGGCTGATTGAGCTTGATTTCCCCTTGAAATCCATTTTGACTACTCCTGATCATGTTTTTGCCCTTTATGTGTTTGGAAATGCTTTCCTGGAGGATTTCCTTCATCAGATTCCCAGATAATGTGGCAAAGCTGACCAGCCTGTAGTTACCTCATTGGTAAGCTATGAATTTTAGTGAGAAAGCACAAAGATTTCAGAGGTCATGTATTTGAGGTCATGTATTCCCCAGTAGGGAAAGTTTCTTAACATATTCACAAAGAAACTTGGGACACAATGATTACAAATATAGTTCAACTGTATAACTAGGGAAAGAAAAAAAAAATTAGCCGTTTCTCCAAGATAATACCTCAATACTTTGCCCCCCAACTTAGCTGCAGGGTGACTGCAATCAACCCCCAGCACTTAGTTTACAAAATTATACCTGATTATAAATAGTGATGATCTCTACAAGATTTTTTTTTACATTTTAGAAGAAATTATGACTATCTGTCAGCTATGAAATGTATGAAGTCAGCACTTGCTTTTTGAATACTGGAACATATCAACAAAGGCATAAACCAAGAGAATATTTCTTTTATTAAAGATGATATATTGTCTTTAACATATATGCAATTACATTCATTGCGTTTATATACACATTTGAACTATATTCCCTGTAGGAAAAAAAAAATCTCTGCAGGAAAAAAGCATTAACAATGCTCATGCAGATTAATCTAGGCATGGGAATTTAAGTAATCATCTTGACAGCTTGAATTTAGCAGTCTTCTAATGAGCAAGCACTAATAGAACTATGTGAAACTGGTGATCAGACACAACACAGCTATTTAGTTGAAGATAGTAAAACTCAAAAACCTTAGATCAAGTTTTCTTGAAGAATTGAGGATAACATTTATTTTATTTATTTATTTATTTGTGAAGACCCTTTATCAAGTAACTTTTCTTTACATAACAAAAAAGTGAAAAGTGACCATGATTTACTGAGGAAATCACATGACTAAAAGGCTACTTTTTATTTACTTTTATTTTACTATTGAACCAAATTTTGGGGGGTCTACTTTTTTATCTCTAGATTCATTACATATTTGAAGACGTGAAATGAAAGACGAAAAAAACCCCAAAACCAACAAAAGCCTGCAACATCTGAAATTTTATGAAAATATAGATTAGTGGCTGAAACAAAGTCATAATATCTTTTATATATACAAATAGAAGAAAAAACCCCTAACAATATTCCACTCTTTGCAGTATTGTCATTTTTGTATAGGTGAGCAATATGATAGCAATAAATATTTTGTATTGCATGCTGATTCAGAATAATTCAGCAAAGGAAATTGCCCTTCTTTTTAGGTCACTTTAGGGGCTAATATGGGTACTAGAGCACCTGGAGTCAGCATCAGGCTTTATGACTTGTTAAAATCCTACACTTATTTTGCAACAATATCTTAGGGCACAAGCTGACAAATGTGGGGTTTGCCATCAGTCACTGTTGCAGAACACAGTGCCCCTGGCAAAACCATTCTTCAAGCTGTTCACTGGTAGTTATCATAGGCTTCAAAGTCATTGCGTGCCAAGAAAAAAGAAAAATCACTATTAGTAATAACTGAGTTACAATATTCATTTTTTTTTATATAGGAAGGTTAGCACCAGATTATCATTTTGAGAGCTGTAAGCACCAGGATAAAGTGTAAGGTATTTCCATAAATAAAAATTCAGAACCAGGAAAAATGACCTTCAAAATTTTGTCATTTAAGACCATTTTGTGTCTTCTCTACTTTATTTGTATTTTAACTTACGAATGTTTATAAAAAGGAACAGACAATAGAAGCTCACAGAAATGCAGAGGAGAATGTTTTGAAATTCATGGTCAGAGGGGCTGATAGGCCATAATGGAGCTGTTACTGCTGCTGATGTCAATGCATTCTCAGAATGTAATCCATGGATTACAAACACAACAGACCATAGCAGATCCTTCTGTATGAATGGCTGCAGATCTGCATAAAAACCTAGCCTTCTTCAGATAATTATTTTGTCGAAATTTAGAATGTGAAATGCTGACATATCAAAGGTACTTTTGGTTCAAGTATCAGAGTAGATGCTTCAGGATTTAGCATGTGTTAGCATTAATTTGATAATACGTCTGTCAAGCAAATAAACCCCTACATAATCGAATTAAACAGAGTACTAGAATGGAAACTGACGTGCATACAACCAGTAAGAAAATGTAGCTGGAGTGTGGATGTTAATAGGGAGACTTTTGTGTAAATTTTCTTCATGAACCACGGTTCGAGGTCGTGTTTCAGCGTACTTGGTTTTAATCTGCATTTTGGATTCTCTGTGTACAGTAAGCTTCTTCTAAGGAATAGCTTTCTGAAATGATAGTTACTTTTCCCTAAACCTGTTATAAAATGCCTGTATCCTGCTATTTTATCTTTGATGGTACTTTTACACTAATTAATAAATTGCTACATAAAGGTATGTGTGTGTGTGTAAAAGCCCATGTTATTTACTACAGAGTGAGATTTTAATGATTTTATTTTTAAAGAAGTAACTCACTTTTAAATAGTTTTGTTTCATTTTGTGCTTTTTTTTTTTTAGCTGGATATAGGTGGAGTTTTAATTGGTGTTTTTTTTTTCAGATAGATATTTTGAAGAGCAGGTTTCTTTGATGTTGAAAAAAAAAATTATTATAACCTTATAACAGCATTTCTGCAGTAGCAACAGTTACAGAAAATATATGACTTACTGCCATAAAATCTGAATTTACAGGTATGAAATGTGCAGGAACTCACAGAAACTTCCTTAATATTTTATATGGTTTTGGTTTTAAGGTTAACAACAAACAGAATACTATACTATTTAACCGTGTCCAGCTTGAATATGCTTGAATTGAATATGCTTTTCTGAAATTATTTAATTTTTTATCACAGCAAAAGTATATGTAATAACAGCACAGGATCCGATTTGTGTCACATATTTGAGTGCTTCAATGAAGACATCCTGGAGAAGAGGCTAGAGATGCTGAGTAACTGACAGTTGGCCTGGGACAGTTCAAAGGACAAATACACTCCCCAGGAACATCTGGGAAGTCATCACATCGAGCTGGGTTCAAGAGAGAGCAGAAATCTGTCAGGCATCACTCTGCATTCCTTTCAGTTATGATGAATGACTTTACGAAAGAAAGTCCTGTGAGGCTTTAGCAGTATCTTACAGGGCTTCAGGTCTGCAAAGTCAGTATGCACAAACTTATAAGACAAAAGTAAGGTTTTGAGGAGAGTTACTGAATAGTGAAAATAAAGTTGTGGTTGCTTTTTTTTTTTTTTTTTTTTTTTTTTTTTTTTTTTTTTTAAAGTATTTCCATTTCCAAGTGCCCTGATAGCTTTAGGGCTATTGTATTCCTGGAAGGCTGGTAGGAGTGGGACCACAGGTACAATAAAAAAATGCACTGGGAGAGAAAAAAGAAAAAAAGAAAAAAAAAAGGAAAAAAAAATTAAAAAAAGAAGGAAAAAAGAAGAAAAGAAAAAAAAGAAGGAAAAAAGAAAAGAAAAAAAAAAGAAAGAAAAAAGAAGAAAAGAAAAAAAAGAAAGAAAAAAAAAAAGAAAAAGAAAAAAAAAGAAACCCTCCCAAACCTCTAAACCTGTATGTATCTGCTGAAAATATTTTTGTGATTTTATGTTCTACAAGCAAAGTAACCATGCATATTGAAATCAATTAATGTTATTAATGTTAATACTAAATAGTTCCTGCTCCAGAGTGCAATCTAAACAAACAGGACTGGTGAACTGCACTACCGTTGAATCATTTCTCTAATGTACTGCAAATATCTTCTTCCCGCAGTACTACATTGTATGGTTATCTTCTGTTTATGTTGAAAATATCAAAATGTGTCACTACAGCACAGAAGGGATATTTTGTTCTAGCAAAGCTGTTTAAACCAGGAGTACCTGATGTCCCTAAAAATAATCTAAAAATTATTGTGAGAAAAAAAGATATACAATTCAATGTCAAAACCAGACCATATGAAATCCTGATGAGTCATACTAAACAACATTATGATAACAAGGAGAATATATAATTAATTACTTGGGATTGCTATGTCATGAAATAAAATGAGGTCATCAGTTAATGTAAAGTGTAATGCACCGAATATGTACATGATTTCAGTTTTGAAATAAGTAAATGATCAGTATTTTCCTGATGATTTCTTACAATAAGAAACTATTATGAGCAAAATTATGAGAACTCGTAGTTTCAATACTGTTATTTTCTTTAAAAAAAACCCCAAACACCTTATTAAAAGTAAAAAAAAAAATATTTAAATAAGTAGTGTCTGGGCACCAATAGAATGGCCTCATTTTTTGCCTTCCAATTTAGAATTAAAATGTGATAGCAAATGATTGATGTACAGAGAGAGAGTAAAGAAGTAAGAGAGTCTTAGGTAAAATAATTGCCATGGCTTGAACTAGGGAACATAAAAAAGTCATATAGTAGGAATCAGAGCTCTGCAAGATTGGAATAAAATCACAGCAAACCTCACACCTCCACTGGCATTGTATGCGCAGCGATTCTTATGAGACTTTCCATTACATTCACAGATGACCTCTATTACTCTGCTCTTTCTTGACAATTTAGTGGGGAAAGGACATTCCAGACTGCTATGAAATTGCAGGCAGAAGAATATAAAAAGAGGAAGTTGAAAGTTATACTCACAAATCCACATCTGTGTGGACCAGTGGTCAAATGGTCAATTTTCTGTTGGCAAAGTGCTTTTGGAAAGATCTCATCTGGCAGCACAGCCCATCAGCAAAAAATTCTTAGTTACAAAGAAAGGAAAATAAAACACAATATAAACCTTAGATTTAAATGATTATGAGAAAAATTGCAGGGGATGATTCTGAATTCTAGTTTAGCATGGGGTTCTATCTGTTTTTTCAAATAAAAGTTTTCTAGAAAAGACTGTGTACCCAAGAAAGGGAAGGGAAGGGCAGACAAGGACAGGGAAGGAAAGGAAAAGGAAAAATTCCCCTTGTCTTAGTCCTGTCTTGTCCGCATTTTCCAGCTGAAATTATTTCCCTCTCTTTCCTTCATTGTAAAGCACTCTGCAAGTGTATTTGTCCCTCTGTTTCTATATATAGCTTTTTTTGTTTGTTTGGTTGGTTGGTTTTTAATTTTTTGTGTAAAGAAAGGGGAATCATTACTCTTAGTACATAATAAATATTATTGGACTATATTGTGTAAATTTAGTTTTGTGAAATACCAGTTTAGTTTTACTAGACTCCTTTTAATTTATTTTTTCTATATTCAGTGGAGAAAATTAATGTCCTCTGCAAAGGAGTTCAGAGTCATAGTAAACTAGATGGAAAGCCCATTTGTAATGGAAAGAAAATAATTTTACATAGAAATACTGTCCTATGTAGCTGTTGAATTACAGTATGATAATATCACTTACAAAATTACGAATAAAGGATGATCAGAATTAAAAGTGAGGCAGGGCAAGTTTGCCTTCTCCATGAAAATATAATACTGTACCACTTTGCAGAGGTCAAACCATTTGTTGAGGAGAGACGACTACATCCATGCAGATCTCTGGCTGTACTAATATAAGCATGCACCCATTGGCAGCATCCATTTCAATCTTCCTTTAAGATTGATCTGCACTAGATATGAGTTGTTTACTGGCAGATCCTGTCACTTTAGTTCAATTAAGGAGGCTTAAAGTGTGTAGCTTTCTATTCAGTTGGTCAAAATAATGCACACACTGGAAAACACAACTGAGGATACTATTTTTTTATACAGTTCTATATCCTTAATTAGCAATCCAAGCCCCATATGCTCTTTCACATAGTGACAGAAAGGAAAAGAAAACCATCAGGCCATCCTGCTTTCCTCAGATTCCTGCTAGGTAAGATGTCATTGACAGAAGGGCTTCTCCTGAAGGTGCCATTTCTCACAGCTGTAGATTCAAATAGTTTATGGTTTAAGTTTGAGCCCAGAAACTCAGGAAGGGGGAAGGGAGGTGGAAGAGGAAGTTAATTTACTTTTGAACTAACCATTTTACTGCACACTTGGAATTCTCTTCTTCCTTAGTTGGTTAGATGTTTCCCATTTTTCTTATACAGGCAAACATTCAAGGGCAAACAGCCTGACATAGGAAAGAAATCCAAATTGACAGACATACTACAAATCTGCAGCTCAGCTGGTGAAAATAGAGAATATGAACTGAAACTCACCCCGGTAAGAAAATCTCAACCCAACACTGTGGGAAAAAGAGCAAGCTGAGCAATTTAAAAATTAAGGGATCAAGGTGAACTTGATCATTTGATCATTTTCCTTGAAGCAGTGCCAAATATTTGAAGGCAAATTGGATTTGTAGCAAGAAACTTCAGCACATCAGGTAGAATGTGAGCCCTGCTTGAGGAAAAAAAATCTATGAAGAGGTGGAAAAACATCAGATGAGATCCTCACCCTTGATAACATTTCTTTGAACAGCTCAGGTTTCACAGAGGAACTGCTAAATTATTCTGACTAAGAATTAGAATACCTCTTCAGCAAGTGAGAGGCAATGCTAGCTGGTTAGCTACATGGATATATTATCTGTCTTGAGGTAACTCACAGCACATGCATACCATTTCTTAGGTATTCTGTTTGAGACATCAGTAGTGTTCTGAATCACGTTTTTAATCTTACAACCTACAGTAACTAAACTAGCAGTAATATCTGCTCTGGTGTAATTTAAGGTTAAAGAAAAAAGTGAGAAGAAGGTCACACACCATGAGCATAGCTTTTCTGTTAAATTCTGCCCCAAAACACCTTGATTAGGCTTTTGTTTTGTTTGTTTTGGGGTGGATTTTTTTTTTTTTTTTTTTTTTTTTTTTTTTTTTTTTTTTTTTTTTTGTGTTTCTTTAGACCTGCACTGCTGCTTTTATTCTTTATTTTTTTAAAATATATTCTTTTTTTTTATGCTGAAGAATGTATCACAACAATATGCATCTTGCAAAGTCTGCCACAAATTTTTCAAATGTAGCTCACATATCTAATTTTAGATGTTCAGACTAGCTAAGATCCCAATAAAGAAACCTGAGATTAAACCATTAAGATGGGAATCACATATTATAAAATATAGTTAGTTTTCTGAGTGCACACACAAGGAATCATTAATTTAATTCAACCGAATGACACAATTTCCATGACTGACTATGGATTCTAGCAAGTTCCAGTTTGCCATGCATTTTGTTCACAGCTTCTATCAGCAAAATCTTGTTATGACCATATTTCCTTTAGTTTAGCAAAATCAGAGATTTAGAAGGATTTAGTCTTTCCCACTGAACACAGCAAAAAACATTCACATAGACATCCTACAGTCTAATGAATATTTTAGTTTTGAATTAATTTTGTACAGCTTTGTACATATATGAGCATGGCAGTATTCACACTTCTAAGAAAGGAAAAACAATTGGAAAGTCACCTAAATTTTTCCAAAAAGAAATTGTTACAGTCCGAGGTAACATTAAAATTTATTTTTGTTTTGGATCCTCAAAACCAAGTCCACCTGTGGAAGGGTCGGATGCAAGCAGACTTTTCTTTGACAATTGACAGAAGCAGAACTATAGAGCCAGGCAAAAGAGGGAGAGATGAAAAGATGATATAAAAGAGAGAGAGAAAATTGGAGAAAAAGGGTAAGAAAGTGGGAAGAAAGAATGAGAGAGAGTCACCACCAGGGGTCCATCTGTCCAGTGAGGTTCTTCAGGATGGTACTGATCCTGGACAGGGTTTTATGCAGAACAGCAGTGAGTCAAGAGACAACAAAACAGCCACAGCATGGACAGCCACATATACCCCTGAGTTCCTTTTGTTCCGAAGGGGCAGCTGTCAGCCAGCTGCCACAGAAGCCAGGGTCCTTGGTGTCACAGCCATTGCAGACAGGCTGCCTGGGGCAGGGGAGCTTCCACAGAAAAGTATAGTCCTCCCCACCCACTTATCAGTTCTTATCTCCTTCCAGGTGTCACCCCTGTTGTGCTTCAGCCCAGGCCAGGGTCATTAGCATCAGAGCCATTGAAAATAGGCTTGCCTGGAGAAGAACTTTTGCAGAGGGATGTAGTCCACAGGTCTTATCTCTTTCCAGGTGCCACTCCCCACTCTGCAGAAGTACAATCAAGGTGGCTTCCTCCACCTCCCTCCACCATGATTACCTCCTCAAGGTAATGGTGCCTGGAGAGATGCCCCAGCACTGCAGGCTGGCCCTCAGAAAAGGGGAGCAGTCTCCACCCAACTGTTAGTTCTTAGTTCTCATCTCTTTCCAGGTGTCACCCCCTGCTCAGCTCTGGCCAGTTCAGGTCCTCCACCCTAGCCAGGGCTATTCACTTTAAAGTTATTCTTTTGAGACAATTTCAAATCAGTGAGATCAGACTCTCACAGAAATGAAATCTCTATGCTGCAAACATGAAGCTATGAAAGATCACTTCTTGCCTCTCCTGGTGACTCAAAGCCCTAGGATCTGCTTAAGGCATATCAACTGTGTCTGTTGAGCTGTTCTGGTTGGTCCTGTTGCAAGAAAAAGGATGCATTACTCTCAGATGATGCACTATTGATAAAGATGTGGAGTCAGAAAGGAAACAATGGACCAGAGGTGAAGTCATATGGAATAATGCAATACAGAACCTTGTAAGCTGCCTTCAGAAAGGTCATTTGACTGATAGGAAGGAAACTAGACAACTGTGCATGTCACTCTGGCTGTGATAGCTCTAAGCAGAAGATAATTCACCTGCTTTCTGTATGGAATTTCACAGTTTAATACTGACAGATCATAAGTGATTGTCATATGGGAGTTAAGTGTCTCTGGGTACTTGCTGTTTCAGTTTCATTGTTAGGTCAAGTTAGACTATTTGGGATCTTTTCTTTTTCTGGAGCGCTCCTGCCTTCATTCATATTTCCAGCTTGATACCTCTCTCAGGAATTTACTGCATTTCCTTAAGCACAAAGGGTTTGTATTATTGTTGAGCAGCTCCTCACACTCATTAATAACTTTGAGACAGAAGGGAACTAAAAAGAGAAGAGGCAGCAACATTTTGACTGGTGGTCACTTCATTCTTGATCTGAGATCTCTAAGGAGAGAGTGACAGTAGTTATTATACATCCCCATCTGTTGCTTTTTCACTGGTCTGGTTTCCAAAGACTGCCCCTTTCTTCAGGAACTGGGCACAGCCAAACCCACCTTGCCAGATATTCTTGTTGCCTGGTAGCTATTCCCAGAGCTTCTGGGAGAGATGAAAAGATGATATAAAAGACCCACTTCTATGCAGGATATATCAGTCTCACATTGCAGTCCCTCCTTTCCATATGCTTAATCAATTGGCAGACCACCACATTACTCAGTGTAGTTGCTGGTTTGATTTCTTCTCTCCTGGAAGTCTGATTTGATTTGCCATTATCACTTCCAGATGAAAAAAAAAAAAAAAAATTTGGAATGTATATTACGTGCTACACAAGGGATGGAAGGAGTATTACAACAGTTGAACTTGTGCACCAATTACCTCATTAACTATCTAAACCTGGAAACTGTACTGCTACCTATGCCATAATCTTACAGATACAATACAATGCAAAATGAAAAAGATTATTAAAAAAAAAAACAACAAACCCACACAACAGTTAAATTGCTTTTAAAGGCTCTTCAGATTACTTAGCACTTAATCACCAAAAAAAAATCTAAAGAACAGGAAACACACATAGGTGCTGTGAACACTCTTGCTACTTCAGTACTCAGCCAAAGAATAATAACACTATGAACAATACTTACACCCTTGAAACTCCTTTTGGTAGGACTAAGTTTTTGTGCTTGAGATACTCATCTCTATCTTAAACATCACCAAGGAATTATCAAGAGGTTTGACATAATATAGCAAGATCCTTCCAAAAACTGTCCATTTATACCTCTATATTTCTGTTACATAGTTATAAGAAAAGCTGAAAATTGTGCTTCTATGAATGGGACTTTTCTTTAGAGGAATTAATACAGTAAGAAAACAGGAAATTCCATCACGAAGAATAAAGATAAGAGATAAACATAAATGATAAAAGTAAATGAAAACAAGAAATTTTACCTGATAGACAAATACTCCCACAGGTCATGAAGTCTTCCATTAATTTAATCTTCAAGTCTCCATGACAAGTTTTAGTTAGATATCTCATTTTAGCTGTCTTAAATTACTTATGACAGATCTCATCCCAAACCAAATAGATGCCTGAATGTTGGCCCTGGGAATGAGATCTAACCTACAGACTGTTAATCTTTATTAGGCAAAGTGCTACTCAACAGAACAGCTTAAATATATATTAATAAAATCCCCTATAAAAGAGACACTAACAAAGTAAACCTCAGTACAAACAATTGCAAATTTTCCCAGCTGCACCAGAGCTAAATTTTTCCCTGGGTCTTTTTCTCTTAGTGACAGTAAGACATGGATGTTATAGTATATGTTTGATGATACTAATTTGGACCTCCTAACTGATCTATCTCAAAAAATTGCACTGTTATTTAGTAGCAAATCTTTTGGTAAAATCAGATACACATGACAAATTTTCATCTCTTGAGAAAATATATAGCACACAGCACACAGCAATTAGAGCATATAAATGGGTTTCTGTCTCTTGAAATTTCCTTTTAAAACCTTTTAAATTAAGATAAAATAATCAGGGTCATCTCAAACACCATTAAATTTCTTTTTTAGTAGCAGGGGAAAATATGAAGTTATGGAAAAAGAAGAAAAATAAATGTTACAAGTAAGTGGTAGATGCATTTGACATTACTGGGAGTGTGAATTTATTGCCTCTCACATGAAGGTCAAATCTAGAAAAGATCCTGGGAGAGGAACCGAGATCTGTGTAATAGTTTTGTGATCATTGTGTGTCTAGAAAGGAAGATTAACTGAAATGTTGATGAAATGCTGGATCCAAATGAATTATTTCCAAGTATTTATAAAGTATGCAAGAACTGGAGACATGGACAAGTAATTTCCCCAGGTTTTTGATCACTGAGGAGCTAAACTTATCTAGGGGTTTCATGACTGTTACAACAATTTTACAAAAGTGAAAAATATAGACATGAAAACCTCAGTATCATAGAGTATCATAAGCATAGAGATACACTCACCTCTCTGAGGTGAACCTTCAGCCACAGTGCAGATGGCACAGTCATGGATTTCTCAGGAATACAATCTAATTTTGCAGCTGAAAGAGTAATTGAAACTGGAAAAAAATAACAGAAATCTCTGTTTTACATGATTGTCTGTTATTGACTGATTTAGGAAATGTATAAAAATTAGGTTGTTATCAGAACTGTAAACTACTTTGTGACAAAAAATCTAGGTTGATTTATATAACTGTAAATCTTACAGGTATTTGTTAAAATATGATGAATATACAAGTTAAACAGAACAGAGAATGTACAAAAAGACTAAAGCTGAAGTGAAAGTTTAGAACTGTATAAAGGGTTGAATATAAATATCAGAACTGTGGGGAGACACATAGTGGGCAGAGAAATCGAATGTTAGAAGTAGTGAGAATTTTTCTCGCTTTTAAGTCTGATTTGCTTTGTGATCTTTACTGAAATATTTAATTTTCCCAAGTCTTTCTTTGCCATTGTGTAAGAATCTGATCCAAAGGATTTTGTTAAACCCTTTTAAATCCTTGGGTGAAAAACATTACATGTGAATATTGCAATTTTTTTTCCTTATTTTTTAATGATTGTTTAAAATGTGGTTTTTTTCTCTTAGCTTCAGCCTATGCAGTCATGAGATTATTTAAAAAAATGAGTTTTCACTAAACACTAAGTTTTCTAGGGAGAAAATACATCAGAAAGGATTGTTTTCCTCTTGGTCTACAAATGATTCAACACTGTACACATCCTGGCATGTTTCTAAAGGAGAAAAGCTTGTGACCAATGTTTAGAGCTTTCTCCTTGGATGTAGGCACTATTGTTATGAGCCTGGTGTTCCTGCCTCTTCAGTATCACCAGTTCCATAAGGTTATTAGTTTTGGGTTTTTTTGTTTGCTGTTTTGTTTTGTTTTGTTTGGGGTTTAATTGTTGATGGCGTTTTTTAATGGGTTATACTTTAGAATAATTAGTCTTTTTTTCCTCCAAGAGTGTACTTGAGAGTATATGTTGAGTGGCTAGAAGCAGCTGAGAAACTAGGAGCTGACAAAAGCTAGGAGAAACGTAGGAGCTGAGAAACCAGAGATTCAATGATAGGTGTATTCCTAGTTACACTTTTGCATTCAGTGTTCCCTCTTTATGAGCTCTGAGCAGCAGTATGCAGAATCTTTTATATACTCTTCTTTTCTGTAGTGCTTACCTCTCTATATGCATTTTGCATTGAGTTTTGAGTATTTTCTCTAAACTGTTGATATTCTCTCGGGAAACTGATGCTGAGAAAATGCTTATTATAATATATGAAGCAGAGACACAAAGACACATATCAGATTTCATTTGAAATTTATGTAGTATTTATTGATTCAAGAATGATAAAGAGGGTTAGGAAAGTGCCGTTACCATAAACGTTAAGAGCCAGATTCTTCCTTCAACTCTCGTATCCTGTTGGCTTCAGAGAGGGCTGCCTATGCATTTCAGTGGTCAGATTTTTCCCTGAGGAACAGAAAAGCATTTTTAGCATAAACTGAGGGCATATTAGGTAGAAGTGTTTGGATGAAACTGACTACAGTGAAATAGTGGATGAACATCAGCAAACATATCTCTGCAAGTCTTAAGGAGAACTGGAAAAGAGTACTGTAAAAAAGTAGACTGAAAAAATTATTCAGATACAGTACTGGCAAAAAACCCCAGTGCTAGGATAAAAAGGGATCAGGTGAGTTAATCTGTGGCTTTGATCTCTAATGTCTGTGATTTTTGTAGACAAGAAGAGAAGAATATAAAGCAAAATCAACAAAGAAATAGCTAGCATGTACAAACAAAGTATAACAAGAGCATTTCAGGTTCTTCATATACTTTAAGTTTTTATATAAAAATCAGAGAACAACCATCTCAGTTTTGCCCAGGAAGATGATTATAATTTTCCATTACACTCTTAATAAGATCTACTGTAAATCATAAAGAAATGGTGAGATTTAACTTTGCCTAAACCATAAAACTGCTAAGCAAAGATACGTAGGAGAAAAGCAAAATACATTTGGGAAAGCTCTAATATCTAATACAGGAAGACAGGTTCTTTTTCCTTTTCCTTTTTTGTTTTTTTAATAAGTCAGAGAAAGACAGAGGCTCTGACAGAGTGGTGCGAGCAAAGAAAATGAATTAGAAATGCTGTAAAGTAAAAAAAAAGTACTGGAAGTACACAGGATATGTCAGAACTTTTAGTAAGAAGGGAAGAAAAATATATAAAACATGAGCATAGAAAAACAGGGAAAGTATTAGAGAGATGGTTGGCTACAACAAACTGTATCACACCTTAAGCAAAAAAAAGGAAATTAGGTGCTTTACAAATGTTTTTTGAAAGCTGTACAGTAGCTGTTATTAGATAATAGAGTGATGATACATTTTCATTCCATCAAGCTGTGATGCTGTAACCTCACTAGATACCACTATCATCACTACTATGACACCATACCACTATGGCCTTGAAACTCAAACATGCACTAATGTTTTACCAAGTCAGAAATATTAAATTGGACAGAAAGGGAAAGGAATATCCCCCACATTACAGTTCAGGTTTTAAATTGCATTGAATTCATTCTCTTCCCCTCCAGAAAAACCTGTGCCATTTAAAATGTGTATGTACACATAATAACCAAAAAGTAAATCATAGATCTTATACAAAGAATGGACTTTCAGGTGCAGAAAAAATACAGTTCACTTCCACTGGGCAATCAATGGGTCATTTTCATGATATAAGCTCTATAGATCCATGAGTACTGTAGAAACATGTTAAACAAGTTTAAGCAAATAAATGAATTCAAACTACATGTCAGTTGGGCAAAGTTATACGAAGAGAATAAAAATACAATCAGTGAAGTTAAAAAAAAAAGTTTTATGTATTCCACACGAAAATTAACATCACTTTTAACATCTCAACATTATGTATTTTATTCCTTGTAAATTATATATGAAACTCTGAGATCTGTACTGCTTTAGAACTTCTGCATTTATTTTATTTAAATCATTACTTAGTTCTTACAATAGAGGGAAAAAAATCCTCAAACACAGAAGGTTCTTGAATTGCCTGTTTATTTGAATTGAGGATTTCACAACAATTCACTAGAGTCATCAAGTGACTGAAATAATTTAATTCAACTGTGAGTTTTTTGCTTAAAACGGAATTAAGTATTTTTATGCTTATTTGGGCAAAGGGGAGCTCTGCTTTTCAAAACAAAAATATGCAGGTACTGTACACAATGTAAGACTAGAATTATGATACTTTAGAAAACAGCAAAACCACAACAAGTAAAATTGAAAGCATCTGCTGCAAAAGGATCTTGATCACAATTCTTGCTTTGTTTATTTGTTTCTTTTCCTGATGGTGAGAAATTAATCTTGCCAAAGGTTTTATTTCCCTAGACTCTGTTGTATTACAAAGCAGTAATTAATTTTTGTGATAAATATGGTTTCATTTTATTGTTTTCGTCCTTGCTATCACACAAAAGCCTTTTAATGAATCCGTGATTTCTAGAGAGCCCTTTACCTCAGAAAAAAGAAGGCTGCTGACAACTGAAAGGTTCAAGTTGCAAGATGTTTGTATTCAACAGAGAGTGCTGGAGGTTGGTAAGTTTATCAAGACAAGAAATGCTTTCTGAATCTTTTAATTCTAGATCAGAACAACTCTTTTCATAAAATCTGGGAAGTCTTACTAATTATTGTAATTGGTGTAGACATGTGCAGTATTATTACTGTTTGAAGAAGCCCTCTTTGCTTCCCTCCTCTCCATTCATTCAATTTAGTGCTGTCATAGAAGCATCTGATCTGGCATTCAACACAAGTACTGGAGAAAAAATAAGCATCCAACAAAAAGAGGGCTGTTCGTAAAGCAGAGAACAGAAAACTTCCTCCCCAGAGCACTTGTGAAGGTTCCCTCTTCTTCCCTCCATGTCCTGCCCATTTGCAAGGAATGCCAAATAAACAATTACAGTATTAAATTCAGATAATTTCTGCCAGGGGGGATGAGAAGCCTAAATTCAATTATCTTAATAAAAGTTTTTAGACATATTTTTTTCTTTTACCAAATCAATGACTAGTTTATCCACTCAAAAGTTCAAAAATAATAAAAATAACACTGTAGTTCAGCCAGAGGCAATAGACTTACTGCAGCAATTATTGAGTTGAATTTTATGGTTAGGTGGACAGGTTACATCATTATGACATTCCCTTCTGACCACAGAACGAAGGTTTCATTGCAGATGGTATAATAGATATTCCTCAGGCTATGCTGAAGTTATTGATCCCTGTCTTTCCATGAAACAATGCAACCAGTATCAATGTTTAAGTTTCTTTTGTTTCTTCTAGTTTCCCTAAGGATTCTCTGTCTGCAGCATTCTACTCACATTTAATGTTTATGCATTCTTCTGTGCTTGGATACCTGGTGTGCCTCTTAGGATAATGGATCTCTTGCAATCAGCTTCACGTCAGACCACCCAGACAGAGCCTTCTGACATCTGCCTCATCCCAGTTCTCTATTACTCTAACCAAAAGAGCCCTAAAGCTTGTGTTTCTTTGGATGAACTATCATACTTCCCAATTATCTTTAAATATTGTTCAAATTACATTTTCTTACTTTTACATTTTAATGAAGACTTATGCTTAAATGATAATTTGTGTACTTAGAATTAATTTATCTTTTAAACTGCTAATTTATTCCTAAGGTATCTTGAGAAAGCAATAGTAGATAAAAAAGATTCTTTCTTACTTCATATGGGCCTTATAATAGTCAGAGATTTGTGTATGGCTGGTGAAAACCACCTAAAGTAAGCTATAATTTATATTACAATGATTTTCAAGAGAATTTGAGGGAAGCTCTATACAGTTCTAAGGTATTAAAAAGTTATGTGTGTGTCAAAAGATTTTCATGTGTTTCTCTACTTCTCTTCCTCCCTGAATATGTATAAATAAGGAATAAATGTCTATGGTAACATACATTGGATTAATGCTAGTGGCAGCATAAGTAAATGTGGATTCATAATTAGTTCTGCAGTGATAAAAAATAGTGAACTGGCAAATGTATTACCTAATTGAGTTTGTTTTATTACTAAGTACATTATTTTTAATTGTAATTCAATTGCTCTTGTATATTCAACAGGTCCCATTCTGTTAAATCCTGACTTGATTTAGGGTGACACTTCAGTTAAAAGTAAAGTTGAGAATTTAATTTTTCATTTCAAAAGAGGTTTCAAATAAAATGCTGTTGCTCTTCACTTTGAGAAAAACAACCTAATGCTCAGTATGTCTAAACTCTTAGTTATACTCTCTTAGTTTAGATACAAATTTCTTAGAGAAAAATAATGCAAAAATTTGTGTTCTACATCTGCCTTTTGGAATTATCACCACTGTTTATTCTGTGTTAATCTTAAATAAATGAAAAAAAAAATTACTTTCAAAGGAACATAAAAGGCTGTTCAGTTTTTGTCTTTCTATATTTAAGAGGGAATAAATACTAGATTCATTGTTCATGGACAAATATTTTTCAAAAAATATGTGAAAAAGGAAAAATATTTCATTTTACAATTCACTGTATGAAGTACGTAGTAAATGTTGTTGGAATAAGTATAGTATTTTCAATGTAATACACCGTGTACATTGAAATGTACATTTTTAAAAAAAAAAAAAAAAATGGGTAGGAATTAGCTTGTGCAAGTAATATCAGGTTTTGGTACAAAAATCCATGGAATTACATAATTACAAAGAAATAGAAATATATATAAAAAAAAAAGAAATAGTATGGGACAAAAGTGAGAGACAATGATGAGAAACAACTTTATGATGCTGCTAGAGTCTGCAAAAATTCTTGTGGTAGTTATTTTCGATGTGCCATAGACAGCAAAAAACATTTGGGACACCATAATAGTGTAAGTAGTCATGTAAAGGTATGTGACTTTGTGGGTATATTTTCAGCAGGTAGAGAAATTCCATAGATCATTACTCAGTCATTAGTGGAAAAGATTGAAATATCTTCATTTAACATATGCCAGAATAGATGAGGGAAAAAGTCTTCTCTGATGACTCAGCTAAGTATCATTACCTTGATTCTTCAGAGTGCATCTTATATCCTTCAAGGCTTATTAACTGCCTCATCATGAGCTGAAACAGTTTCTAATACTGTAGCATGATTTGTACTGCCTGAAACACAACTCTAAATTGTGATGTCCATTGAAATGTGAATTAAAATGAAACTAGAACTCAAGGGATCTCCTGAGAGTCTTTCTGTTTGCTTCTCCGTACTCCAGATTGGATATACACTTAAAGCTGCATATGAACAGAGAATATACCCTTACAATAGCATAATCACCATGAAGGAAGAAAGGCCCAGAAGTTAGAGAATAAGCTAAGGCTTCAGTTACCACAACCTCTACCTTAATTTTTTTCAATTGCCTTTCTGTGTTTCTCATGGGATTTTTTTTGGCAAGGGAGCTGGGGACCGCATCCCTGTGCGCTGTCACTACTGCTTCTGGATCCCCGAATCTTCTTCACACGTGTACTAATTTTTTCCAGTGGTAAAGTTAAGATGCTTTGTGTATTTCTGACTGCACTATCTCAAGTTAAAACTCTGCTGGAAGAGGAAATGACTGTATCAGTTGTGTTGCATGAGAAGTGCTGGACACCTTTTCAAATGAAAAAGGCCACAAAGCCTGTTACTCCAAGAGCTAATCATAAAACCAGTAGAGCATTTGTCAAGCAATTAGAATGCAACTGTTCCCTGTAACATAACCAAAATGAGACAGCTTCTGTCATATGAAAAATGGACCTGCATGTGGCATGACTCCAATGGACAGACACATTTACAACCAGTGGAATGATGTGCATGTCGCTAAAGGGGTAGGTGTATTTGTAAAACATAACACTCTCAGATTGCCTTTGTAGATGCACTTTATCCCAAGAAAAGAGGCAGGAGGTTAAGCTTACTTGCTCCATTTTTTGTCATGCAACCCTTCATTTCACTTAAGCATGTGGTAAATGTCCAGTTTACTGGCTTTTCTGACTCCAGCTTCACTAAGCCCCAATCTTTGCCTGTGCATTGAAAAGGCAACCAGAACATTCCTTACACAAGGTCCATGCACCTCAGTCCTATGCCAGTAATCTAATGGTTGCAATAACTTTTTTCTTTATAGGCATTCACTTGGGCAATATTTGTTGATGTGAGGTGGTGAAACAGAAGCTATATTTAGTACATCTGGAAGATATCATTTTATTCTTAAAGTTTAAAGGTTGGTTTCCAAAACCAAAACAAAATTAAACAAGTTTTCAAATAAACCTGTGAGATGAAATTATAAATTCTGCAACCACTAATTAATTTTAGTGCACACTACCCACACAGAAGTCTAAATATTAACCTCCAAGTTGCTCAATTTACATTAAATTTTTTCTGAAAAATCAAGGAGATACATAGAAAAAAACCTTTATTTTTCCATTGAAAGCTGTTAATCAAGTCAAAGCTTGATAGTGACATATAAGTCCAACTAACAAGAAAAAAAAAAACAACTAAAAAAATGATTTTATACAAATAACATAAAAGCAAGTCAACAAAGACTAACTGGAGTCTCTCAATAGCACCTAAGTTGAGCTTTTTGAGCTTCTGCTGCTAGATATATTCTTATCACAGCTATAATTTTTAATTCAATGAAGAAATCCAGTTTCAATTTTTTTAAACAGGAAAATACATACAAAAATCTTCAAATATAGTTCCAAATGAAGCTTGCATTTTAGCTGATTTATCAAGAATTACAAAATTACTGATTAGTATAAGATATAGGTCACATTGCTTTGTTGCCCAAGTACTTAATATTGAAAAAAAAATAAAAAAAATATATATATAGTTTTTTACATATCCATCATGCCCTTGACAGCTTAGCTGGAGATTAATGAAAGGTTAACACAAGAATAGCTCTTTAAAATTACAAGCAGGGAAATACAGAACAGCAATTATAGAAGAGATCAGCCAGCTCGGGTGTTGGTAACTGTGTTACACAAGATTTTCTTTGCCAGTTACTTAAAACCTCACAGCAGCTTATGAAAAATAAGACTAAAGTATTTATTAGCCATTGGTGGGGATGGTATTGGTTTTCATTATTATGCTATGCTCCCATTTCCTTCGAAATCACTGGATTAATTTCATTCATTTCAATGGGATTTAAATGATCCTTTTAATAGATGTGACTAACGTAATCACCTTTGTGGTCACTGATTTTAATTCCTCCTGACCTAGTAGCGGCAAAAGATTTCATAGTTAAATTGACCAGAAGAAACATCTGTAACAAACCAGAAGACACTTCTCAAAGATTCCTACAAGTGCTGCACTTTTGTCTTCTTTTTCCCCTCCCTGTCTGTCCTCCAGCCTTCACCAGGTCAATGCTCCTCACTGTCCGTACATATGCACTCATGTCACCCCTTGGAAGGGAGATAGGTTCATCTCAGCAGTAAGCTGGGTTGACACAGACCTAAAAATCAAGAACTTAGTCTTGTTTGTGAGATCAGCTTTCAAAGAGACTGATCTCAGGGTTGTTTGCTATGTAGGAGGCAAACACAGCCTCTTCAATTTAGGTGTTTCCTGCTCAGCATGATGGGTGCAGTGAAATCCGTTCTGAAATGACTAAATTTATACAGATGATATGTGAAGAAAGGAGATGTCAGCATTTTAATTCCAGGATCTATTCCTAAGATCTGTTGCTGTTGCTCTGTTGCTCTTTATTTCCTGAATTCAAAAGAGTAATGAATAATCTTTACAAGCATGCTTGTCCAGCTTCAGCTGATGGTGTCAGATCATCAGAGAATCTCAGTGGAAGAGCTTTTTCATAAATTATTTTATAGTGTGTATGTCCAGGAATATAAAGCTGAGAAAATATTAAAATCTTTGCTTCTGAATCTTTTTTTCTTTAAAATTATTCTTTTAACATAACTGCAATCTTCTTAGAACTTTTAAAGATTATAGAAACGCCCAATATAAAATAATTCCATTATAAAATATTTCATTCCATTTACAAAATTTTTGATCTTTCTTATGTGCAAGGAAATGAGCCAAGTTCTGGAGGCCATCTCTAACCACTTCGATGAAAGAAACATTATAAGGAGTACCTAGCATGCATGGATTTATTAAGGGAAAGTCATGCTTAACCAATCTGATAGCCTTTGTGATGGCATTACCAGATGGTCAGATGAGGAGAGGGAAACTGATGTCATCTACCTTGACCTCAGCAAGGTTTTTGATGCTGTCCCTCATGATATCCTCACAAGCAAACCTGAGAAATGTGGGTTGGACAGTTGGGTAATAAGATGGATTAGGAACAGGTTGAAGGACAGAGCTCAGAAAGGCATGGGGCTGAGTCAGGCTGGAGATCAGTGACCAGTGGTGTCCCTCAGGGGTTGGTGCTGGGTCCAGTCTTATTCAGTATATTTGTCAATGACCTTGAGGAGGGAATAGAGTGTTATCATCAGCAAGTTCACAGGTGATTAAAAAATGGGAAGGATGGCTGTACTGAGGGCTGTTCTGCTATCCAGTGTGACCTGTACAGGCTGGAGAGCTGGGTGGTGAAAAACCAAACGAAGTTCAGTGAGGGAAGTGCAGGGTACTCCGTCTGGGGAGGAACAACCCTATGCACCAGTACAGGTTAGGGGTTGGCCTGCTGGAAAGCAGCTCTGGGGAAAAAGACCTGATAGTCATGGTGGAAAAGAGGCTCACCATGACCCATCAATATGCCCTGGCAACCAAGAGGGCCAATGCCATCCTGGAGTGCATTAGGAGCATGGCCAACAGGTCAAGGGATGCTCCCCCTCTACTCTGCTCTGGTGAGGCCTCAACTGGAGTATTGTGTGCAATTCTGGGCTCCCTAGTTCAAGAGGGACAAAGAAATTACTGGAGAGAGTCCAGCACAGGGCTACTAAGATTATTGAGAGTCTAGAGCATCTACTCTATGAGGAAAGGCTAAAAGAGCTGGGGTTGTTTAGTGTAGAGAAAAGGAGGCTGAGGGGGATGTTATCCAATGTCTATAAATATCTAAAGGGTAGGTGTGAGGAGGATGGGTCCAGACTCTTCTCTGTGGTGTCTAGTGACAGAACAAGGGCTAATGGACACAAACTGTTACACAAGAGATTTAAATTAAGTACGAGAAACTACTTCTTAACTCTGAGGGTAACACAACACTGGAATAGATTGCCCAGGGAGGTTGTGGAGTCTCCATCCCTGGAGACATTCAAGACCTGCCTGAATGTATTCCTCTCAACCCAGCTCTAAGGGATCCTGCTCTAGCAGGGGGTTGGACTAGATGATCCTCAGAGGTCTCTTCCAACCCTTTATCTTTCTGTGATTCTGTTATTCTGTGAAATCCTCTGTCCTCTGTTGATACTATGGTTTGGGTCAATTCAGTTGCCCAAACTTATGACTTTGGCCATTTAAAAGGGCCTAAGGTACGTCACCTGTCTTTCATGAGCACAGAAAAGGGTAAATGTCTGTAGGTATGTCAGTCTTTTTATCCTCATATCAGAGATGCAGCCCATTACTCTGAAATGTGGCAAAGAAATAGAAGAGTTCACTGGTGCAACTATGCATTCAATAATTCACTCATCCAAGGTGCACTTTGCATTTTGCTTTTACAGTGAATGTCAACTAAAATCCACAAAGCAAACAAAAAAATCTTAAACAATTTGAGCAGCCATCAACTTATTTAATTAAATAGTCTGATAACAAAACAGCATCAGTCATGAGAACTCAGAGCCCCACTGTTGTGCTTATTACTTGAAACTTCTTTGTTCAGGACTGGTACAAACTGGATCCTTTCTATTACTGTCTACATTGGGTAGTAAGAAATACTGACTGCAGGTGTTTAGTGATTATTCCCTATCCAGCAATGCTTTTTAATCTCTCAGTCTTTAAACTAAGTAAAACCATTTTGTCATTTTCAGATCCCCATGTATGCTATTAATTTATGTTTGCTGTATAATGATCTAAACTTATATCCAGGGGAGATAAGTAAAGCTGGAAAACATTGCCCTGCACAGAAGGGAGTGAGGTACTTTTTTGGGCAGCATAGATGTTTGCATTGTAGTTCATTAACTTCTTCAAAGAGGGTTTCAGTTGTGAAGAGAATGTAAATTCTGTCTGCTGAGGCCCTGAATTCATCTACATCATTTGTGTACACACAAATATCTACTGTCTGCACGCATGCATGGGTACTTACATATTCATGTTTCTGAGCGTATAAACAAACATACTTGGATGTTTAAAAAGCACCAAATACCTGTGGATATAAATAAACACACAATGATTATAATATTTGATCATTAAATAGTTAAAGCTTTAACAAAAACCATTAGCAACTCACTGAGAGCTTTTTTTTATGTAATGAGTAAAATGTTTTTCACACAGCTAAGGACAAAAGAACAATTATGTACCTCAGAATTTCAGATGGCATGTCATAAAGAAAAAAATAGAAACAAAACAACAAGAAAAAAAAAAAGCCAAAATGTCTTCTTTATAAAGTTAACATAATGTAAACTAATGCTTTGACTGACTGAAGAAAGGGGAAACAAATGACTAATGATTTTTAAGTCTTGGAATTAATAATACTGACAATCACTGGAGAAGAAATTACAACATTAATTGCATGGGCAAATTTCAACAAAGCTGTGATACAGTCTAATATTAATAATAGACTGAAGTTTATTTCCCAGACACATTGATATGAGAGGAGGTAATAATGCAAAAAGCAAATACTGACACTAGGATTTGATGATAGGGCTCAAATTCCAAGGGGTAGTGAGTAAACCACTTTGGGCAGAAGTATACATGAGCCAAACCAGAGGCAAACTTATATTTTGCTTAAATTTCCAGTGGATAATCCTTGGCTAGCAGCCAGACTCCTATTTAGCTGCCTACTGATTCCACCCTCTTTGGCAGGACAGCAGAGAATAAAGAGGAAAGACCAAAATGAGAAAGTTTACCAGTTACTGCCACGGGCAAAACAAACTCATTTTGGGGAAAATTAGTATATTGCCAGTGGGGGCTCTTCAAAGGCTGTGTATCTGCTCTGATGTGGGTCCTTTCAAGTGCTACAGGGAACACTTTATCCTTCATGGAAGATCTGCTTCTCCTCCTCTGGCCTTGGCCTTGATGCCTTCTCTGCTGTTTCTTCTTGTTTCCTCCTGCTTTGCCTGTGCAGAGCATTTGCCCTCAGAGAGTGGTCCCAATGGCAGCCCCTTGCTGACATCACCTCACCAGCTCCAATCACTAAAATTTTTAAGGATTTTTTCCTAGTTTGATATCTCCTATCTATAATAAATTGTTGACAAGCCTTCCTTTTACCATGGCCTCTAAATTCTTCAATTTAATTTGTTACATCTGCTAATTGTAATGTTTCTTACTTTGAACCCACTGCAATATTTGTATCCTCATGCTAAAATAACAAGCTTCATTGCCTTTAAATAATTGATAATCTACTCTGACAGCAGGAATTTTGCTGACGAAGACAGATACAGAAGAAAAAATATCTGTTAGAGGAAATGTAACACACTATATGACCTCTATGAGACATTTGCTTTGGAGAGAATTTGGCAGTAGCACCACTGCACCAGTCTAAAACTATGATTTTAGTCTATGATTTTCTATTATTATTCTGTGATGACGAAGTGACAGCAGAGAGAAACCACTGTCTACAGGCCACAACCTCCTAATTTTGATTTCCCATTATCTGAATCAATAATTACCTAAAATTATTATTATTTTTTGTCTAGTTTAAAGAGTTCACCCTACCCTGTTTAGCATCCCATGGTGCATTAGCAGTGCCACTGGCATAATATTTTGCTGTTGCAGTAGACTATTTCTTTTGAAAATTATGATTAACACCTATTCCCTTCTTAGATCAAAGAGAATTATAAAATCCAAAGAATTTCAGTGGGTCAGAGCTTCTTCTACATGAGCCATCACTGCAGGAGCATAGCTCAGTACACTTCATTGGTTAGTGACTTGCTTTAACATTTATGAAATGGGGTCATCAGCAAGTCAGGAAAATAAGATTTATTGATAGCTGCATTTGTGGTCCACCTGCAATTATGGCATGTGAATATGGAACGATCCATAGGAATTTTTATTTTTATTTTCTAAGAAAACATTAAAGAATATTCACTAAGGGTTATAATGATAAATCACAACTGTAGATGTTACACTTAAACTTTCAGGTTTTGTCCCTTTTCATTTGCCAGTGGCATTCCACTCGTGATTCAGTGCTACAATGATACTTGACCATAAAAAATTACATAAGAAATGGTAAGGGGGAGGAAATCATATTGTGCATTTATTCTTTCTAGGAAATACTTTTATAAGTGCATAAGGCTTAAGTAATTTGAACATAAAATGAAATCTAGAAATTATCTTCAGAGAATATCACACTGTTCTAAAAAATCTTTGTAACTAGTGGATTTTGGTTTACCAACTAGATGCAAAATATTAGCACAGAAGCTAATGCTACCTCTTTATTTTTTTCTAATCATTTGGGCTACATAGACCCAGGTTCTCATGTGCTGTAGAAGCTGTTGCTTTCTTCATAAATTATACTATAACTTGCTCTAGTTAGGAGTGGATTAGACTCGCCTGTCTAATGGCGAAAATAACTGGTATAAAGGCAGCTAACAGACACCAGCTTCCAAGGAATTTTAATTCTAAACTTGGCCTGTATGTCTGCTCACTATCACTGATAAATACTCTGAAAAGTGGAGGCTTTTTGGAAATAAAAGTTTCTCAGCAAATTGGTACAGACGGCTCTATCAGAACCTAATTATGACTGTGGAGCCAGAAAATAGATTGAGTTTCCCATACATTATTAATGCTCTTCACATCCTCATTTGTCATGTTCAAGGTTATGTGGAGATGACATTCAAGGAACCCAAACTCCTTGCTAAACTCATTTCAACAATCCAAGTCCTTTATAACACCATCTTCTTAAGCTCTTGGATAATACTAAAACTATAGCACCTCATAGGACTTTACATAAGGTTGTAAGGAGATTATTGATGATGAAAATTAAATTCAGTACCTTAAGAAATAATTTTATTAAGTCTTTAATTACATAATACCTAAGCAAATCTGTGTATAAAGAAAAATTAATTTTGTAGGACCAGATGATGTTTACTACATGCACATGAAAGCAGTTAGGCACATTAAGACCTTTAGGTAACATAAAGGCACATGACTAGAAGGTGAAACAAAATATTATTAGTAAATACACATTGATTCTGAGCATTCTTAATAGAAGAAATCAGAGTTAAAGTAGTAACCATAAAATATATTTGTGGTTCTAACTATTATATGTATAGGGGACAGTTTATAAATACTTAAAATCATATTATGCCTACTTACTTATTCTGAGTACTCCTGAAGAAGTAAGGAAAAAAAAAAGAAAATAAACAACCAAGCAAAAAAAACTTTGAATATAAGAGTCAAATTATATTTGTTGTGAAATTGTCATACTACCCAGTTTCTGTATGGTTTGGTGGTACATCAAGCAATATTGGAGAAGTCTGTGATGTTTTAGTCTTTTTATTGTACCTTGGTACTCCAGTACAGAAAGGTACTCTGTTTTATGTCAGCCTAAGTAAACAACAATTGCTAATAGAAAAAATGAGCATTCACAGTTATCTGTGATGAAAGAAAAAGTGTATTATGAATGCAGATAGATATGTAAACCATCTGAAAAGTATAGTTTCTCACATTCTATTTACCATTGCTTAGTCTAGATGAAGCTGTAAACAACTTGTTATATAAAAAAAATTGACTGATTTGATACTATCATGTAGCTGTTGGACACTTACCAGAATAGCTGCTAAAACTTTTATAGTATGTCATCATGCTTAGACCTCTTATCATACTTTATATTACATTAAAATTTTAGGGTAATACATTTTTCATATTTACTATTCAGATGAAATGAAATAAAATCCAACAGACCAAATTCAACATGTATGCAATTTCAATCATATCTGTACAGTTACATGGATATTTAGCTCTATAAAAGTCACTGGCAAGAAAAAGCCTTCTATTCATCAGTCTTTTTCAGTAAACTCTTCCTATTATTTCAGATACTTGTATTTGAATAGGAATTTATTTTTATTTTTCTGTCATGGCATGGTTCTCTATCTTCTTGACCTTGCTGAGTTACCAGCCTTCCAGTATGTGTGTGTATCTGTTTCTGAAGGATACACTATACCATCATCTCTTATTGATCTAAATATGATGTGGAAAGAAAAAACATTAAACTACCTTGTTATACTAAGAAGATATTTGCTAAGAATTAAAGTTCTATTTCTTCAAAGATCTTTAACAGTCATAAAATATTTTAATGTAAATCACAGAATCGTAGAATCAACATAGTTGTTTTTCTTTTGAAAACTTGTACTTAGAAGAGGCTCCAGAGGTTTGGTTACATTGCAATGCATTGAGAAAAAAAAATTCTCCCATTCTTAATATTTATAAAAGAACAAAAAGAAATTCATCCTGCAAGTGACATAAGGAGCTTTTACTCAAAATATAACTTACAAAAAAATTAATGGCTACATTTGCAACACAAACTGAATAGGTAATCTTAGTTAAAGCTTAACTTATTATGAATGTTTACTGCATAAATTGTTCTGTTAAGATGTCTAATCTAAGTGATTTTCCTTCCTTGATTTTTCTCTATTTCCTGATGCTGTCTGGACAATAGGGTGTTCAGAACTGCATAGGTATTAGAGATGTATGGTCCCACATAATCATACAGAAATAAATTTTCATTCCTTTGTCTTCTGATTTGATTTATTTGTATACTGTAGAAGAAAATTTGCCTGACTTCTAATTTTTATCTCCATTATATTATATATGAGTAAAAGCTAAAAGTTCTGTTGTTCCTGGTATAATGTTTATTTAGAGCCCGAATTTCCACTCTATGTAACTGTATTCCAATTACTCCACATCTATGAATATATGAGTTTTGGATTATTAACCCTCAGAGGTACTTGTATGAAGATTTGCAGGCTGAATCTTATTTAGTTATTTCCAGTGCACATTTCACTTCCTGTTTTTTCGATCTTTTTTTATTTCCTGTTTCTCACAAATTTCTTTTTTTTTTTTTTTTCAACACCTCTTAATTTACTATTGCCAGAAAATATAATTAATGTAGACAAAAATACTTATAGCTTCTTTTTCAGTCAACTGAAGTTATCAATGTTGAATTTACATTAAAATTTAGAATCCTTATTGTTCTTGGTGGCTTCACCAAAAGCTGCTGTTGTTGCAAAAATGCAAAAATTTTCTTAGCTTTTGTCTCCAGTCAAACTGTCCTTTTTCAGGGAAAAGTTAGAACATATGGGCGCAAAGATTATGACTGACTATCTCACCCAGTACCTGGTCTGTCTTGACAGTTAATTTTTTTCTAAAGCAGAGTAAGATCTAGGAAGCTGTATCCTTCTGCCTAATTCTCTCTCAATCTCCACCTATTTTCTTAACAGGAAATACCTGCTTCTGTATTCCTCTTACACTAATTCATCTTTCCTCCTACTAAGTCTGTGTAAATTTCTGCATAATTGTCAAGAAAATGCACAGGTCTGCTTCAGCTTCTGCAGAGCTGCCTCCTGCTTGTTTTGAATTGGGATCTGAATAACTTGGTAGTCTAAGATTTCTGGTACCTATATGTGATGGTTTAACACTGTGCTGGCAATGATCTGAATGACAGATGCCCTCTATTAATCCCCCTCCCCTCCCTGATAAAGAAAGGGGAGAGAATAAGGGAGAGATACTTATGGGTTGGGAACTAAACTACACAGCTTTAATGAAACGCTAATGATAAAAAAGGGAAAAATATTAAATATATACAAATATACAGAAAAAAAGTACCATGCTCCTTCCCTCCAGTAACACCCAAGCAACACCGAAGCTGCAGGGCAGCCCTGGTAAAGTCAAGGTTTTACTCCTGGAGTCAGCAGCAGTTGGGAGCTGGAGGCAAGAACACACAGATTCAGGATTGCATGGATCAGGACCACAGGCAGATGAACAGACAGAATCCTCCCAGGATGCCAAAGTGAACAGGGACAGGTGAAGAAGGGCCAAAGGGAAGGGTGAAGAAGAAGAGGAAGGACAAAGGGGGTGAGCCTCGTGATCGCTCTAATTTATACTGAGCATGATGCATATGGGGTGGAGTCCTCCATTTGATCAATTTTGGTCAACTGTCTTGTCCACCCCTCCCGAAAAGAGTGTTGCAGGTGTGACCTCTTTACTTCCTTTCTCTTCCTATAGCATTAAATGTTCCTCAGAACTGAGCAGTAGCCTTGGTTCTGCACACCGTTCTCTAGCTTTAACTAAAAACATCGAGTGTTACCAGACCTAGAAGCAGACAATGGCTGAGAAACTTGCTGCTAATTTCAGCAAATACAGCTACTTACAAGAGACCTAGCTGAAAGGAAAATTACAAGACAGATTAGCTCTATCCTGGCCCAAACCAGGACACTGAAGTACAAGATGCAGTAAACAGCTGGTAGTTGAACACAGTCAAATATGCTGGACTACTTGTGTTCCTCATATCAATGTCACTCCTTCCTGTCAAACCTTCCTGTTTAGATGATACTCAGAGCTTATTTAGGCACATATTTCATAAAAAATTGAGAGGCCATGAAGCTTCAGAATTTTTTTTTTTTTTTTTTAACTATACAACCTTTTCATGATGAGATGCACAGAGCTGAAAAAAATGTTCAAGATGCAGCCAAATCGTACATTTATTCAGTGAAAGCTTTATTTACTTCTGTAATTTCATCATCTGGATAGATTTCTGCTTGCTGCTGAAATTTAAGCTTATGTTTTGGAAGAATTACTTTTCATAATTCAAGATCCTGCTTCTGATTAGGAAAAGTCAATTCAAAGCCAATTGTTCCATAAAGTTTTGATTTCTCTCGAGCATATTTTTGCACTTTTTCTGTACACATGAAGGTACATGAAATGCTTCACATTTATGTCCCCTGATTTTAATCTGAGCTTTCTTTCCAATTTTTTTTTCCTTTTCACCCTTCCTAGTGAAATTAATGCCATGTCATATAGCTTATGGAGTTACATTTTCCCTTATATTCCAATTTTTGGTGAAGAACTAGAAAGCAATGGACGAAATGCATTTTGAGTCAAAATGAACATATTTAATTTAATTTCTGTTGGCTATTGCAATCTCTCTTTTCTGCTCCCCAATGTGTCCATGTATCTTCCTCCTCCTCAACTGAGTAAAATCCTAAATCCAGGCATCAGTTAAAGTATTGTTAAAATCTGCAGTGTTAATCATAGGATCAGTGAATTAAAGAATAGGTTGGAAGGGACCTTAAAGACTATCCTGTTCCAAACCCCCTGCCTGGGCAGGGACACCTCCCACTAGACCAGGTTGCTCAAGGCCCCAGGTTGTACCTGGCCCTGAACACTTCCAGGGATGGGACATTCACAACTTCCCTGAGCAATCCATTTTAATGAAAAATGTGTCAAAATAAGTTGTATCTTAATCAGTTTTTACATGTCTACTAATCTGTTTAGCCAAAACATATAACATAACATTCTCTGAAATCATGTCACAAGTATTCTCTGAATACATAACATTCTCTGAAATCATGTCATCAATGTAAAATGCTTGTGAAAACTGTAAGCATCTAAAGATAAAGGGTATTCTAGCATTTCATTTGAAACCATGATCATTTGCTTGTTCTTAAAGTATAAGGGAAAGCTAAAATATGTTATAAATTTGACATATATTTACTGTGAGTTTCCTTAAAGGATGTTTTTTGTATTATAACATATAAAGGATCTGATTTTATAAACAAAGTAGTGTTTGTCCCAAATCCCACTTGGAAAACAAATACGCAATGTCATAAACATAAACAATTCCAGGCTGAAAAGCTATCCACAGGTAGCAAAATAGCCTGAGCACACCAGGAAAATGGGTCGAAAAATGAAGGATCATAAAACTCTCTGAAGTATTTCAGCATTCTGAGAACAAATAAAAAAAAACCTGCCTACAGAAAAATTTGCTAAAGTGTTATACTTATGTGCTAGTTGAAGAATTTGAAACAAGGACGGTGTCTTAAACAGTGCCAACACTCCAAAGTTGGCAATAGAGCTCAGCTCCAATGCAGAGCCCTTTAGTTTATGGTCTGAAGGCCTATGAAGCCATCTGGGTATGTTCTTGTCAAGGATGCCCACCAAATGCTGTCTGTCACATAATGGATGTGTTTTTAGGTGGGGAAGTGAGAGAGAATGCAGCCTTACCTGAGGCCTTTATAACAGAGAAACATGGACCCCTGAAGTGACCATATGCTAAAAATTTTCACTGTGCCTGTTCCACTGAAAACACATCCAGAAAGCAGAGAATAAAGACTGAGTGATGCAAGATTTTGTCCTAAGATGCAGGTATTGACCTAATTCCAAAAGGGAAGTGAAGCAACAGCTTTCAGATAATGAATTCACCAATGTACAATTTAAAACATATCAATATTATATTTTAGTTTTGATTTTAGATGCCACAATTCAAATAGACAATTTAATTATACACAATATAAAATTATGAATAGATTATTAAATTAATAAATAATGCAGTACATTTGATAGAAATCATTACAAAACATTATATCATAGATCAGTGTATCTAAAGTACTTGTTCTTTGAGCTATGCATTTTTGGAATACATTTTTGATATATATTGAAGCCTTCTCAATAATGTTTCTGTGCTTGGACAGGACATATTCTAATCTGTATCACAAATCAGGTGAAAAGCATTTCATACATAAAAGTTAAAACTGACCTTACTCAACTTCAGGGACATCTCCAAGTTTCACCATTATTTGGTAGTACAAGAAAATCCATTGATGAAGATTTTTTGGGAACCAAATTTTACTGGCCTCTAATTACAGTTTTTGGTGATAAAATGTTGCTTCTGAATTTTCTGTTATGCATTGTTTGATAAAAGTTAATGTTGTTCCTACAGCCTGCTCTCATCCTTTGAAAAACAAGATTCACAGGTTTCTTTGAAGTTGTGCCATTTCCATCTTCTACAAGCCATTTTCTCATACAACTTCAGTATTTAATACTAATTTAATTTAGCATGATATCTTGCTATTCAGTGTTTAGCCTGTATGAATATTTAAAAAACATAAAAGAGACTCAAAGTGACATGGGGATGACTGGCAAAAAAAAATAAAATATCAAAGGATCAGTTGATGAATTATTTTGCTATTGTACTAAGACTGCTTTCTTCTCAGCTGGGAAGATGATATAATGTTGTAATGCCTTCTCCTTTATTCATGTTCCCAACATTCCTTGGCAGGAAGAGAATGGCTATGAAACTCAGATTCTTGTGATTATAAGCCATTACCATATCCTAATTTAAAATATTTTTATACACATATGCACATGTATATAGAGACACACACATATATATGTACATTCCTGCATTTCAGACTCAAGAAGTTACCAAAATTTAGCATGTCTCAGGGGTTTTTAAGGACTTTCGAATGATGTCTTGCCGCTGAACGTTAACATGAGTGAATAGTGAGGACTCAAAAACACTGACAGAAATGGAGGACAAAGAGTACAATGACGTAAGGCAGTAATTCATCCATCCTTTTCTCACTCTGATTTTCTTGTCTTAAAGAGTTCTTCCACTGGGCTGAGACCACTGACTTCTAACTTGAAGAGCTACATTACAATAAAAAGCCTTGATTTCCAGATTCCCCAGGCCATTTGGAATATGAAAGTTCTCCTTGTGAAGCAGTAGAAAGGGTCTTTTTTTCATTCCAGTGCCAATGTGGGATAAAGAGCAAATCAAAGTGTGCTGTCCTATCAGATATATATATGTATCTGTAGGACTTTGCTAGTGATCTTAAAATCTAGTTGTTTCTTAAAACAATGAATAATGAATGAACCAATGGTGAGTGCAGAAGTTTGACAAGTGTACAGAAGGAAAAAAGATGTGATGACAAAGTGAAAGGCAAAGTGGAAGTATTCCAATGTACAATATTCCAAATGAGCAAGTCAATCCTTTCTGAAAAATATTACTGCTCTTGATTCTGACGACATATTTATTGGTTAGATTGTTCTTAATTTACTTGAGTGCAAGTGAAGCATCACAGTCGTTACCCATCTAAATAAGGTCTCCATGAGATTTTTACACTATCTGTCACTTCATAATTCTTGCAATAGAATCTGTTTCAATAACACTATTGCTTTTATTACTTGGCTATGTATGTGACTCCTGATGCATTGAATGTTAGTTAAATTAAGTGCCTTTTATTTAATATCTTATGTATATTGGATTTTTTTACTTCTAGTGACTTCTATAGCTTCTGTAGATTGTCCTAATATAATATGCATTAAACTTGATAAAAAAGATAGAATCTACGATTCAGTGATTCTAAATGGCTTGAAAGACTCAACTGGCATTTATCTTAGTAATTTCCACCTGTTGTGAGGAAAGCTATAAGAAGCATGAAGAGCAATTAATCACACAATGTTGTTTTGGGGTTTTTTCTTCCAACTTCATTATTGCAATATAATCCTTGACTTTTCTTGCTACCTGTCACCACTGCTGATTGATACGACTTTATGCGTGACAAAATAGCTGAATAAGGTATTATCTAATTTTTCTGTGAACTTTTTGGCCCTGTGCAGAGGTAAATCTCAAGATTATCTCGGAGTAGCTTAGAAACCTGGAGAAAGTGATTTATCTCCGTGAAAGGTGAGAGATCAAAAGAAGATTTCAACATGTTCTGTTCCATTCCAGCAAAGATCAAGGTATCTGAGAAAAGCCTAACATAAACTATTTTCTTCCTCCACTACCATATTAAAAAAAAAAAAAAAAAAAAGAAAAAAAAAAAAGAAAAAGATACCTTATCTCCTGCTTCAGGATATCAATGCACTTAGTTTTCCAGTTAAACAAGTATATGTGTAAATTTACTGCTGTAAATTAAACACAGCATAAGCCACTTTAGTATGGTGCTACTGTAACAAATATATTACTGTAAGGGTTCATTATAAGTGTTATTTTAAAGAATTCATGTTCTTCGATAAAGTTGAACATGGTAAAACAAACTTTTACAGAAATATTTTGTAAACGATACAATGTTGAACAAATAATTAGTCGTTATGTCCAAAAATGAGCACCCACATTCTATGTTTTGGCATTCTCATTTTCTAAATAAATGAATACATGAAGCTTCCAGATATTCAGTATGAAATATTTAGTTTATATTTGCTCTCCTGTGAATCATGATGACAAAGAACAACCTCAAGTATTCACTAGATGATGGGTAGCTATTAGGGAATGGCAAATCTCATTAATTTCTCTCATGAAATTATCTGGAACTAATGTGATAACAAAGCAAAACAAATAATGTTTCATCGATGGTTGGCTGTGACTTTTAAATTTTCTTTAATTTTAAAAAAGATGCCAATTCTTCTACCTTTATCATGTCTGAAAAACATTTTTAGCTAGTTTAATTTTTATGTTGTATTAAGGAATTTTTGTAGAGAAATAAATGTAAATTCATGACCCCTTTTGTCCTTTTTTTTTGTTTGTTTCCTAGACCCCAAGTACAGCTGAGAAGCCTCAGGACTTTTTTTTCACACCTGTGATGCCCTAAACATGCTGGCAAGAATATATTTCATGTATGTTGGAGAAAGTCTAAAAACTGGCCATTCCAATGCACTCTATAAACCTCCCCTTCATAGCCCACTATTTTGTATTTTTGTTCTGTGATAACCATCCCAGGTTCTCTCATTTACTTACTCACCTCTCCGCTTTCCCGAATGTCATGCTTAACTCAGTGCTCAAAAATGAGTGGTGCTGATTCCCGTATTTACTCCATCATGTCCAGTCTTTATAATTTTTTTGACTCCTATGTAATTTTTTATCATAAAACCATAGATTGGAATTCTATGCACACTTGATATAAGTAAGGACAATTTTAGTTCACCTAACCATTTGTTAGAATATATGAAATGAAGTTTAGTGTTCAGCATATTTTAGGAGAGTACTTTGTAGCTAAAATATACTCAGGAGATTGCTATTTAAATGACAAGATAACTGCTTATTAAATGATGCACCTATTTTAAGATCAGAAGATTAGTGACTTAAAAAAAATACTTCTCTGAAAACTTAAAGTGGTAATTTTCTCCTTTCATAATTCAGGGAGGTTTTTTCTCTGAAACCAATATGAAAATTGCAACATTTTCTGGATTAAAAGCTCAACACTGCTCTAGTGAAAATTTTATTTCTTTGCTTGAGTAATTCATCTGACCTTCTTTCTAGTCCATTTTTTATTTATATAGAATAAGACATTTGTTATTTTTCAATTTAAATTGCTTTTTATCCATGCAGGACAAATTAAAATGGTACTCTTAAGGGAATCATACCATCTTGATTACCATATTAAAATAGAGTCAGGTTCCCCTAGTACTGCTCACTGACCTGTGTCTACAAGTTCTTATTTCAAATTCCATCTTTGTGACTTTGGGCTACTTAGTTAATCTCTGTGCATTTAGACTTCTCATCCTTGTGATCATTTTTTGAGTCTTGCAAGAGATCTGGGGGTTTTTTATATGTTTTGCAAACACAGTCTCTCCAAACTATATTTATTATTAAAATCATAAAATTTGAAAATTTTGTGTAATCATGTTACTATTTCTTGAATTATTGTATTTTTTTTTCATAAAAGAGGAATGAAAGAGACAAACAAACAACTCTGTATAAGAGTTGTCCATTTGGCCTGTAAGTTCAGAATGACTGTAAAGGCCTACCATGAGCCCTGGGTTCCTGGGTTCTTTTTCATCCTTGGCATCATGGCCCATGGCATTCACTCTGTGTCCCTAAGCAAAGGCCTGAGCAAACAGCAAAAGCAGGAAAACACAACTCAGGAATCTAATAAGAAGAATATTCTTCTCTACTCCATCCACAGTCTTACTTCTTACAGTCTGCTGTTCTTTTTCTTTTACTTCAAACATTGTACTGTATTTCAATCAGCACTGAAGTTCATTGCTCTCTGTAATGGGCCATAAATGCCATAAATAGATGTCATTCACCTAGGGAAAGCTATGTTGGGTTTTTTTTTTCCATTCGAATATACAATATATATAAAGATCAGGCTCATGTTTTCTAGGCTTATATCAAGAAAGAGCCCTGCCTAGACGTGAAACAGAGAATGGGGTGAGGAGAAATAAGGGATCAGAAAGTAATATTCCAGTGTTTACAAATAGGTTTTACTGTTTTGCTTACTATACATTGTTTTTTTTAGTTACCTACTATTTACTATTAAACACAAAGCCAGAATTTCAGATAAAGGTGCTTTCAAGGTTCCATTGCATTTCATCAGTGACAGCAGTTGAGAAGGAAGGCAATAGGAAGAGAGTGGAAGAGGATGAATCAGTTCAAAAACCTTACTGAGTGGAGTGAGTACACAATATGATTGAGTGAACTCAACATTCCACAACTGAATGAGGGAAATTTCACTCCTCACTTGTGATATTTTCTTCCCTAGCTGTCTGCTGTAGATTTCCTATACTTTCTTTGCTTCCTCATTTACTTCTTCCTCTTGTCACTAATTCAATTAAAGAACATCTTCTTCCAGTACACTGACTCCAGTTCTCATCAGGTCACAAAATAAACCAACTTAATTAACCAGTTCTTGCTGGATGTTTTTTCTCTGATTTAACCATCTCTATTCTCTATAAGATGATGAGTCAGTCAGACTTGGTCTGATAGGACCATATCTTTCTGTCAGTTGCTGACCTGGTCCATGCTGCATAAGAAGCCATAGCCTTAAATACTCTGAATTGGCTTCTGGATCAAGAACCAGAGCCCAGAGGGAGAAAATCCAGTTGGAGAGGCTGGGGGGGAACTGTGTGGCCCAGGATGGGGTCAGGCCAGGCAGTCCCTGGGGACCAGGAGCATCATCCTGGGGTGGCTGTGAGGTGGGCACCCTGGGGGGCAGAGGGAGTCACTCCTTCCTGAGTCCATCACCCCCTTCCCACCAGGATCCTCTTCACTGGTGA
>JAAWXA010000001.1:61679045-61744245 GCA_038090715.1 Florisuga fusca
TAGGCATAGACACAAACACACATAGGTATGCTTGTGCACAAATGTTTTGTTACAAAAAATTAAGTTTTGAGAGGCTTATTTCTAAGAAAAAATGTCTCAAGTCAGGAACATGATTTTTCTCTTACTCTTTCAACTACAGAGTCATCCTGATCATCCTTATTTCACTTATTTTTTTACCTTCCTCCATGGGATTCCAGCTTAATTCTCCTTAGTTTACTGAATTTCTTGAACTTACTCATACAAAGACTATCTGTATTCCAACCTTTACTTAACTAGGTGAGCTATTAGAGTGAGAGCTTGCTGAATGTCTCACAAGATGTACAACTATTGATTGTGTATGTGTTCTTGTGCTTAATTTTCTAAAAATATCAGCATCAAGGGAATTGTCACCATCTCAGACACATTTTATCTCTTTGTTTATTTGTTATTTTTGAAGATATATATGTGCTCTTTGGCCATTACATTTTCATTCCATTCTTTAATGCAGCAGTGGATAGGGCTCATTAATCATAAGCCAGGCTGGGGAACTATAGTTATAACTCTCAAGTTTCAGAGTAGTTAACAGAAAATGTTATCTTTAATACAGAAACAGACCTAGTCAGTCAATGAAACACTATTTTCATTATTTCTCAGTAAATATCACTCTCTGCTTTTGATTCAGCAACTGATCTGATATTTGCTGTTTCTATACAAAACTAATAACATTCTTATAATATTCAATATGCCAACTTAGTAGCAAAGGTTTACATTGTGCAAAAATAGAATGCTGATTTACTTAATTCAAGATATGATTGTTCTTGTATTCGGAAGTAGAAATAAAAGCAATTTATTTATATGTGTAAACTGTAAATAAGAGGTCATGTTTTTAACATTTTTAATATTTTAAAGTAATGATTAATCTTAATCAAGTAAGGTCAAATATAGAAAGTGGAAATTACCTTGAAAAACCTGTATCTTGCAGTGATAAAATATTTCTAACTCTAGATAAGTTTTTATGCACAGTAGATTTTTTTCTTTCCTAAAGATTGGTACAACCAATTTGCAGGCAGATTTGCATGTTATCACATGTACATTTGAACCAGGAGTGATGTGCAGGATTCCTCATAGCAATACATATTGATACTAATTGAGATTGAACTGGTTTTAGGCGGGATAGAGTTAATTTTCCTCATAGTGGCTGGTATCCTGTTATGTTCTGAATCTGTCACTAGATCAGTGTTGATTACACATCCATGTTTTGTTTTTTTGATCATCGCTTACACAGTGTCAAGACCTTTTCTGGTTCTCACACTGCTCCACCAGCAGGTAGGCCAGGGGAAGGCAAGAAACTGGGAGGCAACAGAAAACTCTGGTTAACCAAAGGGGTATCCCCATACCACGTGATGTTGCACTTTGCAATAAAAACTGCAGACAAAGTTTGCCAGGGATGCTGTTGCTCAGGCTACTGGTGGTTTTTTGCATCACTTGTTTTTCTTAGGTTTCTTTGTCTTTGAAGAGAGAAGGTTAGCTCAAATTGACAAGAGTTTAACTGTTTCACTGTTAGCAGTGCAAAAGAAGGAAGGAGGCTTACAGCATGTGACTAGATCAGTTTATGGAATCTTAGAGCAACTAACCTGTGGACAACCAGTGTTTGATGGTGAAAAGAAAAAAAATAATCCCCTCCCTCCAATTAATCGTAACTTCTTTACAATTATTAGCCTATGTATGTAATAATCCTTAAAAAAATATTCCAAAGTATCTCAGAATAACTGCTACATTTAAAGATTTTGTCATCAGAAATCTTTTGTCTGTTGCATGAAATGCTGTCAGACTACTGAGTGACTAGTCTCTGACTTTTCAGCTTAACATCATTCTCTAAACAAAACTTCGTAAGCTTGTTTCTCATTATAAGGGATACAAACTAATGAGTGCAGTTTTCATAAAATACACTTTCTCTCCAAAGGGATGTTGTGTCCTATCACCATAAGATTTCTTCTCTTTTACTTATGAAGTCAAACCCCACATGCGAGTGCTTTTATGAAGCCACCTCATTGACTTCAGATTCCAACATGTACTTTCATATTCAGGAACTACAATAAGTGCTTATAATTAGATTCACCTACCCCATAATTCATCATGTACAGGGATTAAACATTTGCAAAAATCTCTATTTGCTACAGACAGTAGAAAATGCATAGAGAATGCTGATGATGCCAAAACAAAGTTACATTTAAAATGGTACAGGAAATCACTCTGTTTATGCTATGGCTTGGCTGGAAAGAAAGCCAGTTGCTGCTGCAACCCTGAACTTGGAGCAGGCTGAGATTCCTTACCATGACTCTGATATCAAACAGACTCTGTCTTCATATCTCTATAGCAAAGAGTGAATGTGGGAGGGCTAGTTTATTTATAGTGTTTGATATTTTCGTGCGAGGTAAGTCAGACATAGAGAAGGCTATAGGATTGATGGCTAAAATATGAAAGTCTCTGAAAAAATATGTCTTTCATAATTACTATTTATTGAGGAAACATAACTATGATTATAAACTTTTTTCCAACATGAACTTGTTGGCTTTGTGTCNCTGATAGGACCATATCTTTCTGTCAGTTGCTGACCTGGTCCATGCTGCATAAGAAGCCATAGCCTTAAATACTCTGAATTGGCTTCTGGATCAAGAACCAGAGACAACCCTCCCTCTGGCAACCCTATACAAAAGGCATAAGCCAAGCAGAGGCCTGTACAGCAAGAAATTGTGTATCAATCATAGCATAAATAATATCAGCTTGTATCAATCATTTTATCAATCATAATATCTTGCTCTAAACCCGAATATTAGCATATTAAAATATGTAACTAAAGCAGTAGACAAGCATTTTGTAGTATGTCATGAAGCAGTCAGATGGAACAAGGCTATGGTATTTTACATAAGCATGTAGGAAATGTAACCAGTAAAGAGATAAGGAAGAATAGATATAGTTGAACTTAGGAACCCAAATCTAGGCTAGCAAAGAAGAGAATGTAAACAGACAGGACCTCCTGTCAAATTCACAAGAGACAGGCAAAAGAAAAAAGCAGATTTGCACAGTCAGGAACAAATGAAACCTTCTATTTTGGGAGGGAATTAAGTCTCAGAAAAGACCTCTAAGATCATCGCATCCAACCATCAACACCCCTACGCCTCATGAAAAACAAACATATGTCCTGAAGCACCATATCTACTCCTTTTTTTGAATACCCCAGAGCTGGCAACATCACCACATTGCTGGCAGCCCATTCCAAGGCCTGACTACTCTCTCAGTAAAGAAATTCTTTCTAAACCTCCTGCGGTGCAACTTCAGGCCATTTCCTCTAGTTCCTATGGTTATTTACTTGGGAGAAGAGGCCAGCACCCACCTCCCTACAGACTCCTTCTGGGTAGTTGTAAAGAGTAATAAGATCTTCCCTCAGCCTCCTCTTCTCCAAACTACACATTCCCAACTTCCTTTACCTCACCTCATAGGACTTGCTCACCAGACCCTTCACCAGCTTGGCTGCCCTTCTCTGAGCTCTCTCCAACAACTCAGTGTCCTTGTAGTGACGAACCCAGAACCAAACACAGTACTCAGAGTGCAGCCTCACCAGCACCAAGTACTGGGGCACAATCATGTAGAGGCAATCAGGTGAACACAATCAGGTGTTGCCAGTTAGGAGGAGGAAGGTGTGAGCTCCTGTTAAGCCCATCTGTGCCCAATTAGGGCTGCCCCCAACTGCGAATGAGCAGAACTGGGGGACCAATAAAAGGTGGGCTTTGAGAAGCAAGCAAGGGTGACTCCTGATCAGCCTGAGGAAGAGGATAGTCAACTCTGGAGTGTTAGCCCCGAGACAGACTAGCTGATTCTAAGGGCAACTTTCAGAGTACTGTTTTTGCACCTTGGCAAGAACACCTACTGGACCTCAAAACACTGTGGTCCAGGAAAGGATTTTCTGTAACACAATCATGTCTCTTTTCCTGCTGGCCACACTATTCCTGATACAAGCCATGATGCTGTTGGCTGTCTTGGCCAGCTGGGCACACTGCTGGTTCATATTCAACAAGGTGTTGACTAACCCCCCTGGTTCCTTTTCTGCCAGGCAGCTTTCTAGCCAGTCTTCCCCAAGTGGGTAGCATTGCCTGGTGTTTTTTTTACCAAAATGGACCTGGTACTTGGCCTTGTTAAACCTCATGAAACTGGCTTCTACCCATCTATTCAACCTGTCCAGATCCCTCTGCAGAGCCTTCCTACCCTCAAGCAGATCAATGCTCCCATGCAATTTGGTGTCATCTGCCAACCGCACTCAATCTCCTCATCTAGATCATAGATCAAGATACTAAAGAAGATCAGCCCTAAAACTCAGCCCTGGGGTACACCCCTGGTGACTAGCTGCCAACTGGGTTTACCTCCATTGACTATAACCCTTTGGGCCCAGTCATGCAGACAGTTTTTAACCCAGCAAAGAGTATATGTGTCTATGCCATGAGCCACCAGCTTCTGTAGGAGAATGTGGGAGATGATGTAAAAGTCTTGACTAAAATCAAGGTAGCCTTTTGCTTATCCACTAGGTGGGTCACCTGGTCACAGAACAAAACCAGGCTGGTTGAGCAAAATGTGCCCTTACTGAAGCCATGTTGGCTGGTCCTGATCCCCTGGCTGTCTTGCATTTGCCATGTGCAGGGGGAGTTTCACCCCTAGTTCTGACAGAAAAGATTTGACCTCAGTGACTGAAGATCAAGGACTGTTCCAATCTGCACTGACTATTCAAAATCAACCCAGTGGTATCATATGAAGCCACAGTTAATGGTACATTAATCTGAAGACTAGAAATTTTGTGTCTGTAGAGAAGGTCATTGATAATGGTAAAAGTTTAGAAATGTGTGCTCTTAATAAGTAAATTTAGTAAAGTTTTGTGCTGAAGTTAATGCCCTGCTTGATGCATCTGTCTTCTAAACTCTCCCATCACAGCAATTTGCAATTTCCTAATATATATACCTATCACAGAATCACAGAATCATCAAATATTTGGGGCTAGGGAGGGACCTCTGGACATCATCTAGTCCAACCACCCTGCCAGAGCAGGTTCACTTAGAGTAGGAATATATAGGCATAGACACAAACACACATAGGTATGCATGTGCACAAATGTTTTGTTACAAAAAATTAAGTTTTGAGAGGCTTATTTCTAAGAAAAAATGTCTCAAGTCAGGAACATGATTTTTCTCTTACTCTTTCAACTACAGAGTCATCCTGATCATCCTTATTTCACTTATTTTTTTACCTTCCTCCATGGGATTCCAGCTTAATTCTCCTTAGTTTACTGAATTTCTTGAACTTACTCATACAAAGACTATCTGTATTCCAACCTTTACTTAACTAGGTGAGCTATTAGAGTGAGAGCTTGCTGAATGTCTCACAAGATGTACAACTATTGATTGTGTATGTGTTCTTGTGCTTAATTTTCTAAAAATATCAGCATCAAGGGAATTGTCACCATCTCAGACACATTTTATCTCTTTGTTTATTTGTTATTTTTGAAGATATATATGTGCTCTTTGGCCATTACATTTTCATTCCATTCTTTAATGCAGCAGTGGATAGGGCTCATTAATCATAAGCCAGGCTGGGGAACTAGAGTTATAACTCTCAAGTTTCAGAGTAGTTAACAGAAAATGTTATCTTTAATACAGAAACAGACCTAGTCAGTCAATGAAACACTATTTTCATTATTTCTCAGTAAATATCACTCTCTGCTTTTGATTCAGCAACTGATCTGATATTTGCTGTTTCTATACAAAACTAATAACATTCTTATAATATTCAATATGCCAACTTAGTAGCAAAGGTTTACATTGTGCAAAAATAGAATGCTGATTTACTTAATTCAAGATATGATTGTTCTTGTATTCGGAAGTAGAAATAAAAGCAATTTATTTATATGTGTAAACTGTAAATAAGAGGTCATGTTTTTAACATTTTTAATATTTTAAAGTAATGATTAATCTTAATCAAGTAAGGTCAAATATAGAAAGTGGAAATTACCTTGAAAAACCTGTATCTTGCAGTGATAAAATATTTCTAACTCTAGATAAGTTTTTATGCACAGTAGATTTTTTTCTTTCCTAAAGATTGGTACAACCAATTTGCAGGCAGATTTGCATGTTATCACATGTACATTTGAACCAGGAGTGATGTGCAGGTTTCCTCATAGCAATATATATTGATACTAATTGAGACTGAACTGGTTTTAGGTGGGATAGAGTTAATTTTCCTCATAGTGGCTGGTATCCTGGTATGTTCTGAATCTGTCACTAGATCAGTGTTGATTACACATCCATGTTTTGTTTTTTTGAGCATCGCTTACACAGTGTCAAGACCCTTTCTGGTTCTCACACTGATCCATCAGCGAGTAGGCCAGGGGAAGGCAAGAAGCTGTGAGGCAACAGAAAACTCTGGTTAACCAAAGGGGTATCCCCATACCACATGGTGTTGCACTTTGCAATAAAAACTGCAGACAAAGTTTGCCAGGGATGCTGTTGCTCAGGCTACTGGTGGTTTTTTGCATCACTTGTTTTTCTTAGGTTTCTTTGTCTTTGAAGAGAGAAGGTTAAACTACAACTAAATATCTAGATTCAGGGTGCCTCTTTGGAAAAAAAGCAAAATAAAATTACTCAAATTGACAAGAGTTTAACTGTTTCACTGTTAGCAGTGCAAAAGAAGAAAGGAGACTTACAGCATGTGACTAGATCAGTTTATGGAATCTTAGAGCAATTAACCTGTGGACAACCAGTGTTTGATGGTGAAAAGAAAAAAAATAATCCCCTCCCTCCAATTAATCGTAACTTCTTTACAATTATTAGCCTATGTATGTAATAATCCTTAAAAAAAAATTCCAAAGTATCTCAGATTTTGTCATCAGAAATCATTTAAAGATTTTGTCATCAGAAATCTTTTGTCTGTTGCATGAAATGCTGTCAGACTACTGAGTGACTAGTCTCTGAATTTTCAGCTTAACATCATTCTCTAAACAAAACTTCGTAAGCTTGTTTCTCATTATAAGGGATACAAACTATTGAGTGCAGTTTTCATAAAATACACTTTCTCTCCAAGGGGATGTTGTGTCCTATCACCGTATGATTTCTTCGCTTTTACTTATGAAGTCAAACCCCACGTGTGAGTGCTTTTATGAGGGAACCTCATTGCCTTCAGATTCCAACATGTACTTTCATATTCAGGAACTACAATAAGTGCTTATAATTAGATTCACCTACCCCATAATTCATCATGTACAGGGACTAAACATTTGCAAAAATCTCTATTTGCTACAGACAGTAGAAAATGCATAGAGAATGCTGATGATGCCAAAACAAAGTTACATTTAAAATGGTACAGGAAATCACTCTGTTTATGCTATGGCTTGGCTGGAAAGAAAGCCAGTTGCTGCTGCAACCCTGAACTTGGAGCAGGCTGAGATTCCTTACCATGACTCTGATATCAAACAGACTCTGTCTTCATATCTCTATAGCAAAGAGTGAATGTGGGAGGGCTAGTTTATTTATAGTGTTTGATATTTTCGTGCGAGGTAAGTCAGACATAGAGAAGGCTATAGGATTGATGGCTAAAATATGAAAGTCTCTGAAAAAATATGTCTTTCATAATTACTATTTATTGAGGAAACATAACTATGATTATAAACTTTTTTCCAACATGAACTTGTTGGCTTTGTGTCTGTTGTTACCAGATGGCAAATAACACTGTGGGAAAAAAACTATTCCCTTCTGTGACTTGCAGAATGATATCTAATTTTATGAAGGATAGATCTTGCATGTCATGGTAACCCTCACACATAAGCCACCCTGAAAATGTTATTGCTGTTTTAAGATGCTGCAGAAAATTTTCTTAAGCTTCATAGACTTCAGTGAACAAATCACTTACATGTTTTTCTCTCTATTCCAGCTTACAATTGAATATATATACATATATAAAAATTCAACAGGATTAATGTTGGATACTTGAGAAATTCTTATCTGAGAAAAATCAAGACAGCATTATGGAATGAAAAATTAATAACTCCAATTTTATCAGCAATAAAGTCAAAGCTTTCACATTAACAACACCATTACAGCCTCATCACAGTATAATAACTACTGAACCCAAGAGTAGCCAAAGCTAAATTCAAAAGTTATTTTATCAGTTTGTCTTTCCAAGAGTAAGTTGATTATATTTCTATAGGTGTTTACCTATCTATCTACATGCGTATCTATATACGTATCCATATGTGTCTGCATTCAATCAACACATGCAGGTGCTTGCTTCTTCCGATCCAGTGAAGAACAGAGAGAGAATTACATTACAGTCTCAGGAAGGAACTAATTTACAACAGGAGAAGGAACTGCCACAGCAAGTGGCTAAGTAGTAGAGGAAGCATGATATTGGAATATGAACAGGAAACAGCAGCTTAAGAAAGTAGGGGTTTTTTTGAAACATCATTTGAAAGACAGCTTCAGGAGATCAGGGATGGGGGACTACTGAAAAAAGGGAACTCTGAGGAAAGGTTTTTGTTATGTACCTCATGTGCCACAAAAAGACTTTTAGGTCATGTTGTAGATATAAATCTTTGTCAATAGCCATGGCTTACAGGCCACACCAAAGGCATTAGTCATTGCCAAGAGGATGACCAAACAGTTGTGGAGAGCTTTACACAAGCAGAAAGGGAAAGGATGACAAGCAATCAAGTGAGAAAATGGTAGAAGGACTAGCAAAGGAGATGTGCGAGGTTATGTACTCAGAGTGCACCCCCTGAGAGTTTGCAGGTGGTACAGAATTGAGAGGAGTGGCTGATACACCAGAGGGTTGTGCTGCCATTCAGAAGGACCTTGACAGGCTGGAGAAACATGGCAACTGGAACCTCATGAAATTCAGCAAATAGAAATGCAAAGTCCAGCACCTGGAGAAGAGTAACCCTGAGCAGCAGTACAGACTGAGGTCAAGCTGCCTGGAAAAGATCTTGATGTTTATTACTAACGTAGTAAACACCATCCTGGACAGCATTAAGAGCATCGCCAGCAGGTCTGTCAGGGTGATCCTTTCTCTCTACTTAGCACTGATGGGAAATATGCAGAATGCTGAGTCCAGAGCTTGTCTCTGTGGTACCAACAGAGACAAGGAGTTTCTAGAGTGAGAGCAGCAAAGGACCAAAAATACAGTTAAGGGACTGGAGTATTTATGAGGAGAGGCTGAGAGTATCAAGACTGTTCAGCCTGAAGAAGAGAAGGTTCAAGAGTGATTCTATCAATTGTCGATTCCCTGATGGGAAACTTCCCTGAAGAAGAAAGAATCTGGCTCATCACAGTGATATCCAGGGAAAGGACAGGATACAGTGATTATGAATTAAAATACAAGAAATGTCACCTGAACATGAGAAAAAATCCTTTCTGTGTCACCGGAAACAGGTTCTGACTATCTTAGAGCAAAATAAGATCTTTGAAAAGATAAATACTTATGTTTTCATCTATTTCAATGCTTTTGAACTATTAAAAAGTAGATGTTGCTTCTATGGAAGAAAGAACCCACCTTCAGTTTTCAAATAGCAAAATAATTTCTATAAATTAGACAAAGATTCAGTCCTGCAAACTATGGGCTTCTATCCCCATTTCACTCGAGAAAAACAAGGGGTACCATAAGGAAGAGCAAGTCTCTAGAGCAAAAGGAGCAGGTGGTTTTAAAAACATCAGTAATGGTCAATAAAAAGAGTTCAATCAAAAGAATCTTCCCAAGGGCAGAAAATATAACCTGATTGGCATAAAGCAATTGAGAGTGTAATCAGAGAAATTTGCATATTGGAATTTCCTTTCCTTCCTGAATTACAAAGGTTTTTCACTTGTGTTAGGAAAATATTCTATCAGTTCTTTCTGGTTCACAGCGAATAACTTGGAAGGATTTAAAAAAAAAAAAAAAAAAGGAATATTAAATTCAAGAAGCTTGCCTTTTTTAATATAATTTATTTATACCAAACCAAAGCAAATCAGACCAATAAATCCACAAAACGAACCACAACGCCCTCCACCTCAGCAAACCACAAAACCTGCAGCCAAAAAAACCAACACACACACCCCCTCAAACTCTAAAAAAACACCAAAAATCCAAAGCAAAACAACACAAAAAACCCCAAGTCAAAAGGAAAGCAACATTATGAGCTATGCAACTCCAAGCAGATACACTGTATTGAAAAAGTTGCTCAGTAATGTTTTAGTAATAGATATTATTTTTATTATCTATAGAAATAAAAGTCTAAATCATTCAGTCCACGACTGTGCTCAAAGACCAATATGGCACACAAACGCATCAAAATATTTAATGACCAGATGAAAACTAAGTTACTCCTGGGAAAAACTTATAATTACTGCAAGCAAATATATATTAATTTTTATCCCATCATTTTGATCCCATCATTAATCAATGCAATCTTGCATTTTGTCCCTTTCTGAAAGTTTGTCTAGAGCTCCTGTGTCTTTTTAGCAAGGCTGATTTCTAGTTCTTTCTATACTTCTCCTTTTGCTGCCCAGTTCTATATTTTGACCTTTCTGTATATTACACAACTCTGGAAGAATTGTATTAATCTTATTAACTGTAATCCTTTCTTTTTCATTTTCAATTTTTTGTATACTACTGTCCTGAGTGATTTATGGTTGTCAATTATCTCTTTATTTTTCTGATTGTAAATGCAGTTACTGTATTACCAAGAAGAAACCCAACACCTCCACACCATGGCTATATTCATTTATGTACATGGACAATGCTTTCTACATGTCCTTGAACCATAACAATCCTAAAGTTTTAAATACATAAGGTTGTCTAAGACTCAGTGACATTATCCCTTTCTTGTGTACTCTGCCACTGTGTGAAATCTACATTGCCCAGTGACGGACAAAAGCAGAACAACTTTCAAGAAAATTTATAAACCTTTAAGTAGATTTAAAAAACAGTGTGAGGACTGTGGAGATATTTCCTTCACAGAAAATGTAAATGGGAAATGAAACCCTGCCTACCTTTCTCAGTGAAATAAGCATCCACCCTGAGGTTATGACTGTTCTTTCTGCTATGATCTCACTGCAATGAATACACTGCTGGAGATAAAAAATGTCAGCTCTTCTTATTTTCTGATCACACACTTAGTAGTCTACTAACAAACGTAGTCAGATGAAAACCTAGAGGCAGAAATTTAAGTATTCCTGTTTCTAATTTTACATGATGACTGTTCACTGTCTTACAGGCATGTGTTTAAGGACTCTCAAAGTTGTGTATTCAAACTGCTACATAAAAATAGTACCCAGTTTCATGTATATAAAAAGCCTGGTCTCTGTGCCTTCCATATAAATAAGCGTAACTTTTTAAAATTAAGCTTAACCAGTTTTAGTAACATACTTTACAAAAAATTTTGCCACCGATTTTTAAACAGTGTTCACAGTCACAAAATCATAGAATGTCTAGAGTTAAAGACCTTGAAGATCATCTAGTTCCAAAACCCCTTCATGGGGGACAACTCCCACTTGACTAGGTTGCCCAAGGATCCATCCAGACTGGCTCTGAACACTTCCAGGGAGGGGACATCCACAACTTCCCTGGGCAATCTGTTCCAGTGTCTCAACACCCATGAAAATTTTTTTTCCTGATGTCTAACCTAAATCTCCCATCTTCAAGTTTTAAAACTTTACCTCCTGTCCTCACACTACATACTCATGTAAAAAAGCCCTACCCCAGCTTTCTTGTAGGCCCTCTTCAGGTACTGGAAAGCTGCTATAAGGTCACCTCGGAGCCTTCTCCAGTCTGAACAACCCCAACTTCTTTAGCCTGTGCCTGTCTTCATAGTCAGGTGCTCCAGTCCTCTGATCATTTTCGTGGCTCTCCACTGGACACACTCAAGGAGCTCTATGCCCTTCTTATGCTGGGTACTCCAGAATTAGTACTCCAGGTAAATGTGAAAAAAAGTGAAAAAAAATGTGAAAAAACATTAGAACAAGAATTTGAACCACCATATCTGAAGAGCATGCTAGACATTCTTGTGAAAATGTACCTCCTATTCCCAAATTTTGAATATCACAGTGATTCTGTAAGCATTATGTTATTGTTGAAGAACTCTAGATAAGGACCAATACAATGGTCATAACTGAGAATAGTTGCAACTATCAGAAAAAAACAGGAAAGGATGTGAAGTTTTAAATGCTCTCTAGCAGTCATGCACCTGGCATTCCTGAGGAGCAGTAAGGGTGTTGTTAGCAGGAACTTACATTTCCAGGTAGTTTGGGTGTCAGCTTACTGAAAACACTATGGATTTGAAGTTTTAGATTTGGTTATCAAAGGTTGCCATTAGGCAACAAATACACTCAGAGGATCTAGTCTTAAGATGACAAGATCTTTATTCATTAAAGTTTTCACAAAATTCTGAAATTCTGAAATCTTCTAAACCACTTAGACATGGTCTATGATTTTTAAAAAAACTTTTTCTTAGCAATACTATTTTTTTTTTTTACCTTCTCTTGCACAATTATAGGTAGAGAATGGATTGAGAACAGCTCTGAGGAAAAGGGATGGGTCCTGTGAAAAGGACTTGGGCGTGTCAGTTGATGAGAAGCTCAACATGAGCTGGCAATGTGTGCTTGCAGCCCAGAAAGCCAACTGTATCCTGGGTTGCATCAGAAGCAATGTGGCCAGCAGGTCAAGGGAAGTGATTCTCCTCTTCCTGTTCCCCTCTTGTGACACACACCTGGACTACTGTGTTCAGTTCTGGAGCCCTCAACACAGCAAGGACACAGACCTCTGGAGTGAGTCCAGAGGAAAGCCACAAAGATTATCAGAGCACTGGAGCACCCCTCCTGTGATGACAGGCTGAGAGAGTTGGGATGTTTAAGCCTGAAGAGTAGGCTCCAGGGAGATTGCATAGTGGCATCCTAGTACCTAAAGGTGGCCTACAGAAAAACTGGGGAGGGACTTTTTACAAGTGTGTGTAGTGACAGCACAAGGGGGTAATGGCTTCAGAGTAGAAGAGAGTAGATTTAGACAATGGGAAGAAATTCTTCACTATTAGAGTGGTGAGATACTGGACCAAGCTGCCCATAAGATTTGTGGATTCTCCCTCCCTGGGGCCGTGATGGAAAAGACTTCCAGCAGCCTCGTCTAGTGGGAGGTCTCCTGCCCATGCAGGGTGGATTGGAACTAGATGATCTTCAGGGTCCTTTCCAATCCTTTGTTTTTTTTTTTTTTTTTTAAGTGTTTAAAATAGTATCTTAGGACAAAAAAAATGAATGGACAAAAAAAAAAAAGACATTTCTACTACTCTAATAATAATCTCCTGAATGTCTTAAGAAAAACTGCTCTCTAGCCTGGTTTCTCCATTTATTAATATTAATTGATAATTTCTTAAAAGCTTTAATTTATGAGGTTTTTTATAAAATGATTTTCAAAAACTTGTATAAACGTTCAGAATAGTTTGGATTAGTATTATCAAATGTAAACACTAATAATGGATGTGACTAATAAAGTATTCTCCCTCTTTTATTCTTTCATCAAGCTAGAGAAGCTATAGTCATATTATTGAGTACTACCTCTGCCAAATCTTATTCTCTGTAATTGCATGTGCATCGTTATATACCATTATCACTAAAATTGAAAATGTAGTGTTTTTGTCTTTTATGAAAAAAAAAAACATTTTAAACATAAATTTATAAGGAAAAAACCTAAACATAGATTTTTGGTAATAATTTTGGCCTCCATCTAGATCAACATGATCCATCACCAATTTTCTGCCTATGTTGCTCAGCAAAGTATTCAGTTCAACCAAATCTTTTCCTTGCTATTTGTTTCTTTTCAAAGTTTTCTTTTTCTTTTCACTTTTTCCTACTATTTCAGCTGGTGTTGCGCATAGCAAACACTTTAAGAACTCTTTGTCTCAGAAGTCTAACAGTTCTCCAATTATTTTATATTTTTAACCTAAAAAATTTCTGCAGTGGTAATGTTTCTAACATTTTCTTCTACCAAACAGAATATGCTGTCTTTCATCTCAGTTTTCTTAGTTAACATTTAAGCTACTGCTTTAGGCTGCCTGCAAGGTTTATATTATCAAGCCAAAATATCATAAACACTGTGATATGAACATAATTTGTTTTAATTATCCACATCAAATAAGTCTATACTCATCTTGCTGGAGAAAACATATTATTGGTTTATCTGTTATGACCTTTTATCTGTTCTTCTCCATTTCTCTGCTGGATTTTGTAGGAGCTATAGTTGATTCACGTTTTAGAAATGTCCTTGATGTTATGATTTGTAAAATGGAAGAATTAAATGGCGTTCTAATTCCATTATTCTACTGTCATTAAATAGGTATTTTCTGGAATGCCTTCATGTTAACATCTCAGATGTCTCAGTTTTGAAAAAACAAACAAAAAAGGCCCTAAAAAACCCTTTGTTAAGATTGAATCTTATCTAGCCATGTTTGTAGCAAAGGCATTAGATTCTTGTTTAAACACATCTCGTCGGGTGTTAGGTTTGACATATGTTTACTATTTCCCATTCTGTAAGAGGAACTTTTTTTCTCAGTGGTTGTCAAAGCTCTAGTATTTATGGCATTTTTGGATAGAAGGACTTATTTTCTTTTTGCTAATCACTAGGTACTGCATTGAAGGGAAGAGAATGAAAAAAAAGAATTTAAACAGCTAACTTGGGGCTTCAAGGGCATCTAGGAGCTAATCTCTGATCTAATTTAGGAGCTAAATCTCTAATCCTGAAAATTCCTAGTTAGTTTATTTCTAAAACTTGAGGCATCTGATCTCTAAAGGGGTTTCAACTTTTAACCAGAAAATTTCCTGAATCTAACACAAGTACAAAGTCTTTATCTTTTGACAGAAATAAACAGCTTGGTACCTATTTCTAATCCCAACAAAGGCAAGGAATTTTTTTCTTTTTAAATCTCATGATGGCCTTGACCTAGTGAACACTATTACCAATATGGGATCAGTCCCAAAAAATGCAGTCTTAATCAAGAAGTAAAAAGTAAGCCCTGCTACTTTTTTTGGTCCTAATCAGAAACTGTCAGCTTAAGAAGAATGAAATAGCTGTGGTTTAAGAAGAATGAGTTCCAATTTCTTGGGATTCTCCTAAAGAATTAGAGGGTTAGGATCCCAAGAGGTAAGAAGTCTAATTTACAAACTGATACTTTCTCTGAAGAGTGACATGTGTCTGCCTCAAATCTTTGTGTCTTGTCAAAAACATTTTGGTAGCATTCTGAAGTTTTCTGAATCGACTTTAAGATGTTATGCCTTCTTTTCACAGACGAGGTGAACACCCAATGTGAAGCTAAAGAGTTTTTTGATTTTGGTACTAACTAGAACTCATTATTTTAAATGACTTTAAGTAAGGGCAATGTCCTCATTTTCACTTTTATCACCCTGAAAACCAGTCCAAAAACTTCAGTGTGACAACAGAGCTCCAAGATGACAGAGGGGTCCATACACATACTTGGCCAGTTGTACCTCCTTTTTATTAACACACTTTCTCTTCCCTAAGATTGCCAATGTCACTAAGAAGAAAGGGCTCCCTAGGTTAAGAGCGACTCACCATGACATACACTGGCACATCTGACTAACATCAGAAATGTCTAAATTTAAATTATGTAATACTGACAGAGGACTACAAATGTTGAAATTCTTTCTCAAAAGAGATATAAAGGTTACATTTTAACAGTTTTCTGCATATAAAATTTTGGTCTTGAACAAAATACATACAAAGAAGGCCTTGCAGCTTTGAAATAATTTCTCTGTGGTTTAAAACATGAATAGTATAAGGCATGAAAGGCATAAAATACACCTATTTTAAGAACCAGGACCCTTTTTTTCTTAAATAGAGTATTTTATCCAGTCCATAATGAATTACTATTATTTACTTCCTTTTTTATGCCATTTTATGATACTGGTAGTTTGTCATTATAATCATCTGTCCGTACAATCCCTTTGTGATAGAAATAACATTTTTAAAATATAGTATGTATATATCCCACTGTTATTGTAGATTCACATTCTTCCTTTCCTAGCAAATACAGAGTAAAAAACTATTGAATGATGAAAGTTTTCGGGTAGTAGAATATCTCTGTCTGTGATCTTTCCATGCATATTTTTTAAAGATTAAAATCTCTTTAATTCTCCAAATTATGTTCCACTGCTTTTCTTTATGGACTTCCATCCTAAGAGGACAAGACATCTTTGAGAATTTGGTGTTTACAGTATTATGATAGTTCATATTTGAAAAGTTGCATGCAACATAAGCAGTCTGTAGAACCTCTGGTTGCTTAAGGCTGTGTTCAGGAGTGGCAAGGTAAATTAGTTTAATAATCTATTCTCATCATATCATGACATCTACAGCAGTTAATTCAAACAGCATTCATCTGCCCAAATGTATGTCTACAGTGTACATCCACATCTGAACTAGTCGTCCAAACTCCTTTATATAGACAATGGAGAGATGCTAACACGTCTAGAAATTTCTCCCTCTTGTAAACAGTAAAAAAAGATAAGGTGAATCATGCCCAGAATAAAAATGTCCATTTCTCTCACCTGACTTTAAAGTTATTCATGATACTTTGCATATCTATAGGTGTGTGATGACCTTATAATATTGCAAAAAAGCAATTCCATCATTAAAGTCAACAATATATGTACAACATAGAATATCTGAAAGTTAAAATAAAACCTGAATTTGTTCTCTCTATGATGACTTAGAGCTGGGGATGAAATAAAATATGTGGTGGATCTTTTGTATGTATTTTATCCCACAGGAAGCCCATAATTCCTATCTACTCAAAATATTTTAATTCCATCTTTACCTAACTGATTACCTGTCAATTAGCCAGACAGTGGACTCTTTTGTGAATAGATAACTCAGATAGTTTATAAATCTTGTGAAAATTATGTCAGAGATATCTTGGTACTGAAACTGGATTCACAAAAACAATCTCAGGGCTATCAGATCGTTTCCATAGATGCCAAAACCTAGAAGAACACAGTCATCCTAATCTGAGGCCTGATGTAGTGACGTGCTTTCATACACAAAGGTTTTCCTGAAAGGAATTAATTATTAGTGAATATGAGAGCCATCTCACCTGTTTTCTTGAAAACCATCTCTAGTTTACAAGTAGCAGCATTATTTAAGTTTTGCCACTGTCTGGATTGCTCCAGTTCTCCTCTGTGCTTGAAGCTCCTTCCAGGGGAGAGCAGGCTTCAGGACTGAGCCCAGAAATAAGTAGGATGGCTGACACTGTAAGTATGGTTGAACTTCCTTGATCATCACAAGCTTTCCTGTTTTATCATGAAAGGTTCTGGAATGTTCAAAGTCATATCTGTGTTAAGATACTGGTTAATTAAAGTGATTTGGTATCTGATTTACATAGAGTAGACAAACTGAAATCTGGAAATTTTAAACTGAGTCTTAGAGAATTGTGAGGAAAAATTTTGTCAGAGGAAAGCTTACTTTTATGAAAAAAACGAACAACTGTGTTTCTGTCTTTTCAGAAGCAGTACTTCAGTGGCTGTAAAGCAATGTCTTTCTCTTTTGCTGTGTGGACTGCCTGTCACTACATTTGCAATGTCTTTGTGACATGTATGCTCACTTGGAAGTTTTTACCTGACTTATCCCCAACTCCTGACCCTGCATGATAGAGAACCTGTGTTTCTCTGACATTGAATTTTGGAGGTTTTTTTTAATTCTTATACAATTATTGCCCTCACAACATCACCCGGTGTACTTTAAGTCTGTCTTTCCTAATCTCACATCAGCATGGTGCCAATTACCTTATCTATTCTCAGCACAGCAATCACCTCCAGACAGCCATATAAAGAAGCTGACAGTATACATCACTGTCTGTAAAACACCTCAAAAGTCTGGGCAGCAGCCAAATTTCAAAAGACCTTGGACAGTTTTTTTATTTGTGTCCAATGCTCGTTCTTAAGATGGTTGGGAAGACTTAGTACACAACATGCTTATCTTTTGAATGCAGCTACTGAATGTCCACTTCACCTCTCTTCAATACAAGCATTTTCAACTACCTTTCAATACTAGAAACAAATGGCAAAGCGTATGTGATTTCTCATGATCCATAATTGTACCTAAAAGCTCTAGATCCTCTTCCCAAACTGACATGTGTCTTTCTCAATATGTGTAAGCATTTTCTTTTCTGCAAGGTATTCAGTCCTTTCCTTTTTCACCCAGAACTGAATCAGACTGCCTCCTTTAATGATTTTAGAGTCTGGCATACTGCTTTGAATGGTGATCTATTGCTTTTTCTACCTTAAAAAGGATTTACAAAGTTTCTGACTGAATGGCTCATGAGCATGCAAAAAGCAAATCCACCGCACACGTGCCAATCGACTGCACATGCACCACAGCTCCAACAGACCTTGGTAGCTTGGACCCCTGAATAATGAGAGCTCTGCAAAAGCAAGGAAGTAGACATTTTACATTGATTTGTTACACCCTTCCTACTTGGCTATCTTTTGCTCTGGTCTGTTTCCCCTCTGCTTCTCCAGATTCCCAGCAATATCTGCCATCTTGCCCCTGGTTTACAACTCACCCACCCCCTGTTCAGCGTTGGGGTAATGGGGATACAAATGACAATGTGGATGAAAACAAGGAGGAAAGGATGGTCTCATGCTTAGTTTTCAACAGAATTGAAATACCTAGGCAGTATGAAAAACGTTACTAGTCCAAATCAGTTTCATTATGTATCTCAGTGCCCCTAGGATCCTGCTTTAAGTGATATAAAAAAAAAAAAAAATTCTCTAAAAGCAGAGGCACAACTAAAAGGGAAATGAAGCAAAGTGGAAAAAGACATAAAAAAGAAACACTACCAGGGCACAGTGAGGGCCCGGAGCTCCCAGGGGGAGTAGCAGGGTATCCCTGGGGACCATCAGAACAGGACCTGGCAGACAGGGACTATATGACTGCCCCGTCCAGCCTCAGGACAGCTAGGGGGGAATAGGGCAATCCCAGCCCTGGGCACTGGGTGCCTCCCTGAGGATGAGGATGGAGGAGACTGCACCAGGTCATGACCCTGTGAATGGTCCTGGCTTGGCAGGTCCCACAGCCAGGCATGGCAGGACTGTCTGCAGCTGAAGGATGGCCCAGGGGGTGATGGCCCCCAGGAATGGCATGGGGTGACAGCCAGGTATATGGATAACCTCAGGACCCAAAGACCAGTGAAAGTAGCTAACACAAGTAGCTAAACACTTGGCTCATTGAATCTTTTATAGTAGACACCTATCCCCAGCTTCACATGCCTTAGGTTGTTTTATCATATGCTTTTCTACCTGACTGTGATCCTGAAAAATAAACAAATTTAACACTGTTAAATTTATTAAAAATAATATAATTGATGATTTTACAAAGAAAAGCACACACTTGGAAGATTTTCTTCTAGGTGTCTTGTGTCTTTCCTCAGCGGGAAGGAACAAATTTAAAAGTCACCAAGAATTACTATATTTTTGTGTGGCTAGTGCTGATTTCACCTGATCTACACTAGAAGATGGAGCTGTAAAAGCGTAAAAGAGTTCTGGAGGTAGAGAAAGCTGTAAAAGCATATTATAGACATATGCTTGTCTTGGTGGAGGCTTAGATAAAGTTTCTACCAACCAGAAACTACATGGCACAGTGACAAGGGAAGCACAGCTCCTACTGTGGCAGGGAGGAGTTGCTCAGGTCAGGATGACAGGACTATATATATGGTAGAAGACTTTTAGTGCCTAGGCCACAGGTTGAAACAGATTGCACCCATAGGAATGGGAAAAGACCATCTGTAGGGTGAGAAAAATAACCTACTAAATTATTTTTCCTTATAGTAAATCCCTCAGGTGGCTGCAACAGAACACAGACTCTGTGGGAGTAGGAGCAGTGAGATCATTTCATCTTTTCCATCCTCTTTCACAGTGAATCTGGAGTAACACATCAATAGAAGTGAGAGTTCTAGAGAAGATAAAACATTTTATGTTGCTTCTAAAAGCCTCTTTGTGGCATTCTTTAGCTTATGCTAAAAGCAAGGGAAGACTTTAAGAGTTTATTAATCAAAGCCATGTGGAAACTGTGCAACATTATAAATGGGGGAAGATTAAAAAAAAAAAAAAGAAAAAGAGTGAGCCAGCAATGTAGATAGATATGAAGAGGATCAGCAAGTAGATCAGAGAGACCTGAGGACTGAAATCATCACCGAGAGAACAACAGGGGAGCCAAAGACCAAACTAGGGAAGGGAAAGTAGAAGGCAAAGGATAAACAGAAGGCAAACTCTGAGAGTACCATGCCAATACACACCTAATAAATGCAAAATATACTGCAGAAATGAAGACCTGGAGAAGAGCAGTATTGCTATAGAGTTGAAATATTCTTTGAGAACAGTATTACTGCCCTGCTGCTGGCTACCTACAGTCTGATTTCATTAGGCATAAGGAAACATAATCATTAGGTAAATCATAACTTTAAACCTACCTGCATGTTGCCAGTGTTTGCTGACTTCTAGGACTTCAGCATCACAATTCATTTTTTATATGCTGTTTTCTAGTATAGAAGTTGTTTTGTAAATTTTTGTCATTTCAGTTCTTGCCATTTAATAGCCTTAATATAACTCTTTCATATTTTGTTTTCTCCATGAATCACAGAATTATAGAATGGTTTGGATTGGAAGGGACCTTAAAGATCTGGATTCAATCCTCTTGCCATGGCCAGGGACATTTATCACTAGATCAGGTTGCTCAAAGCCCCATCCAACCTGGCCCTGAACAGTTCCAGGGAAGGGGAAGAAGCTGGAAGAGGTTGCCCAGAGGAGTTGTAGCTTCCCCTTCCCTGCTACAACTCCTCTGGGCAACCTCTTCCAGCTTCTTACCACTTTCATAATAAAGAATTTCCTCCTAATATATACTCTAAATCTCCTCTCTTCAAGTTTTAAAACATTGCCCTTTGACTTCTCACTACAAGCCATGTAAAAAGCCCTACCCCAGCTTTCTTATAGGCCCCCTCCAGGTAATGGAAAGCTGCTATAAGGTCACCTCAGAGCATCCTCTTCTCCAGGCTGAGCAACCACAACTTCTTCAGCGAATCTTCACAGGGGAGGTGCTCCAGTCCTCTGATCATTTTTGTGGCTCTCCACTGGACACACTCAAGGAGCTCTATGACCTTCTTATGCTGTGTACTCCAGAACTGGACAGTACTCCAGGTAAATATGAAAAAAATGAAAAAAAGTGTGAAAAATTTTAGAAAAAGAATTTGAACCACCGTATCTGAAAAGCATGCTAGACATTCTTGTGAAAACATACGTCCCATTCCCAAATTTTCAGTATCCCAGTGATTCTGTAAGCATTATGTTATCATTGAATAATTCTAGATAAGGACCAATACAGTGATCATGACTGAACATGGAGTTTAGGGATGGCAGTTCAATGAGAACTAAGTTGCTGGAGTTTTTTCAGTATACCTTTTTCTCTTTTTCAGATTGTGCACCTCTCTATCTGTAGCTCTTATTAGGTTCTTAATATCATACAATATTTTCAGCAGCCGATGAACTAGCAGGTTTTTTTTCCATGGTGTGTCCTTTCCCCAAATTTCTGTGTACTCGTGTCTATTTAAACCCCAATTTGCTCATGCTACCTTTTGTTTTTCCAACTATAATAATATAATTTAATTCAAGCAGCTCCATGAGGGTCAGCTTATTCTGTAGGTGGATGCTTAGCAGTAATGATATTAATTTGTTATCTCTTGCTACACGTGCTGTATGATTAATGCCACATTTCCAAACATGCAGTTGCCAATATTTTGCCTTCTTATTCCAAATGTTTCCAGAAAGGTCTTTCACTGCTTCTTTCTTTGGCTATAGAAGTCTCATTTCCTTAGTCTATCTCAACAAAAGATGGAGATATGAAATCAACATCTGTCAGTATTAGTATCTAGATAAAATTGTGGGATCTTGGGGGAAAAAATCTCAAAAAAGTCAGTGTTTTTTTGTCTTTTTCTTTTAAGCAAAAGTACTTTAATAATTATTTCTACTTCATTCAATGTTCTGAGGCTTCCTGTGTTTTCTTTAGCTACAAGGGCTCAAAGCAATGCTGCTTGGGTACTTCACTGTGCTGCTACATTCTGCAGGTCTGGTAAGGGAAAGTGGACATCAAGTGACTGAGATCACCATATCATTTTCATTCCAATACTGATATTTGGTCCTGATCTTCCAAGAGACACTCTGTAGTACCTCTGTAGGGTTTTATGTAGGAATCTTTACATAGACTAAGCAGATGCAGACTGGATAGTTACACCATTGATACGTGGTTATAGTGGGAGTAAGTACAACATTAAAATGTTACATCAAAAAAATGTTATATAAAAAATTATGGCTTCAGTGTGATTTCAAATTAACTAAAATAGTCAGTGTCTGTATAAATAGCCTTCAAGACAAGAGTAAGGATTTACTGATTAACATAAACAATCTTGCTCATCACTTAATAACCAAAACAACAAAAAACCATCTATATTTAGTCAAGCCCCAAGTAAGCAGCTGTGTTAAAATCTAAAGACTGATGATGTATTGAGTGGTAGATGGAGATTGCTGTGAACAGACTATGTTTACAACACAGGTAATTAAAGCCACACAATCTTCACATATAAAATCAAGATATTATATAATTATAAAATTTCACAGAAATATTTCAGTTAGGGGAAGGTGTCTTGTTTTCATATTCATTGTTTATGTTAATTATATATTGAAAGATTATTTATTATTCATGAAGGCTAACAGAGGTAGAGACCTATCCTACTGTTCAAAGTAATTGTTCCTTCAACAGCATAAAATATTGGTGACAAATGTTCTAAAAGGTTGTAGAGGAATTTTAACTTCTTCCTTGTATCTTTTGTTTTCCATCATCTGAAAGTGTTCAGTATTGACTGAGGTAGAAAAATAGTTATTGAATACTGTCAGTTCATCATCTATGCTTTTCGATGTGCTGAATTGCACCATGCATACCTGAATTAAGGTTCCAGTTTCCCAGAAAGCTTGCACAGTGCAGGCATAATTTATTTTCAAATACATGGATATTTCTAGATGTCATTGTAATCAAGTACAGTATGAAGCCACTTAGCTACGTCATGCAACAGGATCCCTAGCTGCTTTAGAAAACGGAATGAAAAATGTGAGGAAATTACAGAGAATAATATTATTAAATTGTGAAAGAATCTCTGAACATTCTGATTATGAACTCCTACAATTCAGGTCTGTAGATAAAATTTTGAAAAACAGGTAAAACTCATAGCAGCTCTCGTTTAAATATATCGATCAATAAGGCACAAAGTTCTTGTTTAATTCCCATGATTTAAATTTTAATAACTGAAATAGAATTTTATTTTGCATTGTGATCCCCAACAAGGTTTGGTATTTTCTAGGAAGTAAAAAGAAATGATACACACTTGCCTGCTTTAGAAGAGATTTAATGCAAAATAAATATCAAAAGGAAGCTAATTCTAAAATATATTGCCTTATTCAGAAAAGAAAGGAAAGATTTTTTATTTCTTTTTTTTAAACTTACAGATGAACTTTTCAGAATTTTTGTGAGGATTGGCTGAAAAATCCCGACAGATCCATTGTATCAGAAAGAATGGTAGAGGGGAATCCTTTCAGATATCTTTGTATAATTGTCGTGCATTTCTTTTATGGCACGTCTAATGGCAACAAGGCCTTGATGACTTTACCTTTTCTTACAGAAAGGAGTTTTTCCATGCAATTCTCTGGCTGACAAATGGAAATTAATTTAATATTTTCTAGGAGGTTAAAATATAGGCTTGATGCAAACCTCTGATTTCAGAGGAATTTCAGTGTTCAGTAATTCCTTTTGTCAAAAATGCAATTAAAAACTTCTATCAAGTTCTGTCATTAGACTACCTTGGTATTGCTGATCATTCTTTTTCACAAAAAATGCTGCCCAAAAACTTTCTTCTTTGACGAAACCCAAATTTATTCAAAGATAATTAATACGTATTTGTTCTTTTGACTATATTGTGAGGTGGGGGTTTTTTTAAGCTTTGGTGGATCATATTCTGGTTTTTATTTCCTCAGTGTATTCACTGGGAGAAATAATATCCTTACTGAAATTTCTCTTTTTTTTAATTTTTTTTTTTTTTTTTTTTTCTATTCAAGTAAATTCTTTTAATATTTATGGCCATTACTGAATGCAAATTAATCTCAACTGAGGGACAGTCATCATAGTAAGACTCCTCATTCCTGGAAGCCATATACACAAGCTATGTAAGAATTGCAGTTTTGCATTTCAAGATCATCTGGGCAAAGGAATTACACATTTTATCTGAAAACAAGAAGTTACCAATAGTCTAATTAAATAGTTAATATTGGTCTGGTTAGAACTGTACCAGCACTTACAGTCCAAAACATCCAGCTAGAGTCCATTCAAAATTAAATTTAAAAATTTACATTTAAAATTGACCCACATAAACAATTTAATATCTGCCATCTCTGATTTTATGCTTGATATTTCCAGTGTGTTGTTGTGGCAAGTCATGAGCACTCTAAATTATTTGGAAACTAGTTTTCATATCAGGAGCTTGTTCTACTTTGCTTTTGTGTGTCCTTGTGGTTATTTGGTACATATGCTAGTTACTATTTTTTTTTTTTCTTTCCTCATTCTTTATCTTATGATGCTATTTTTAAGTTTTGCATATGCTGGATACTTTTCCTTGCTCTCTCTGTTATTCCTAAAGGTAGTTTTCCTATGTTCCTCAGGCTGTATTTTTTTGGCAAATAGTGCTTGACCACTTCTGGGTAGTGTTTATAGCTCTGGGACAGATGGTATGACCCTGTGTCTGCACCTTCAAGGCCTGTGATATCATGTTGTTGTACATTTGGGAATGCCTGTTATAAACCATTATTTAACTTCACAGACTCCAAGTTGCTTAAATATGCTTTATTAGTACAAGGCAGTCAAAGACATAACCCAGTTTTAGGGCCATTAATAGTTGCCTCTACAGAAATGGTAATTTCTTGGAAATACATGTGTACATCCAGGGCTACGCTATACTTCTGTAACCACCTATTATTAATACCTATTAGTTTTGCCATGCCACTCTGAATTTATCAAAATGCTATGTTCAGCTAGGTTTCCAGCACCTGGCTACTTCTGAAGCTACTTTACCATGTCTAAAACCTTTCATCTCTATTCTACCTCCTTACTGAGTCTACTGCTTGAACTAAGTATATAGTTGCTCCATTTGAGGTGGAAAATTATCCAGAAGAGGAGAGATCTGAATACCTTAAGAACAGTTCAACTGGCCAAAGCCAAGATGATCCTTCAAAAGATTCCCTTCTGCTTTCTTCCAGGAGTGAAATTTTTGTTCCATTTCTGTAATTTTTGTATAATCAAATGCATCTTTGTTTCACACAGATCAAACCTAGACTGAGGAAACTAACTAGATGCTGTAATTTTTTATAATGAAACTTGTGAAGTGCCCTCTGTTTCTCTTTCTTGAGCGGTAGATCTCTGATCAGTTAATTGGACTCCTTCAAAATCATTAATGACTGATGGAGACCAGAGGGAGAGACAGGAAAGAAAATCTTCTGTTGTTTGCATCCCTAATCTTCTGTTCTGATATACGATCAGTTTACATAGTTTCTCTTATCATTTCTCCCTCCTCTTTGACTTTCTGACTTCCAGAAGTTATACTCAGTGAGTGGGAGAGAAGAAAGTACAACAAAGTACAGGAATACAGAATATAGTTCATTACGATTAAAACTTAATAGAAAATTGAAGGCAATATTACAACTAAATTGGCAAATATTTCTTCAAACATTAAAAGGGATAAGAGTATTATTTTAGAAGTATAGTTATTTATTACATATATACATATATATATTATTTTTAGAGGGTTTAATGGATTAAAACTATTGTTCAATAAAAAACATTATGCATACATATGATGCCAATACATATACAGAAATATTTTTCCTTTTCAACATGACTTTTTATTTTGAATGTTAAGCTCAGTATGCATCACTTAAAACAGTCAAAATATCTCTGAAGTTATGAATCTACCAAAAGGAAATGTATTAATTCAATTGAGGTTTGTTTGGTTGAGTTTTTTTCTCTCTTTTTAATGCATGAAAGAGATTTTGACTTTTCATTCCAATTTTATAATTTGAAATTTTTATGAAACAGGAAAACTGTCTTTCACTTGTCATCTAGAAGCTTACAATCAGAAGGATAAACATCAGAGGACATGCTTCCTACTCCTCAGATCAAAACAAAATGCTCTCTGTTCAAGAAAACAAATAGCAGAGGAATGATTAAACGTACCAAGTAGTGGGAACAAAGGAATAAAGCTTCCCTTCTTTCACCATTGATGTTATCACAAATGGATGAGCCAAAGTGAAAGTTATCAGTTTCAGTGTTAGCCTTAATTTTCTAATTATGACTATGCTTGCTGGACTGAACACATCTATGACTTCTAGTGTAATCATTAAGTCTCCTTACCCACCTGCCCACCAACTACCACTGCCAACCAGTATCCATTAACCCCTGATTAGATATTTCTGTTATTTAAATGGATCATATACTTTTCAGCTAAGCTATTTGCAGAAGTAAAAACAAAACAAAACAAAAAACAAACAAAAAACCCCACCACGTCTTTCACCAAATATGAAACTAAATCATGTAACAAGGGTACTATGATATTTACTGGATGTACCCCGTCTATTAAAGAAAGGAAAACTTCAGAGCTCATGAGCTCATGATTCTTACTTTGAAGCACAATGTAAAAGAAGCAGTTGTTTGTATTTATACTGATCAATACAGAAGAAAAGTAATTTTGCTTTTCAATATTTCTTTTCATTTCACCAAGAGATAAAAGGATCTCAATATAACATGTGAAAAGTTCAGGTTTTTGGGTTTTTTTTCCATCAATTAGAAAAAAAAATCTCCTTTCAAAAGTTACTGATTTATATGACCTCTCATTAGTGGTCACTGTGAGAGTCCGCATTTGGACTGACTGGAATTTGCCTCAAAAGGACAATTTTAAAGTGAATAGCCCTGGCTAGGGTGGAGGCAGATGCTAATGTACCTGGCCTGGCCAGAGCTGAGCAGGGGGTGATGCCCAGAAAGAGATGAGAACTAAGAACTAACGGCTGGGTGGAGACTGCTCCCCTTTTCTGAGGGCCAGCCTGCAGTGCTGGGACATCCCTCCAGGCACCGTTACCCTGGCCAGAGTGGAGGAAGCCAGCTTGATTGTACTGATGCTGATGTACCTGGCTGAGGTGGCTGGAGCAGAGCAGGGGGTGACACCTGGAAAGAGATAAGAGCTAACGGCTGTGTGAAGATGACAGCCTGATGGAAGGCCCTTCCAGTTGAGTCTGTCTTCAATGCCTCTGGCTGGGGTGGGGAGAAACCTTGGTTCTTCTGCTAATGAACCTGGCTTCTGCAGCAGCAGACTAACAGCTGAACAAAAGGAACTCGGGGGTATATATGCCTGTCCATGCTGGGGCTGTTTTGTCATCTCTTGACCCACTGTCATCTCACATCAGACCCTGTCCAGGATCAGCTCCCTCATGAAGAAACTCACTGGGCAGCTGCACCCCCGGTGATGACTCTGACTCTCTCTCTCTCTCTCTCATATCTTCTTTTCCTCTCTCCCTCTTTTGCTTGGCAACATATCCCCCACACTTTCACCGGGCTCTATCATGTGCTTGTGACAATTGTTCAATTGCTGGTTTATGCTTGCACCCGACCCTTTGACGGTTGGACTTTGTTCTTGCGGATCCAAAACAAAATAAATTTTAATGTTACTCCGGACCGTAACGGACACGTATTCAAGAAAGGCAAGTGTGAAAGAAACCAGAATTAGAGAACCAGAGCAGCATTCCCATTTCTAAAACTGATTGCTCAAAAAGTTGAAATGTTTTCTAAAATAAATAAAAATTTACATTTCAATTTCTAATTAACCCATTTCATGAAATTAGAAGAAAACAATATTACCCCTTTTATTTTCAAAACTCTTCACAGCAAATATGTTCACGTAGTACTAAGCCTAATAAATACATTAACAGTGACACTGATAATAGTGTTTTGCTTTAATGAAACTATTTAACACACTATTTAATTTACACACAGGTATTCAGATGGGATTTTTCTCTTCCAAATGTCTTCTAAAACCTGTCAGTTCTGAATATCAGCATCATGTGATGCAGATTCAGCCTGTCTGCCTCTGTTTAAAGCTGAACTCTTTATGTGCACAATTCTTATATAAGATCACCAGAGATCCACTGCAGCTTTCAATATTCCTACATGCCTTGGTTCCCTGGATACGTATCTTCTAGTAAATTATGAAGTGACAAGTGCTTTGCTCATGAAGGACTGTCACCCATAAAGATCTAAGAAATCCACAAGCTCCCCACTGTTGTGTTGCTTTGCAGGAAGTGGATTTATCCAATAATTGGGTAAATTGCTGCTTTAAGGCTCCACCACAAATTCTGAGTGATGTTATTTTTTCTATCTATCATCATGAGAACAGCTGTACTCCTGTGCTCACGCGGTTCTCTTTTCTATCTTTTTTCTTCTCCTTAATACCTTTCAAACGTACATACTGATCACATAGTGTTACATCCAAGTACCAGAAAGTCCTCAATAGTTTCTTGTCTTAGAGCTCACAAAAATATATGTGCACCCTTCACACCTTGAGATGTGCTCTGGGGCTAAGGTTGCACAAAAACATGAGGATGACCACGCAAACAGGAGAAAAATTAATTGTCAAACAATATTCCTGTCTAATGGTTTATCTGTAAAATATTAACAGGGTTTCAGGAACTTTTAAAAAATCTAAATAAATACACAATACAGCTCACATTTGTATGTACATGACTAACGTAATTTATAGCCTAGCACCACTACGTCCAGATTAAAAGCATGATTTCTCTTTCATTTAGATTTTCTGAATCTTTGTCTTGAGCAACAGATACATCTAAATTGAACAGCTACTGTAAGGGTTTGAAAGTAAAGGTTGTTAACACACAATTTCCAGTAAAAGCAGATCACAATCAGATTGTTTACAATCACTACTTACTTGATTTTTTTTTTTCTGTACCGCATTGTTACTTTATATAGATCCTTAGTATTTGTCTGTTTGAGTTGTCATCAAATATTTTACCTAGACTTATTTTTTCTTTATGTTTGAAATTACATTTGAGGGTTTTCTGCCAATGTGTTTTACGCCTAGAGAATTCCAGTAGGACGTGAAATATGTTATGAGGAAGAAGCAACTGCCAGGAATTACTGAATGATTAACACATTTCATGAAAACATGGTGAAATTACTGTTTCCTGTAATATGCACAGTATTCAAATGTAGAATATTTATTGCTGTCTATCATTTAATTCAAACTGGTGGGCTCAGAGATAATATTATTATTAGTGCATTAATAACACTTAAGACATATAAATGAAAATGCAAATATAAAGTTCCAGATCCTCAGCTGGTATAAACCAGAATATGCAATTATCCAAATTCAATACATCTACATTTCACTAAATGGAGTTATGTTGATATTCACTTGCAGATGATTCATCACATTATTTCTAATTTAGATATATCTTATTGCAAGTAAGAAAGATAATGATGCATTCAATTACCTTGGTCAAAATACTATGAGTTAAACTAGATGGAGGATATAAAATGCATACCATCTTCTCTTGTCAATATTTGATGTAATTGTTTAACTTAGACATTTAAATGTTTTGTCTTCTGAGCTAACGTAGCATTGTTCAGGTGAGACACTCATGTTAATTTATCTATTACTGGTCACTTGTTTGCATTTATTTTGTCACTTTCTTGAAAACCATATTTTTTTTGAAAGTTTTATGATTTTCCCTTTTAATAACAGACATAAAAATCTGCAGTCAGCATCCCATTAAAATGTTCTTTTTTCATAAGTAGAAGAGCATTCTTAGTGCTTTCAGCTTTTCCTGTTCTTTTTCTGGTTTCCCTCAGCAATTACACTCTTCTGTGCTAGGAACTATTTTTGCTCAGTATTGTTGGACAACTTGTTCAGCCTCTTTTGTTCTGTAGGTATAGAATGCCTTTCAAATTTCTGAGATTTTTTGAGGGGAATAAAATTTTAAAAAAAAGCCATAGAGCCATGGGAAATACTTTGCATATAAGTAAACATAAAGGGTGAGGAAACAGAAAACAAAAAAACAATAAACCAACAGAAATACTAAAATACATTGTAATTACTTAGGATTTTTTATAATTTTATATTTTTTCTGACTTTCCACATTTTCAAACAAATGCTCAAAAGAGTAGTTATGTCCCTTGTTTATTACATATGCAATTTTAGTGTTTCACTTACTCCATCTCACAAGATGTTTGCTTTTTAAAATTTAAGTTTTACATTTTTTATTAAAGGTCTTTTTTTTTTTTTTTATAGAAAAATATATTGTAACAGCAAAATGGGCTCACAACCATTCAAAGGGAAATAAAAACCCCACATATTCTATTACAGAAACACAAACTTTTAGAGGTTTGTATTAAATATATAACAAAAGGTTTTTAAGACATTTCTCTCTTTCTTTCTTTCTCTTCCACTAAAATAAAGGCATTAAAAAAATACAGATATGGGACTATCTCTTAAATTAGTTTCTTAAATTAGTTGTCTCTATGAGGGTTTCTCAGATTTAGGTATTTCTGCTATGTCATATGTTATTAGCTCTCTTAAAATACTCAGAGATTATAAAACATTTGTAGAAGTTAATATTCTAAAACACTTAAACTCTGCTACAAACCTCCCTGTAACGACTTATGCGTTACTTTTGAAAGGATACAAAACCAACTATTCATTGATTAAAGCAATAATCTCTTCATCTCAGTGATCCATCTCTAAAAATTATAGCTCAATAAATAGTATAGGAATGAGCGGAAGAGGTGAGGTACATAAGGAAGCTCACTAGATTCTAATACTGTGCTGCTCACAAACTTCCCTTAAAAATGGTGATGGCTTTTTCTTCTATCCATGACTAATGGAGTTTTGCATTCATGAAAAGACGTATTCACATCTTGTGGAAATGCTTTTAATGTTTGGTTCCAAGTTTGGGGGTTTTGTGGGTTTGTTTTGTTTTGTTGTTTTTTGGGGGTTTTTTTGGTAGTTTTGTTTGGTTTTTTTTCAAATATAATCCTTTCTCTTTCATTTGGATCCACCACTATTCATACTCGATGTTTACTACCATCAGACAATGAATGGTTGTTCCCTGTTTCTATTGTCTGAGGCTCTTCTAATTTTAAGGGCTGGAGCCATCAGAACCCTCAGACTTCTCTCTTACAGGCTGAATAGGCTTAGTCTACTTAGGTATTTGTCAGATGCATAATACATATATATACAGTAGGAAGATTTTTTATGTGTAAAAACCTTTTCTTTAAGATTACGAAGATCTGACTCCTAAATCAGGAGGCAAATAATAGGTAAGAAGCTTGTAGTGACAGTTTATTTGAATATATCTGACTCAGAGTTCCTAGATGCTTTTGAATGAGAAAGTGCTGACTGATGTTACATTTCAGAGCTTTACTTATGTCTCTAGTATCTACATCCTATCCTAGAGGTATTAACTAGTATATGTAATTACATCATTCAGATCATGAGACATTCAATGTCTCTCTCTCTTTTTTCCTTATCACTATCTTTCATCTCTTTTTAATATAATATGCATTATCAAATCAAAGAAAATAAAGTGAATATTGTGGATGTCTCATACCAATGAACAATAGGTTTGAATGTCCTGCTAAAGAAAATTAACTTCTCTGCTGTCATAGTGACCCAGTCCTTTTTGTCTTAGGAAAAATATAAGTTTGTTATGACTTACTTGGAAAAGCAGAAGTATTGTTAATGAAGGAATTATATTTGACAAAAAAGGCTTTTAACCAAGATTCTGGCCCTGGATTTTAGAGTCTTCTCTCATTATAAAATCAGCCTTGGTGCTAATCATGTCAAAACTTTCGAAGGTTCCCTGCTATCATAGTATATTTACATAAAGTAATAACATTATGGAATATTAAAATATAATTTCAGAACAAAATAATATGCAATTCTAATTGCCCAACTAATTTTTAAAGTCAGTCACAAGTAAAGGTCATCCCCAAGGTCCTCAGTAAGTTTTATTTTTCAGATTTATGCATAAATGAAGCCTGATTCTTCCTGCCAGTATAACCACAGAGAGCGCTTAGCTGATCCCAGCTGTCTTCATACAATTACCAGTTGGCCATGTGTAACAATAAAATAAGCAGAAACATATAGAATAAAATACATAAACTATAAAACTGTACAGTTTTGCTACTGGCTACGTTTAAAGACTGTATGCTCCTCCGTGTAAGGGTCAGGCACTCAGATATTTTTAATGGTAAAGCTTTTTAAGAATTGTTTCTTCCTTTCAGATGTGTGATAGAGCAGCTGCCCTAAGAGACTGTCACTCCAGCTTGCTCTGCAGAGCAACTGTTTATGAGGACAACAGTCTTCAAAAGAGAATTAAGACCTTCAGTGCGTGGAGAGTATGTTGAGCCCCAGGGCTTTGTTGCTACTTCAAGTGCAGCTATATTACACACATAAAGATAAAAATGCAAAACTAGTCTAAAACTGAAAACTGGTCCTCTTAAATCCTTCGAAAACTAAATATTATATGTAACTGATATATCCACTATCTCAAAATACCAAGTGTGCATTGGACATACCGAGACTCCTTTGTCTATGGTTCATGTTCTATACAAGTAATCCTTCATTCATTGAGTGGTATTAGAGAAATCACTGGTATGATTCCCGATGTAAATTGTTGTTCATTCTGAACAAGGGTGACAGAATAAGACTCAAACAGGATAAAATGAAGAGTGGGAGTAAAAGAAATGTAAATCACTATCAACTGAAGAACTAGAATGAAACCTTGAATCAGCTCTTATAAAACTCTAGTTTCTCTCTGATCTATGGATAGCCTAATTATTTCTATTATTAATGTATCTTGGCCAGAGTCTGCAATGGACAATATTCTTATTTAATAACACTGAAAAGTCCTCCTCAATTTTTGTGTCTGGTATGACACAGAATTTGACAGTTAATGGACAACAAATGACCAGTATTCAGGGAAAAAAAACAAAAACAAAAAACTGAACCCCCTTCCCCGAAAATAATAATAATTTAAAAAAGAAAAGAAAAAGAAAAAGGAAAAAAAAAAAAATTCTGATTTAAACTACAATTTGTAGTTTACCCTAAATTCTGCATCAGGCTGGCTTTGAGCAACCTAGTCTAGTGGAAGTTGTCCTTGTGCATGGCAGAGGTGTTGGACCTAGATGTGCTTTAAGGTCCTGCCCAACCCAAAACATTTTATGATTCATTGCTAGGCAACTCAGAAGACAGTTCTGCATTTCTGCTTTCAGAAACACCCTGCCAGAATTGTGGTGCCCTGTCTGCTTTCTTAGGCTCTGAGGAGAGTCTGTCCATTGGTACAGGTTGTCTTCTGCAGTTTCTTTCAATTCTTGCCTGTTTTGGGGGCTTGGTTTTTTTTGTTGTTTGTTTTTTTTTAAAGAAGCCAGTTAGAGCCTTTGAACTAAGGTTCTGATTATTAGGTTGATTCTAGGAATACAGCCTAAGATCTGTAGTTCATTGTGTGAGTATATTAGCTGCAGTGCTATGGATCACATTCCTGTTACCTGTTTTGTATGAATCCCATAAGAATGGGACTGGTCTCATCTTTATCATAGAAAGCTAAGCATTTAATGAAAACTAGATGTCTAGAAATCTGAAAACTAGCTTACATATAATACACAAGCCTTGTGCCCCCCAAGTTCTGGAATGGACATGTGTCTAAGTATTTTGCTGCATTAGAGACAGTAAGTACGAGCTAATAAAATGAGCAAAAAATGTGAGAAAATATTTAATAAGCTAGGTTTGTGATATAAACATGTTTATTGCTCTTTTTTATTATCTAGAGTGACTCAAAAGTGCAAATGTTACTTTTGATTACAAGATCTTTTGAAACTAGTTTTTAATTTCCATTTTAATTCTATTGTGTGCTTCTAAAATGGTCCCAATAATTGGCTATGAAGTTTCTAGGTTTTTTAGAGATAGTGGTATATATTTTGTACTGAGGACCACCTAGTATAGTTCTTGTAACATCAGTAAATTTGTGTGGACCTAAAATAACTGCTGAATTTAGCCTAATAACTATGTAGAAGTCAACTGTGCTAACACATGCAAACCAAACAAAAATCATGGCAGGAAAGTCATTATAATCTGCAGTTAACATAATAGATTTTTAAATGGGTGCTAGAAATCAAGTGGCTTTGCCTTCTACAGAGTTTTATAACAATTATAAAATGAAATGGCAATGATGATATGAATGATGAGACAGGTCATGGTTATAGGTCTAGCTGCATCTTCTTTCTCTTTATGGTTGTTGCCAAATTCATCCCTCAGGTGTTCGGCTTCTTGTGCTTAATGGTCTTAGTGTAACATCATATAATTCTTCCACATAGCTATAGTATATAACTATAACTATACCAATGTTTACTAACTTTCAGTCCCAAGTGCATTTGGGTCATTTATTGAACAATAACTTCCTAAAGCCTAATTCATACATTACAGAGAAAAAACAAACAAACAAACAAACAACAACAACAACAACAAAAACAAAAACAAAACAAACAAACAAAAAAAAACACAACAAAACCCCAAAACCCTCTTATGACTGTGCTAGAAAAAGACAAGTTTGTACAAAAATGCCTGGTCTGCTTTGTGGGATCAGACTCCCCATTGTTAACTCCTGTTAACAAAGATTTATGCACGTAGCAAAGTCTGCCACTGAATATTTAGGCAGTTTAGAAGCACAGATATCCATGAGTGGAAGATATGTCTTCAGAGAATTTCATTAGCATCCTAAAGGTAATTTGGGCACAGACTTTTATGTAACCTTTGTAAATCTATCCTGAACAACATTGACCCCTTCTCTTTCACTTACAGAACATTATCACATTTAATGCCTTTAATATTCCTTCTCACCACACTGCTAAGAGTTCTGTTCTCCTGGATATACCACATAGTACACATCTGTTCATAAATCACTCTAAGGTGAAGATTTTAAATCTTTTGACTGAAAGGTTTGATCTTAAGTATGCTTAAGCCATAACAATGGTTTTAGTCACTTCTAAGGATTTGAGATGAGACCTAGAAATTTTATTTCCAACAATCACAAAGTGACTAAAAATGGGAGCATAAGAAAAGGCCATGAAGATGTCTTATCAGAGCCTTTACCCTAGAAGTGAACAAGGTGTGAAATGTTGATTGCTATGAAGCAAACTACCTCATTAAGAAAGAGTCTTACTTCTAAATAAATGTGTTTGGCAGCTTTCTGCAACTCAGATCTTCATGTCCCCAGTCTGTTATTGACAAAATTTGATCTTCTGTTTTCAAGCAGTTTCTTCCTTTATCCTGGATTGAAGCAAGGGAGCTCCTGCTTATTTGTATGGTTTAACGTGTTGGGAGCTGAAGGATAGGAGCACTTAAGATACAACCCACCAGATCAAAATATTTTTTCAAGTACAATACTCTGGCCAGCAGCAAAAGACATTATCAAACATTGACGTCTTCGCAAAGGCATTTAGCCTCATGGTTGGCCTTCTAGCAGTTACTTCTAATCTCTTCCCCTGTTTACTGCAATTAATTTTATTTCTCTTCTTTTGGAGAATGGTTCACAACAGCTTCAGATTATAAACTATACAGTTCACTTAGTACGGTATTCATGACTGCTGCAGAAACTCTCATAACAGGGGAGACTAATACTTTAAAAAATCCATAGAAGTGACTTATTTTATCTTTTTTTGCTTCTGGATCTCATTTCAGTGCTATTTATTTGATATTAAAATATATAAGGCTGAAGCAGAATTCGTCTCACTGTGGTAATCACATTTCTAGTGTCAGTAAATACGTTGTTCAGAATTTATCTAAGACAAAAATGGGGCCAGTTGTCAAGTATTTTACTGCATCTAGCTACACTCAGTTTGTGTTCAGACAGTTGTACAGCATGGCTCTTTACCTTATTTCTGGCTAGTATTTCATATTAGTTCACTCAATTTTCATATGCTGTAAAGATCTCTGCTTCCACCTGACGCAGTGTAGAACAGAAAGGCAACAGGGTAATTTACTCCAGTATTCTGAAAAATTATGTAAAAGTGTGACTACTGGTATATTTTCCCTTAACCATTTTAGCATGCTGGTCATGTACATTATCCCAAAGAACGGCTAAAATGTAGATATCACCAGAGTATGGTAGGAATATGCATCCCATAAAACATAATGAACCACAGAAATATATATTATGAAATGCTTACACAGGGACTTGGGTCCCTTAGTTCTCTATCTCCAATTTTATATCTTTAAATTAAATTTATTTAATTGTTAATGGCTTTTCTATGTTCTCTCTGGTTCCACTTTTAAGAATTAATGTAATTTATTTTTTTCAACAAATAAAACCTAAAATATTTTCAGCAAAGTATTTCCCTCAATTTTTATGATTTCTGCACACTTTTGCCTTTGTCTGCTACCCTTTTCTGCCTGCCTTATCTGTTTTTTGATTCATTTAGGCATACACTTCTATTATTAAAAATAGTTACTATATACTAATTTGGCCCACTTTTATATCAATATGCAAGACTGAAGCCCTAAAAAAAAATTTTATCTGCTTATTTCACATCTCTTTTGGATATTCCTAGGGTTAATCGAGACAATGTTTCACAGGATGCACCCGTTTCGTCTAATATTAGTTACTTTTCTACTGAAGATCTTTACACTTCCTTCTAGATCTCTGACAAGTTTTTGTGTGTGTGTAACAAGAGCATGATAATTTGGCTTTAGTTTAAGTAATTTCTACTAAAAAAACAGCATTTAGAATTTTTAAGCTAAAATTAAGCAGAGATATGCATCTCAGCAACACTGCTAAATGTACATTTTCAATTAACTTTTCTGCTACTCCATTTTTTAAAAATTGACTTCAGAATTGTAGACCTGGAGGCCAAAATTTAAATGAACTGAAAGTCTGTTCTTTCTAAGCACAAATATAATGATATTTCAAATGATCCCCATTAATTTACTACACTGACAGTAAACGGATCTGAGTTGCATAAGTACCATTATTGGAATTTATCATTTGGCACGGATAGAGAATAAATGACCATGGTGAATGAATTTGTTTTGCGTTTCTTCAGGTTATAACTAAAGCCCCATGAAAGTAGTTGCATTTTAGGCATTTTCTAGCCTATAAGTCTTTATCTGTACTGTCACCGTTTTGCAAATGACCAATACCAAATGAGAGACTTTCTGGGCTGTGAGATCCAAATTTTGGAAGCTTTCTTGGCAGCTCCCTGTTCAGCTTCAGTGAGAAGACAGATGCCTACCCGCCTGTCATACTCTGGGTGATGCTTGTAGGGAGTTTTGGCCAGGGCTGTGAGGTTTTCTCTTTCTTTTAGAGATTTTTTTAAAATTTCCATTTTCATCCATTGCTATTTTATAAAACTTCCAGGTGGACTCTGAAGGAATAATATGGAAACCAATACTTTTAAGTGGTCATCTCAACATTAAACAAGGATTTGGAGGACTCAATTTTTTAAAAGCTGTCTTCTTAACAAAAAGATGCAATTTTAAACCTGATTTTTCATGATATGCACTTCAACATCGAGATAGAAAACTGACTTAGTTGAAAAGATGGATAAAAGTATCTGTATGGTTAGATAATTTTAAACTGGTGTGGTACAGCTTCTTTTCAGGAAGGAAACATATTGCACTAGGTGCTACAATTTTCCTTATTGATTAAGTAGTTTTCTTCAATATAATGATAAAAGTACATACATGTTTGATTCCTTTAGATCATGCATGTTATTTTAGTTTTATTTAGCAAATCTACCCATCTATGGTATAAATTGCATGACATAAACTGCATAGCAAGGTATTAACATACACATGCAGGCCTTATAAAAAATAGCTTATGCTAGAATTAATTTAGTTTAAATTTTTTTAGTGAATTAATCATAATGCAAAATCAATATCCTAAATGAAAAAGCTGGTTTCACTCTACAAAATTAAAATATCAAAGTTAAAAAGGAAAACAATTAAAAATGCATTTTTTAAAAAATAAGAGAAAAAATTAAAAGGCAAGATAAAAAGGGACCTACAATCATGTATTACCTGGAGTGGTTTACATGTCCTTACCTCCAGATTTTAATCCCTGACAGAAACATATTGGTGAGCAAAAGCAGCTTCTAGGTTAGTGGAAAGGCAACCCTGGATTCAGGAACAACAAAACATATGGGAAATTACCACTAAGATCACGACTCCTTTTTGTCCAGCACTTTCAGAATGGTAAAGAGCAATTCTCTTGCACTTCAGAACTTTTGTGTATCAACAAAATGGAGCAAATCAGCAAATATGTAAATAAGAATGGGTAATGTGAAACAGAAAGGGTTATGATTTAAACTGTGTCCTAGATTTGAAGGTGCAGAAAACTAAATTAAAATTAGATACAAGTAGACAAATCTTTCAATAAATTCTATATTTCTGGATGTCATACATAATTTTAGGAAAGTTATGAAATAGCTCCTGAAATTAATGATTTTCAATAATACTTTTAGTCCCTCTTCTGTTTTAAGACAGATGGTGTATGGGCAGCTCTCATTTACTTGCATAAATATTTTTAATAATTTTCGATGATAGAGAACAAAAAAATCTTGTCATGGGAGTATCCCACTAAAAGTGTACTACACATGTAAAGGGACTGAAATTCAATACAGTTCAAATCGGAAGGTAACAGCAGGAGAGAGTAGTTGAGCCAGTTATTAACTATCAGTAACAGAAGATAAAACTGCTCTTTTTTCATGAAGTGGTTGTGCAGTATTGAGTATTGACTTTTTGTGGACATAACAAGCAAAAACTGTGGGGAATGTACTAAACAAAATTTTCACCTAAGTTTAATAAGTTAGTGCCAGCCCTGCTACTATTCTTCTCCTGCTTCAGTTCTGAAAGTCATTTTATTTCTATCAAATAAGTAATTTTCTGCATGCAGACAGAAATTAAAATCAATAGTATATTTTTAATCTATTTATCTACTTATTTCCATCAGTGATAATATTAAATGCATGGCGTAAATATAGACATAGAATGAAAACCTAGAAGAAAGATGAGGGATGACTTGCACTTCTTTTTCCAGAGCAAAGAGGGAGAAAGAAAAAGGACTTTTGATATGTGCCTGTCACCTTCCCTTTCACTAATTTAGGATATTGTCTGATAACACTAATATAGGAAACAGAATATGAACAGAATAATTTTTTGTAGAATTCCCAGTAAATATGCACATTGAATAAATGGCAAATTTTGGGGTGTTTAAGAGTTTTGCAAATAAAGATACAAGTACAGTCAGCTGGAGCAGACTTCATTTTACTTAAGACTGGAAGGTGCTAGTTTCTTTACATTCCTATCATAGTTGATGGGAGGAAATAAAGACTTTCAGAACACACTTTCAGCTGGCCTAGTTGATCGAGTTTGAGATGAGTTAAATCATATGTTGAGATGTGTACCTTCTTCAGGAGAAGTGAAGCAAGATTATTTGCTCATACATAGATATTGGTATTAGTCTACATTTGGTCAGATATTTAATTCTAGTTCAGACCTTTGCATTCACATTTATTACAGTAAATTGCTTCAGAATGTCATTCTGAAAATTAATAACATTATAAATTTCTGGCTGGAAAAAAAAAATTATCCTCACTCTGCTCCGTTTGTCTTTCTGCCATCACATCTTCAGGAGCAGTTGCCTCCTCCCATATATCTTCTAGAAAACACCCATGCTGGATTAACAGACAAAAATCATAACTAGTAGTTCTCCAAACTCAATAAATTGGTCTCTTTTATCTGCTCCAAAGTGAGCTAATGTTTCATAACTAGCACCATAGGTAGTATATTAAAGTGATTGTCATACTTTCCTTGAACCAAATTATTGTTTCCTATCACTTAATACAACTGTGAGTCATATTTGTCTTTCTGTAGTCTTAGCACAGTAGTTTGGGGTTTTTTTTTTCATCCTCAGTTCTTCCTTTAAGCCCCTGTTCTTGTGCTCAGTTGTTTCCCTTTGATGAGCCTGCAGTTACTGAAATGCCTCTCCTTAGATGCTAGGCCTGGAACTGCAAATTTTCACTGGCATTTCACCCAAATTCCCCCAAGCCTGTAATTGTCTGAGGCATTTGGACAATCCCCTTAATAATGTGCTTTAGCTTAGTTCAGCCCTGAACTGTACTAACAGGCAAGACTTAGCTGGACTGAGTGATCATTTTAGGTCCCTTCTAACTCAAAATATTCTGTTCTATTTCTCTCATTACAAGTCTCAGAGTATGGTATTAAATTATTTTTGAATATAGAAAATATGTCCCATATTTACTCCATTAACACATTTTATTAGCCAACTCGCAATTTTTAATCTGGAATTATTAATTAGAATATCTTTTAAGTTATTCCTTGCAAACCTGTGAGTTCTCTTCAGCAATGTCTAGTGTAGAGATGTATCAATAAAGGACTGACATTAAAAATAATTAATGAACAATCTCAAAACTAAAATAATATTCCACTTATTTTTCTCTAGGGAGGACATACTAAGGAGGAGAGCAAAGACTATGCAGCTAGTGGGGAAGAGGGCAATTGAAACATCACAAAGAAAGCTTGTGGCATTTAAAAAAAAATCCAAGGTAGCAAAAAATTCACAAAAGATGTCAGTCAAAAGAATTAATGTTCTCTATCTTAGTATGCTGGCATGCTGGAACACGCTGTATGTGAAATTGCCAATTTATCATTAGGAAACCAGCAAAGGTGGTGTCATATAACTGAGATGAGAAAACACAATGTCTGCTTCTAAAAGGAAAGAAAATAGCTATCTGAATAAGTGTAGACTCATTGTGGCATGAATCAAAGGTACTGAAAGCTCTAAACAAAATTTAAAAGGAAAATATAGTCAAAGAAATGGAGGAACACTGAAATTAGGATGAAGTACAAACACATTTAGCAAAGATAGTTCATGCCTGATTAATTTTTTGATACGTGAGTTTTTAGACAAGAAAAATGCAGTACATATAATCTATCTGGACTCAAGCTCTATGAATAATTGATTTTTCAGTTTATCCCCTCATCTGAAAAAAAAAAAAAATTAAGAAATTGAACAAAAATAATAACAACAATAATGATTACAAAAAATTGATTAGGGGATAGGGAAAATATAGCAATTTTAGTAATTAAGTGCATGGTTTCTGTATGTATATGCATTCACATCAGATGTCTATTTAAAATGCTTTTTTAAAAAAGAATGATTCTTTACAAAGAAAGATAAAGAAGGGTAATTCTTGTTCACTACAAATATAATTAAAAATAATTGTTAAAGTTTCTCATCATAGTTTTTGGCAAATATACAGAGGTTTATTAGTTAGAAAGGTAAACCCAGCTCAGTCAGGATTTATTTTACTTAGACAAATTGCTGCTAATTAAATTCAGAAGTCCATGATCTCAGATACAATTCTCATGAAGACAGTATCTGACACATTTTATTATTTCTCAGAATACAGAATAATCTTTAGCCAAACAGGATACAAATAGATGTCTCTTCTATTAAAAACAACAGCAGCAACAAAAACCCTAAATCTAACTGGTATTCCTTCCACATATGAGAACCCTGAAAGTTCAGATTGAGTAGAGAGGTACCCACTATCACTTCTTAAGAAAACTAGGACTGTGTGCACCATATTTAGTAATAACAAAATCAACAGGGAATATCAAAATATGTAATAACAGTATTTCCAATTTTAAATTTTTGTTTCAGTTGAGGACATTTCAATAAAAGCAAGTGTAAAGCCTAAGAAGAAAAATTAATTATAGGTAGGTCTGATATGCATTTCTGTAAAATACTTGAAAACAAGAAATATGCAGGAGTGGGTTACACATGAGCTACATGTGGGAAATTTTTAAATGGGAAAACAATTTTCTTGAGCAACAATGATCTAGTCTTTTTGGCAGTCAGCTAAAGAACTCAGTGTTACCTACAGTGTTCATTTTCCTGTAACAATAAGGCTCAAATCCTGTCAAGCTGGAAATCTCAGTTCCCTACCTGTAAGGTTATTTTTGTCACTATCATTCTGAAATATATAATATTTTTAAAAGTTGATATTCCTTCCCCATAATGCTCAACTACTGTTGTAGTCAGTTGAATGTCTTTTAACACATGATTCTAAGGACAACACATTCCAGAAATACAACAGAACTTGAAGTTCACTAGGACTTGTAAGATTTGAGGTCAGCTGCCATTGAAAATGTTGCTGGAGTTACTTTCTGGCAACATTTACTAAAGAGCAAATAATCTATAAATTAACCCGTTGTAAATCCATTATTCTTCTTGGAGCTACATTTGTTTTAACTTTGAAATTGTAAGACACATCAAAATGAGAATCTTCTCACACACATGAAGTAATATTTTCATATGACGGTTTCCTGGAACAAAAATTGAACTATTTTAAAATGGTTTTTGATGCATTTTTATCAAACTCTGTAGGAAATAATTGAGATTCCTACTAGCAAGAGGTAACAGTGCCAAATGATAATAAAATTAAAGGAATCCATTATTATATAAGCTAAGCTTCTAAATATTTTAATTTAGGCTTCAGCTTGAGCATGTGCCAGCAATCCAGCAGGAGAAAAGAGAAAGCTCTTGTATGCTCAGTGCCAGTACCAGTACAGACTGGATGATGAATGGATTGAGGGCAGGACTTAGGGATATTTGCAGATGAAAACTTAGATATGAGCCAGAAATGTGCACTCACAGCTCAGAAAGCCTATTGTATTGTCAGCTACATCAAAAGAAGCACAATGACCACATTGAGGGGAGGTGATGAGGGAGGTGATTCTCCCCTCTACTCCACTCCCATGGAACCCCACCTGAAGCACTGTGTCCAGTTCTGGGGTCCCCAGAACAAAAAGGATGTGGTGGTTTGAGTGGTTATAGAGGAGAGCCAGGAGAATGATCAAAGGGGTGGAATATCTCTCCTATGAAAAAAAGATCCAAGAGGTGGGCTTGTTCAGCCTGGAGAAAAGACAGCTCTGGAGAGACTTTCAATGTGTAAAAAGGTCTTACAAAATAGATGGGAAGATACTTTCTACCAGGGCCTGCAGTGACAGGACAAAGTTCTAAAACAGAAACAAAAAACAAACAACAACAACAAAACAGTAGATTTAGGTATAACAAAGAGAGTAAATATAATCAGACATATGGAAGAAATTTTTAAAGTGAGAGGGGAAAACATGGGACCAGGTTGCCCAAAGGAGTTGTGAATGTCCCACCCATTCCTGGAAGTATTCAGGGTCAAATTAGATTGCACTTTGAGCAGTCTGATCTCATGAAAATTGTCCCTGCCCATGGCAGAGGGGCTGGACTAGATGATCAGTAAAGTTCTCTCCCATTTCAAGCCATTCTATGATTCTCTAATTTTATTCTAGTCACTAGGTCTTCAAGATGTGCATATGTGAAATTCTGAAGAATAATAGGAGTAATTAATGTATTTAAAACAACACAAAAGAAAGATGAAAAATGAGATGAAAAATGTGGAAGTCTTCACAAAATATGTATCACGATGAAAAAAACTTTAAAAGGATTAGTGTATTAGATTTAAAAGTACCTGAAATGTTTTGATTCCTAATAAGATGCCATGAAATGCAAATTAAAACATTTAAAAATGCAGCTTCAGGTCTTTACTGAACAGAAACTGTCAAGTTTAAGATCGTGTATGAACCTTAGGTAGAGTTTTTTCAAAATTTAGTGTCTCTTCAGAGACATCAATAGAAACTTATTCAGTGCATAAGTGGGTTCTAAAGAGCAAAGATGCAAAGTTGCATAAGCAATGAGGCTGGAGAATTATGCAACAAATCTCATACTGTCATGTATAGACATCCAATATGTAATGTATTACAACACATTACATTGGTACGTCTTTTCAGAGGGTTAAACTTAAAGTTTGGTAGAACAAGGAGAATACTAAACAATTTTTAAAGATAAGAAGAAGCAAGACAGAATGGACTACAATTGTTTTCTTCAATAGGCAAATAAAAATATAAAATAAGATTATGTACAACAGAAATTATTCCAGAAAAATTAGATTTAAAACTTCTGTCATCCCTGTAAGATACAGTGATAACATGACTTCTTGATTAAAAGTGGAAATTTCATCACAATATATAATTAAACTGTAGAGGTTGCTGCCATTTTTATATCGTGCCTAAGTGAAAAAAAATTAACTGGCTACCAAAGGGAATAACACAGGAATATTTTGGAATTATAATGAATTGCTATTTGGACAAGGTATGAGACTCCAAGCTGCAGAGTATTAGGCAGTTATCAGAGGCAAAGATGAGATTAATGGAGGCAAGGGAAGAGACAGGTTTGCTTTATGTGCCTGTAGGCAGTTTACAGCTGCAGGCAGAAAGGTCCAGCAGAGTCTGCTCGCATTTTAGTTTATCAGTGTGGACTCCCATTGGGGTGGAGTATGTTATCTCCATGGTGGAGTACAGCTGGAGTGTGCTGAGCAGTTAGCTGAGTACACTGAGATGCAGACATAAAGTATTATTTGCCATCTGAGCATTTGAGGTGTTTATTTTGAGGACGACAAGCACAGCAACTAATGGCCAGAACATTTTAGATAACCCAGTAGTTATCCTAAGCCCACTGTACTCTGAAGAGTAACAGTTTACCTAAGAAGGTGAAAGCCTTTGCTGTGCCATGTTGTGTTGTGATGCAGGTATAGCTTGGCCTGCAGGGTGGTGGTGTGCTCTGCATGTCCCTTGGCTGCAGGGTAAACTTAGCAGGTAATAGTAATGAAGGAGCCTGTAGGCAGCTGCCAGATGCATCAGCAATTACACCACCTGTGTGTCCTTGTACTTGTCTTAAAGTGAAGCAGTATGTTCTCATGTGAACACCTTTTGTTTGACACTAGAAATGATTAATAGAAGTGTTCTTTACTAAGAATGTCCTATAAGAGCTCTAAAGACCAGAATGCCATCAAACAGATGGGATCTGCACTATGTGCTTTTTCCTGGCTGGAGGTCTCTCTGATGACACACAACTGTTTGGTACATCTGAAGCCATGTAATATTGCCCATACTAAGCTCTTTTTCCCTACAGTATGGGTTCACTAAATGGTATTTCAAGCAATACCTTACTGAACCCAAATGATCTTTTCATTCTTTTCATAACAAACACCATCACCCATGCTAGAAGCAGTGCCAAATACTAGGGTACAAATACAAATACCAGGATAGATAAATTAAATATTTAAACCATCTGTTGCTCCCCTGTAATAAAAGTTCTAAGGACATAATGGATGTTTCTTCAGTGTCTGAAGCCAGCACGCACCACCAGAATCTAATTTTGCTTTGTGGTATCACCTTGCAGAAAAGAGAATGTCAGTCCCTGATTTAGATGTGCCAATTCAGAGCAGCTACAGTGCAAACATTCTTTCTATCCACTGCTGCCTATACTATGGAGGTGATAACTCTTGAATATCAAAGATACTAATAAGAAGGATAAGCTGCTATTTAAGGTACTGAAGAAACATCCTTTAAGTTGTCTCACTTATTAACAGTCTGGTGTTAGATGCAACATTGATGTTACTAAGTAACTGAGTTTCTTTATTATGAACACTGGATAAGGTTTTTCAGAATGCTCTTTCTGTTGTTGTGTTCCCTTGAGGCAAAATGGTGGTGTTTATCTGCCTTGATTTAAGCTACAACCAATTTACATCATCAAGCAGTGTAAAGCACATCAACTGAATCATTGACACAGAGTAAAGAAACATTGCAATGCTAATAATGAATTTTTCAAGACTTCCGTTTTATCAAAGAGTTTATCTCGGGGAAATAATTTCTAAGAGCAGAGACAGATGTTGCCATTGTCTCTAATGTTACTGCTCAGCAGTAGAAGAGCTACAGTCCTGCAAAGAGCTATTAGCAGGAAGCTGGTGTTTGGAAAGATCTTAGAGGACAAGTGAGGGATGGCTCTGTAGGTGTGTGCGTGTGATTTTCCCCAGATATCAAAACACTTTGCTAATCAGAGAAAGAAGCAGCTTTTGTATAGCCACTGTTCCCTTACATGTGTAAATGAAACAAATACATAGAATTATCTTATACACACAGTGAGTAACCTTATTGATTACTGTATCTAAGCTAGTGCCAAGGGCTTGAATGGGCTTTGCTAGATGAATGGGTGCAGAAGCTATAGAATAAGTGAGGAGCAGGAATTGAACTATTTTCTGAGCTCCTGGAATGGATGTAGTGTATGTGTCTCTGTATGCTATTACAAACATCATAATGTTTTTATGTACTTACTTGGGTATGTGACTCGCCACCTAAACAGGAAAAGAGTGGTTTTGTTCCTGGACTATATACTTAATGCAGTGAACAAGAAAGAAGGTAATTCTTGCATCAAAGAGTCAAGAAAAAGCCTTATGCATTATGTAAGTTCTTATTTATAACAACATTGAAATAAGATTTACATTATTCTGGTTCTGTAAACTCTGACTAAATACAATGATGATTACAGACAGGCATAAGAAATATTGGTTCAGAGGTCTAGCAGAAGACAAGACTGCAAAGGAAATGAAAAGGAGACTGAAGAGTCTCCTCCACTGTAAATCTCCCCTACTGTCTCCACTGAGGAAGACAGGAAAAGTTGTTTGGCCCATTTCAAGGAAATCAGGCTTTTTCCACAAGGCTACATTGGATTAATGCATTCTCAGTGGATTAATGAATTCTCACTTTGCTGGCATTCACATTTCTGTATGCAGTCACAAAAGTAATGATCTCTACATGTAAAAGAACTCTCCACCCTTTAATAATAACATTATTATTATATATCATTCCCTAAACGCACTCATTCATTAGATACCTGACTGTTCCTGAATGGTAATGGACAATTATTTAGGAACTTGTTTTTAAGTATACCAACAGAAAACTAATTCCTATCAATAAACAGTAAATACAAATGCTATTTACACCTTCTTTCTGTTTAAATGATACATTAACCTTTTTGATTAGTCTACCTAAAAGTCACATGCCATTATTTCATTAAATAGTATTTGACGTCAGTCTTAATAGCTCCAACCAAACATCACTGACTGTTTGCCCTTGGAGTGTTCACTTCTTGTGTTATTTACATAAACAAATCATGTAATACATCTCTCTGATGCAAATGTCATTGATTAATATCACATATTTATCTTGCAATGAAGGACTTCATAGGTTAAAGACTAACTATAAGTAGAGAAAGTGCAGAGAATAGGAATATATTGAGTCTTTAGTCATGTAAAGTTCCCCATGGTGACAATAAACACAATTCCACTAAAAGAAACAGAGCTAAAATTAATTTAATCTAAATCTTAGTTCCATCTGTTTGCCTGGAAAATGAAGAGCCAGACATTTTATTGGTAAAATCTGGGTTTGTAGGCTCATGTATTGCCTATGACCTTGTTAAAGTTGCTCAGTTTTTTATCTGAACTTCTTTGTCCCCAAGCCAGTAATGCACAAATCTGCTCTTTGGAATCACAAACTTGAACAAGTATTGTAAAAAAATATCATCTAATTTAAGATTTCTATTTCATTATACCAGCATATTTGTCACATTTATTAATCCTAATAAATTATTGGTTGCTCCCTGTTTGCTAAGTGTGGGCCTCCCTAAAGAGTAGGTAAAATAGAAAGTAGCAAAACAAAAGTTTCAAGAATAGTTATAAGGTTGCAGGAAGCAAACGAAAATATTTTAAAACTAAGAAGTTATTCTTTCCCTATACTGACCAGGAAATTTTAAATATATTTGTGATGAAAACCCAATCAAGCAGAGAAACCACTTCACTTTAGGAGACTAAAATTCAATTCTATCCTTAATTTTCTACTTTTTCTTCCTATTTAGAAACAGAATAAGAATCCAGTTTGGGGGAAAAAAATTGTGAGGAGTTTAGCAAAGAGATATTGGATACCAAGGTCTTGCATCTGGGTCAAGGCAATCCCAAGCACTGATATAGGCTGGGCAGTGTCTGGCTTGAGAGCAGCCCTGAGGAAAAGGGCTTGGGGGTGCTGGTAGAAGAGAAGTTCAACATGAGCCATCAGTGTACACTTGTAGCCCAGAAAGCCAATGGGATCCTTGGCTGCATCAAGAGAAGTGTAGCCATAAGGTCAAGGGAGGTGATTCTCCCCCTCTGCTCTGCCCTTGTGAGACCCCACCTGGAGTACCGCATCCAGTTCTGGAGCTCCTTTTACAGGAGGGACATGGATGTGCTGGAGCTTGTCCAGAGAAGGGCCATGAGGATGATCAGAGGGCTGGAGCACCTCTCCTATGAGGACAGACTGAGAGAGTTGGGGTTATTCAGTCTGGAGAGGAGAAGGCTCTGAGGAGATCTTATTGTAGCCTTCCAGTATCTGCAGGAGCCTACAAGGAAGCTTGTGAGGGACTTTTTAGGATGTCAGGTAGTGAGAGGACATGAGGGAATGGATTCAAACTAGAGGAGGATAGATTTAGATTGGAAGTTAGGAAGGAGTTCTTCACCATGAGGTTGGTCAAATACTGGAACAGGTTGCCCAGAGAGGTGGTCGAAGCCCCATCCCTGGAAGTTTTTAATGCCAGGATGGACAGGGCTCTGAGCAACCTCTGACAGAGGGATTGGAACTGTATGATCTTAAAGGTCCCTTCCAACCCTGAAAATTCTGATTCTCTGTGACTCCTTAAACACCTATCTTATAATTTCAAATACCATTACCAACACAAATGCATTACTAACATGTATCCTTGCACTGCAGCTGCTTAGAATCACAGGGAGCTGAAGTTTCCAGAAGTATATCTAATAGATGGCAATTTTTTATTTTATTTTTTTATTTTTTTTTCCTCAGCATGATATCTACCTGTGCCAAACCATTGAGACTGGCACTTTAAAAGGCAAGGAAAAATCCCCAGCTTATCAGAGAGATTGATGCTTATGCATACTGTTGGTTCAATGGCCATACTCTGACAAAAGGTTAATAAAGACAGAATCTAGTAGCAAACTACTTCAAAGAACTTTTTTTGAAGACACATATTCATACTGCTCCCTGCCTAAGGTGGAGCTGGGATTAGAAGGCAGCTTCATCATTTTATTGCTTATGCAGAGAGGCTTAACATGCTAAGCATTCTCCTTCTTTAGTCAAAGTTCAGGAAGCTGAAACTGCTACTAGATTGAAGCCCTAACACCTTCTTCCATCCCACAAACAAGCAGATCACACACATTAATCTTGGATTATGTAGCTCTCAGTCAATGAGCTGTCTTAGAGAAAGATTTAAGCTTCAATTTCTTTCTTGGCAGTACTTTTGACCTTAGACAATAAGGACATATTATTGTGTCTTAGTTTCTTTCTTGTAAAAGAGAGATTTCCAAGAGGTTGAGATCTACTGATAAACACTACAGAAAATATAGCTTATTCCCAGTAGAACTATTTTTCAAAAATCTTAACCAAGCTAGTCCCTGTCTTCCATTTGGGATGTGTTTTTATTGGGGGAGAAGAGGATAGGGAAAGGTGGGAAAAGGGGATGAGTATGATGGATCAGTTCTTTGCATAAAAAAATTATAATGGCTATCTTTTCATATTATCTGGCATATTATTATTATGATATGGGTTTGGTGTTTGTTTGTTTGGGTTTTTCTCTTTTGGTGGTTTTTTTTTGCTTTTTTTCCCACCATATGTCAGCCTCTGGGACCACTGTATGAGAAAATTTACCTAAGAGAAACGAAGTAACAAAATTTTACTCTGACTCATTTGAGACAAAAAAGACAGAACATCATTTGAGACATACAAGACAGAAAGCCTTACTACTTGAAGGATGTGCCATAGCTATTTTCAAGATCCCAATAGATTCTGGGACATTTGGCAGAAATAAAAAATAAATGAACAAAAAAGCCCCACCAAAACAAGAGATGAGGACTTGCTCACAGTTTCTGGAAAGAGAATGAAAGAGAATGAGATGCAGCAGCAGCAGATCCTAATGTTACAAAGCACACCTATCGACAAAGAGAACTGTGTCTGAGGGTTTTTCCCCTTACAATTAACTACAGCCCTTACTTCCCCATTAAAACAGATGGACCTGCATATAAAAAGGAGTGAGCAGCAGTATAAAAATTGCAGATTTATTGATACTTTTTATAGTCAAATAAGTTCACTTCCACAGCCAAGTTTCAGCAAAGCCTGAGCAGTTATCAGAGTACACAAGGGAAGATTACCATCATTAACTGTAAATGTATCACAAAGAATAAAAAAATATGTACCTGTCAGGGCACATTTAGAATCCATCCTAAGAAGAGAAATTCTGTGCAAAGAACATCATGAGAAACTGCTGTCTAGTGACTTTTTTTAAAACAGCCAGAAAAATAAATTAAGGATTTCATGTTATTTGGTATATAGTTAGTATAGACCTTAATTGCTTTATCTTTAGTAATAGCATGGAAAGCAATTTACTTTAAGGAGCTCATCTACTGTTCTGTAAGTCTTGGTTATTTTTAGTTCTCATACAATCCTAATTTACAACATCACCTGCTGCACACAGGCCTTTGTTTAGTTACATAGCTTTCAAATATTCTATATTGAACAAATAAAATTTATCTTGAGAGCCAGTGGAAGAAGTTAATCTCTTTTTTAACAGTTCCAGTCATCACTAATAGGACAGAGTTATTACTACTTCTGCCTGTCAGAACAGAGATTTCCATCACAACCAAGACTGTGTAATCACTATAATAAGGATGATCTTGTCCTAAGAGGACTAGCATCTAATTAAACAATAAAATTAATAAGAAGGATTTTTTAACTTTATATTATGAAGTGGTTCACCCACTGCATAAACAGAAGTAGGAGCATTAATGGTTTTTAGAGAAAGCTGGTTTAGAGTATTAGAGGAATCAGTTTTATTAACTAGTTTAACTTCTGTTTTATAAACATACCTTGGAAAGAGATATTTCTTTTTTAATAGTAATAAATAAGTTTGATTTTTGGTTCCTTGTTTGCTTGGAATTTTTTCCTGAGGCAATACTGTGCATTTCACTGACCAAGTCCTTACTTTTTTTAAAACTTAGTGAGTGACATTTAATTGCAATGAATTTCTGGTAATTTTTAGGAAATCATTATTGCCTTTCATCATTCTGAAATCTGGTGTCTTTGACTATGGCTAAATATACCTAGCTATTGAAAAAATGCAATAGCTACTCCTCTACCTCTAAAAATTTCATGGCCCTTCTCAGTTTTGTCTGCTTCAAAGTAATATACATTTGTTTCACCCTATCAAAGATCTGATTAGAGATCTTTGATTAGCATTTTGATAAAGGATTCACAAATAATGTAATCTCTATTAAAAAATCATAAATTATGATGAAGCAGAGCAAAATACCCTTTATTTACAGTCTAAAACTCTTGAATACTACTTTAAAAAATGCCAAACAATACAGAATCAGCACACAAAACCATAATTTTCACACCTTTAGATATAATTACATATTAAAATTCAAATTCCCTAAGCATGTTGAATTAGTTTATTTAATTTAAAAATTGTTATTTTCCTTTTAATTGGATTTTTTATTTGAATTTTGATTACAAATAATCATCAGTTCAGTGTACTGAAAGCTAGTTACTAGTTGAGTTCTAGTCTAACTACATGGTTCTTAAATATGACCTGAAAAATCACAGGATGTTCTTGGAGGAGCCAAGCACAAAAGAAGGTTGGCTGAAACTAGGTGAACCATTTTAGTTAGGGGAACTCCAAGTATTTTGCAGAAAAGATTAAAAAGTCTATTTTCCTTTTATGTTCCCCCATGTTTTTAGTTCAATGTTTTAAGCTTATTCCCACAAATCTGTAAACATTCCCACATTTTGAAGAATTCAGCAGCAGCTTCCTTAACACATTCGTAGTCACAAAATCCTGGACTGTAGAGAAATTCAGTTTCAGACAACTTCATTATGAGGAGAAAGTATTTGTGTCCATGCCTGTGCAACATAATTTCTATAAAGGTCAACAGGGGTAAAAATAGGTATGAATCTGCCTCTAGAAAGTGAAAACTGTATTTAAATATTAAGTCCATAAGCTCATATATGGCAAGTATTTCATTGTGTAATTCTAAAATGGAGGCCAAACAAGTACATCCATAATTCTTCCTTAAGTGTGATTACAAATGCAAACCATCTGGAATATGTTTTGCTTAGAAATAAATTACATTCTCACATAGTGAACTGTCAGAAAGACAGACTGATTTGTAGAGTATTTCATATATCAGCTCAGAAGTTGAGGCCTTGGGTCAAATCCTTTCTCTGCTATGGATTGCCTTGTTGATCTTTGGCATATCACATAAATCTAGGTATCAGAAAAGGACTTACACTCCTAAGTTTTAAGTTGTGATCTCAAGGCCACTTTATTGTGGAAGCACTTGTACTCTGCAGATACAATTATTTTTACCTTTAGAGTTCCTGAAAGCGCCATAACTGCATAACCACACATGGGCAGAGGTCAATAAACTCTCCATAGCTCAGCTTATTGCCCAGACTTGTTACATCTATGGTTACAAGCTGTCTGATTTAACATCCAATGATTCAGATCCTAGATGTCCTTCTCCCTAAGTCCTCCGTCTGGACAATGCATTCAGAGAATTTCTAACACCACAGGAGGAGGATCCTCATATAAACTAAGATGGGTCATGAGTTTCTTTAAAAATATGGAAAATAAAACAGTTGTGATATATTTCTGTCCTCCACTGGTTTCACTTTAAGCATTTTGGTGTAGAGCAAGGGAGAGCAATCACATTTTGGAAATATCTGGCTTTATCCTTTGACTACAGAGTCTACAGCAAGTAGCAGAAATTTATAAAACCATTATGATGTACATAAAGATAGGGATGAAGAATTCCACTCTGATGACACCCCAAGCAACACGTCAGCCTCTCAGATTTCGTTCTGCAGGACCTGGCCTCTCCACGTGCAACTTTGAAAGCCAGCATCAGGTGGGTGCCATTCATTCTAGCTGCAAGGGCCACCACTGGCAGCCAACTGGAAATCTGCTATGTGGACATGAGTGCAAGGGTGCAAGGGTGTTGTGGGATCTGTCACATGTCCTAAGTAAAGTGTTTACAGAGACAAGGAGATGAAACATTGGTATTTCTGTACAAAAGCTTACCTGAGGATGCAGTGTCCTGGCTGTTGGTGGTTTTTGGTTTACGTAAGATGTACATCCCTTGTTTTAAGAACAGATTATGATCCCTTTCATTAAAAATTTGAGTTATATTTTTGATTAATTAAGCAAAATACCTGCTCAGATAAATGAAAGTAATTCCAGGAAGTTTTCTTTTATTTCCTCCCCCCCCTTTTTTTTTTTAACCCAAAGGCAAGTCTGTATTGTCAAAGTAGATGACACTCTTTTGCCCACAAAATGCACAAATGTGCTAATTCAGACCCTAAAAAGTGGCTTTTATAACCCACCTTGCGTTAATGTTCTGTGCTATTTTGTTTTATCCTAATTCTTTGAAGTCGCACATTATAGCTATAGGGATTTGTTCTTTGTATAAAATATTTAATAGAATTCTTTAGTTACATGCTATAAATATTCTGCAAGTGGCAGATGGTAAGAAAGAACATTTGTTTAGAAGTCAAAATAGTCAACAAAAGAGCAGATCCCTTTTCTCCTGTGGAAGACATAATTTGGCATACCTATGGGCTTCATACCAAGTGAAAACAACAAAAACAGAACTGTAAAATGTTTTGTTAGAAAAAACCCAAGAAATATAGAAAAGTGTTGCTGGAGTCATAAACTATATTATAAATTAAACCTTTTCTATCTCCTCTTTTTCAGAAAATGTCTAACTTTGCATGAGAAGCTGCAATTAAAAAAACAATTCTTATTGAAGGCATTGTCTACTGTAGGTATCCTTAGGCCTTCAGATTTTCATAAAGGCACCAGCAACTGGAAAATACTGGTTACTGCTCTCCAATTCATGTTTCTGCTTGGAAAAGGATGCTTGGTATTACAGAACTTCTCAGGCAGTTTCTATGTTTTTTAATACTTGGACCTGAAACACTGTGTATAGTTCCTCATTTTATATTCTCTCAAAGATGAAAGAAATGCTCAAATAATAAGATCATAGTATATTGTTTCTAGCTCTGCAAGCAACAAACCTATTTTTTAAATTTTCATGTAAGGGCTGTAAATTCCTTTTAGAAGTAAGACCCCTGTAATAGATTTGTTCAGAAATTGAATTAACATTATTAACTCTGAAATTATATTACTAACATTCCCTGGACATTTTTTTTTTTTTTTTTTTTTGACAGATGAGAGTTGCCAGGTCAACCTTCTCTTCCTTTTTGGGTTTTTTTGGTTTGATTGAAGCAATGAGTTCTCCGGAATCCTCAAACAGACTGCAAGAATAAAACACAATATTTTCCTCCATTTTTTTTCAAAATTCAGCGATGAAATATAACACTTTTCAGTTCATTCATTGGTTTACAATTTACCAAAAGCAGAAACCAGAATTTTAAAGAGAACAAGTGCCTTTAAAAAAGCTTAAAATACTGAATTTTAAAATGCTCTTCAGAAGAGTAAGAGGTGTAAATGCAGTCATGTAGAATGTCATTTGAGGTTAATGATAAAATAAAATTGGTTCCCCATTTTTGGAAAAAGCTTTTGTGAAGAGATGTATTGCCATAAGTTTGAGATCCATGCTCTGTGACATCTGCTGACTAGTAATGAGATCTAATGAGCTGTCTCTTTACTTGAAAAAATAACATTTGAAACAACAACCTCTTTGCAAATTGAGAGCATGGGAGCAGAGACAATTTCTCTACCCTGAACTGATAAACACGTGCTGATATCAAAAGTATTTCAATTCAAAACAAACCTCTGCTCTCCATTTCAAATGTGAAAACAGAATGTGAGATTAGTGTTTGTGTAGACAATCAAGATTTGCAACTGTGTCCTTGTGTTTTTTGTGAAAGAATAATGATTTTTCCATTCTGAAACTATTAATATATCAGAAAAGGTAATGCCCTGGGAAACAAACTAGATTATGGTAACCTAATATAAATCTATAGATTTAAATATATTGTGTTTTTATATTCTGTAAGAGATTATATATGTATATATTAATGTGAACAAGGATTTCATGTGCAAAGATAAATGTCCCTACTCAAATCTGGCTCTGAGGTTGTCTATCAGTTCCAATAATATTTGAGAAGGCAATGCTGTCAGAAGCTAAGAACAATGGGAGAGTAATTTTATTGACTTCAATGTTAATTATTCCATACTGATTTGGTGGCTTAATGTTTGTCCAAAAATTACTTAAGATATAAAAATCACAAAATATTAACTTCTGTTCTCCCAGCCTACTTCTTTTTTATATTAAACACACTTTACTTTTTATAGTGCTCTTCCAATTTTTATTGCAAATGAACAGATTTTCTGATTTTTAGCCCTTCATGCAACAAATACAGCAATATGTATGTACATACATATATATGAGGGCTTGGAAAATTTTCCACTGCCACAAATAACTTAAGTTTCAAAACACAGTTCCAAAATGTTTATCTATATTTCAGTGTCTCTGATATATTGGGTAAATACATATCATAGAAATAAAAGTACATTATGTAAAGCAGTTGGCAAACAGGAGGAGTTCTGTATCAAATACTTTGATTTATTATTTATGGTTTTGTTGGTATTTTTTTTAAATCTCCCTGCATATATAAATATATATGCATAAAAAATTATTTTTAACAAGAAGGTAGGAATGCATCCATTGCAATTTATATTTATTCACATACCAATTACAGATACTGTCAACTATATTAGTCATGTTAAGAGAATTTGGTAATAGAAAGCTTAAAGGCATAAGTGTTAATATTTGCCTTACTGCTTTCAACCACTAGGGAAATATAATTAAATGTGTATCATGAATGGACACAGGATTTCATTGATCATATGTTTTGAAGCTAGAGTGGCAAGGAGCTTTCTCCATTAGGGTATATGGTTTTTGATAATATCCAGTGAACTTATTGGTAATAAAGGAACCAAAAAAAGGAGTTCCATCAGTGAAACAGAAACATATAGAGAACTATGAGAAGATTAATCAAATATTTTGTGTAAAGGAAACTGAATGTAAAGTGCATTTTCCAGTGAACAAAAAAAACAACAAAACACAAACAAACAAACAAACAAAACAAACAAAAAAACCACACAAACCCCCCCCAAAACAACAAACAAAAACAAACAAACAAACAAAAAAACAAACAAAACCAACCAAATTATGCTACCAGAAAAAAACTGTGAAGATACTCTAACATAGACAGGCCTATAATCTGAATTGTTTCTTTTAGTTTCACCAAATCAAACTTACTATGAAAAGCCACAGTTTAAGGTACTTTCATATATACTCACTTTTCATGTGAATGAGTTACTATTTAAAAAAACAGAGAAAACCATCAGTACCTAACTAAGGGCAGTTTTTATTTTATAGTCTTATCTAAATTTTCTACACCTGTAGCTAAGGTTCCTTTCCTCTAGTAATCACCATTTCCTTTACCTATGCACAGTTAGCTGAGTGAAACCAATGATTTATGTCCCTGTGATCTACTGATGGTTCCTAATACAGTAATTGTTACCCAAAAACCCCTCAATTCTACTATCGGTAATATCAATAAGTAAAAAACAAAACAAAACAAAAAAAAAAGCCCAACCCAATCGAAAATTATAAAAAAGTGGCTATAAAGGTATTAGGTATCATCAATTATCTGGTAAATCATAGAATGCCAGGTTTGAAGGGACCTCAAGGATCAACCAGTCCAGCCCTTCTAATATTATTTATATATGAGATGTCTCAGCAGCCTTATATTTTGACTGTGAGGAAAAATCAGCCACTACTCATAGACATCACTTGAATTTACAAAAACAACAGTCTTTATGATTTAAGTAAATTACAAAGATTTATTTCAGAGAAAGGAGACAATAATAAGGAGACCTTTAAAAGAAAAAAAAAAAAAAGTTTACAAGAGGAGAGATTTTACGTAAGTTAGTCACTCTGGGGACAGAGTTGTTAAGACGAGAAAAGAAAAAACAAGAGAGCAATTAAGTTTTATCACCGTCTGCCGGCCCTGGTCTCTGGCTGGGGGGGGAGGTGGCATAGGACCCGCCGTTCCTGCTTGGCTCCTCTTCTCCGCCTTTTTTCCTGCTGTTGCCGTCCTGTAGCCGAAGCCGAAGTGGCTAGAGAAAAAGGGGTTTATACAGCAAAATGTTTTTATACAGTAAAAAGGATTCTGTCGTTTCATAAATCACTGTCACACACGGGCAGAGATTTGCCATCCCGAGAACTTCTTTTTAAATTATTGGAATCTTTCAGTCCTTGTTACCTCGCTAAATTTATTATCTTTGTCTTGACAGTGTACCAGGAGACCTTCTGATTAGGATTCTTATCTTCAGGCATCTGCCAGGCACGACACAAAACAGAAGTTAGTTAAGTTTGGGGTAAAAAATCTGTTAATTGAGAACAGGTTTGATATATTTTTAAAAGAGTAGAAAAAATGTTTATTTGAGAGACAATTTGATGTTTTCAGAGTGTTTAAATCACACCCCATCGAGCTGAGACTTAAAACTTTCTAAAGTGGGGGAATCCACCACTTCTCCTAGGAGACCATTCCAATGTCTGACTCTCCTCAGAGTGAAAAATTTTCATTGTGTTCAAACAAAATCTTTCCAAGATCAACTTTTGCCCATTGGCCCTTGTCTTGTCCATGTGACTCCTTGTAAATAGGGAATCTCCATCTACTTTGTAGCTGCCCTTTAAGTACTGGTACAGCATAATAAGGTCTCCTCTAATACTTCTCATCTCAAGGCTGAACAGTTTTCTTGGCTTCTCCTTGTATGAGAGGTGCTCTAGTTCTCTGATCATCCTCATGGCTCTTCTCTGGACCTTCTCCATCCTGTCCAAATCCTTTTTGTACAACAAGGACCAAAACTGGATGCAATACTCCAGCTGTGATCTGACAAGTGGGATGATAACTTGTTTATCTCTGCTGGTGATGCAGCCCAGCATCCTGTTGGCTTTCTTTGCTGCTGCAGAACATGGTTCACTCATGTTGTGCCTGTTGTCCCCCGAGACCCCCAGATCCTTTCCACAAGGCCACTCTCTAGCCAAGCGGATCCCAATGTGAAGTGCACTCCTGGGTTGCATTCCCAGCTCTACATTTAACTTCATAAAGTTCCTGTCAGCCTACTTCTTCAGTCTGTCTAAATCTTCCTGGAGGGTGGCTCTCCCTTCTGGGGTGTCAGCCTCTCCACTCATCTTGGTGTTATCAGCAAATTTCATCAGGTTGCTCTGATGGGGACCCCTGGGGAACACCGCTTGTTACAAACCTCCAGCTAGTCTATGTGCCACTAATCACAACCCCTTGTGCTGTCTCTTTGAGCCTGTTTTCAATCCACCCCACTGTCTGTTCATCTAACCCACACTTCCTAAGCTTGCCTATGCAGATGCTGTGGGAGATGGTGTTGAAAGCCTTGCTGAATTCAAGGTAGATAACATCCACTGCCCTCCCCTCACCTATCCATTCAGTCATACCATCATAGAAGGCTATCAGATTAGTCAGGCATGAGTTCTCCTTGGTGAATCCATGTTGCTTACTTCTGATAACTTTCTGTTCTTCCACATGCTTTGAGGTGATGCCCAGAACAAGCTGTTACATCAGCTTTCCGGGGGTGGAGGAGAGGCTGACTGGCCTGTAATTTCCTGGGTCTTCCCTCTTGCCCCAAATCCAGTCCTGTATTTCAAGGTTCAATACCTGATTTGCAGTTTACTTGGCATTTTTCATAGAACTCAAATTACAACTTATTTTAGTCTGTAACCTACTGTCCTCAATGTAATTCCTCTGGAAAGGTATCAAAACCATAATGGGTCATTGTTATGATCTTACTGACACTGCTACTTGATGAACAAGTCACTTCTGCCATCTCTCAGGATTGGTTTATTGTGGTCAGTTAGTAGCTCTTTATACCAACGTACAACTGGATGTAGACATTGTCTGAACTCAGAAGTGTTACAGACAAAAACAGATTTTTCTTCTTTCCTCATTGCTCTGCTCATTGAGTTTGGCTGCTCACCAAAGTGACTGAAGGACTGGCTCCCTGCTTCTTTGCACTAGAGAATCCAAGGACTGGAATGTTACTTACATCTAATGCATACTGAAATAACTATATATTTACTTAAAGGTTGAGGCCAGACGTTCAGTCCCATTATTTTATGCATGCTGTCTTTTGCCCATATGTCAGAGTCAGTGTTCATTTATCGATGAAAACAAATTCAGTAGAATTTGGCTTCTGTATACACAAAATAAATTTAGAACTTTTGACTGTGCCTATGCAGAGAAGCAATGCTCCAGACGTGTTCAACATTTTAGAGGAAGGTGTCACTATTATATGAATGAAATAATTCAGCAAACATCCTAAAAATGTAGCAAGTGGATAGGATTAGTAGGAGCTACTTAGCTTGACTTCAGTAACTTCAGTGCCACATGGGCATACACGAGATGAGGACTAGACTGTAATTGAAGAAAATAAAAAAAGGAATGCCAGCAGGACCTTAATGAAGATAGCCGACACTCTAAATGCCAAAAGATCCATCTACAGAGCAGAGAGTGAGGGCTGACAAAGTCTGAGAACTTAAAAATTAATTTTACAAAACAAATAAATCATAAAATTACTCAAGATGTAAAATTTATTTCTACTTTAAAATGTGACCAATTGCCTCTTTGCAAGTTTCTTCCCGTATGTCACTTCTGAATAATCAGCTTCCCTGACTCAATGAAGATAGATTTCTATCATTTAGTATGGAACATCCAGTCTGCTGTGCAGTCATATAAAATATATCTTTGTTAGTACCTGTCTTCTGCTATGACTTTAACATGAATGTTATCTAATTCCTTGTGTCATTTCCTCCTGTGGTTAAGTGAACAAATGCTTTATGTACTGATTGAGAGTAATAGGGAAACTCTTCTTGGCACACAACCTCCATAGGTCAGGAGTGAACTCCTAGTTTTAAACAAAAAGGCAAATTCTTTAAAATTCTTTATTTATACATTTTATATTTAATACAGAGAGCGCATTACACCCCTGCTCTCCACATGACTTTCATCCTGTAATAATGCATATTTATATTAATGAAGGACAGAAACTACAGTTACCTTGACCCTTTATAAGCATTTAGAAAAATATAACTCTGCAAAAAAAAAAAAACAAAAAACAGTTTAAAGATAAACACCTTACTGAAACACATAGGAGAATGGGAACAAGGATAGACCACTTCTATGGAAGGAAACACAAAGCACTAAGTTTCTAAACAACTTAACCAATTCTAAGACTTAAGAATGTTTCTACTCCTTGTCAGATCAAAACAGAATCACCGAATGTTACAGGTTGGAAGAGATCCCAGAGCAGGATCCCCTAAAGTAGGTCACACAGGAATGTATCCAGAAGGGTTTTGAATGCCTCCAGAGAAGATTCTATGACCTCCCTCCTTGGCCACAAGGGCACATTGCTGGCTCATGGTCATCCTTCCATCCACCAGCAATCCCATGTCCCTTTCCTCTGTGCTGCTCTCTAACAGGTCAATCCCAAACCTATACTGACACATGGGGTTTTTCTTTCCCAGATACAAGACTCTACACTTTCCCTTGTTGTGATTCATTAAATATCTCCCTGCCCAACTCTCTGTCCTGCCTAGGTTTTGCTGAAGAGTAGCACAGCCTTCTGGTGTGTCAGCCACTCCTCCTAGTTTTGTGTCATCAGCAAAGCTGCTGACAATACATTCTATTCCCTCATCCAGGTCATTGGTGAATATATTGAATACTACTGGTCCCAGTACCAAGCCTTGAGGGACTCCACTAGAAATGGGCTTCCAATTAGACTCTGTCCAATTGACTGCAACTTTCTGGCTTCTATCCTTCAACCAGTTCCCAAACCACCTCACTACTCAATTATCCAGGCCACACCTCTTCAATTTAGCTGCAAGGATGCTGTGGGAGCAAGTGTCAAAAGCTTTACTGAAAAACCAAGATAAGCCACATCCACTTCACTACTATCATCTATCCGCCTGGTTATGTCCTCATGAAAGGCATGTAGGTAAACGATGTAGAGTGCTCCTAATGACATTCTTGTCCTTGGTATGCCTAGAGAAAGCACCAAGGATAAATTGTTACATCACCTTTCTAAGGATGGAGCTGAAGTTGACTGGTCTATAGTTACCAGGATCACCTTTCTTACCCTTTTTGAAGACTGGAGTTACATTTGCTTTCCTCCAATCCTCAGGCACTTCTCCTGTTCCCCATAACTTGTGAAAGATGATGGGACAGTGGCCTAGCAATGACTTCTGCCAGCTCCATCAACACCTGCAGGTGCATCCCATTAGGACCCAAAGATTTATGGATGTCCAGATTGCTTAACTGATCCCTAACCCAGTCCTCATCAGTCAAGGCACACTCCTTTATCCTGACTTCCTCTGAGGTCTCAGGGGTCTGGGGCTCCTGAGGACAGTCTCAAGTAGTACAGACAAAAAGAAGGCATTCAGGAAGTTTGCCTTCTCTGTATCCTCTGTCACCAGGCCACCCACCTCATTCATCAGTGGGCCTATATTGCCTCTAGGGTTAGTTTTCTTTGCAATGTATTTGAAGAAGCCCTGTTTCTGTTGTCCTTGAACTCTCTTTCAAGGTTTAATTCCAAGGAAGCCTTAGCTTTCCCTACATCCCCTGACAACAGTCTCATATTCCTTCCAAGTGGCCAGCCCCTCCTTCCATGATCTCTAGACTTTCTTGTTCCATGTGAGCTTTCCCAGCAGCTCCCTCTTTATTCATGTGGTACTCCTGGCTCCCTTTCTTGATTTCCTACCCAAAGCAATGCTCTGATCTTGTGCCTAGAAGAAGTGGTCTTTGAATGTTAACCAACTATCTTGAGTCACTTTACCTTTAAGTACACTCTGCAATGGGATTTCGCTTAGCAATCTCTTGAAAAGGCCAAAGTTGGCTCTGCTGAAGTCCAGGGTCATGATCCCCCTTCGTATTCTTTTCCTACTGCACAGGATCCTAAACTCCACTATCTCATGGTCACTGCAGCCAAGGCTGCCTTCAACCTTCACTCAGACTGTCCTTGCTGGTCAGTATAGGGTCCAGCAGCACTCCTCTCCTGGTTGGCTATCCACCATTTGCATTAAGGAGTCATCATCAAGTCACTGGAGGAACCACTGTGAATGGTTGGCTGACTAGGCATTCCAGTGAATATCTGGTTAGTTCAAATCCTCTAAGAGAGTCATGGTGGTAATTGCGAGGCTATGTTCAGCTGCCAGTAGGAGGACTCATCTCTTTCCTTGTCCTGATCAGGTGGCCTGTAACAGACACCCACAACACTGCCACTCATGTTAGCCTGCCTCTTAATTCACACCCACAAACTCTCAACTCGCTCCTTATCCACCCTTTGGCAGAACTCAATACGTTCTAGTTGCATAAAGAGCAACTCCAGCACCTTATTTTGTTGGCCTGTCTTTCCTAAAAAGGACACAGCCATCCATGACCACATTCCAGTCATATGAGCTGCCTCACCATGTCTCTGTAATTGCCACCAGATCACAGCCCCTTGACTGCACATAAATTTCTAACTCCTTTTGGTTGTTACCCGTGCTGCATGTATGGGTGTTCAGACATTTCAGGGAGTGAGCTGAGCACACTGATTCAACCCTAGGGGCTGAGAGGCCTTCTGGTCTTCACTAACACTAGAACACTGCCCCAGCTGGTGCAAACCCATTCCTCTTTCAATCCACTTTAAAGCTCTATGAATGAGCCCTGTTAATTCTTGTCCTACAACCCTTTTCTCCCTGGAAGATAAGCTTGTCCCACATATTACCATCAGGCTTGGTATCTTATAAAACCAGCCATGACCAAAGAACTCAAAGCCCTGCCTGTAACACCAGTCTCTGATCTGGGTACTTACAGACATTGATGATTTAGATTGCATCCGTCATCAGCAAATTTGCAGGTGACACAAATGGAAAGGAATTAAAAATAGCTTTCACCCCAGATTCTTTCACCAACCATATCAAGGCCTGGAAGTCTTTTCATTCCTCTCAGACAACAGGATGAGTTTTCCTCCGAACCTGTCTGGAAGATCAGTAGTGGGTAATAGTCTCACAGCCACACCAGGTTGGGAGTTTCCTAGTGATCTCCCTGACTAAAGCTCCAGAAGGACTACAGAATTCCCTATGATGAGTGTCAACCCAGCACATGGGGCACTCAGTTCACTTTAGGAGCAAGTCTCCAACAACCACAACTCTTCTGTTCTTCCTTGTGGAAGAGGGTGTTATGTTGCTGGAAGGCTTATCAGACAGTGGCAAGGCCTCTGGTATAGGTTGCCTGTCATCTCCATCCCCGTTAGACTGGCTCTGCCTCTCCAGGGAAGGACTCATTTCCTTTTGCCCCCTCCCCCTATCTCTTAGGTCCTCTTCTTTGTCCAGGTGGCAAGAGGGTAGGGGATCCTGTCAGGGATCCTGACAGGGGCACTCTGCACTGGGTTAGGAACTGGCTGGAGGGCCGGGCCCAGAGAGTGGTGCTGAACGGTGCTGCATCCAGTTGGCGGCCGGTCACTAGTGGTGTCCCCCAGGAATCAGTGTTGGGCCAAGTTCTGTTTAATATTGATGATTTATTGATGATTTAGATTGAGTCCGTCATCAGCAAATTTGCAGGTGACACTAAGCTGTGGGGGAGTGTGGAACAGCTGGAAGGCAGGAGGGCTCTGCAGAGGGACCTGGACAGACTGGAAAGCTGGGATGATTCCAGTGGGATGAGGTTCAACAAGGCCAAGTGCCGGGTCCTGCACTTTGGCCACAAAACCCCATGGGGAGCTACAGGCTGGGGACAGAGTGGCTGGAGAGCAGCCAGACAGAGAGGGACCTGGGAGTCTGGATTGACAGGAAGCTGAACATGAGCCAGCAGTGTGCCCAGCCTGGAGCTCCCCATGGGGTGGTTGTGGCCAAAGTGCAGGACCCAGCACTTGGCTGTGTTGAACCTCATCCCACTGGAATCAGCCCAGCTCTCCAGTCTGTCCAGGTCCCTCTGCAGAGCCCTCCTGCCTTCCAGCTGGTCCACACTTCCCCCCCAGCTTGGTGTCATCTGCGAATTTGCTGATGATGGACTCAATCCCTTCATCTAAGTCATCAATAAAGATATTAAACAGAACTGGGCCCAACACTGATCCCTGGGGGACACCACTAGTGACCGGCCTCCAACTGGATGCAGCCCCGTTCACCACCACTCTCTGGGCCCGGCCTTCCAGACAGTTCTTAACCCAGCACAGGGTGTCCCTGTCCAAGCTGCGGGCAGACAGCTTTTTTAGGAGAATGCTGTGGGGGACGGTGTCAAAGGCTTTGCTGAAGTCCAGGTAGACCACATCCACCGCCTTCCCCTCATCCACCAGACGGGTCACCTGATCATAAAAGAAAATCAGGTTGGTCAGGCAGGACCTGTCCTTCCTAAACCCATGCTAGCTGGGTCTGATCCCTTGCCCATCCTGCAGGTGCTGTGTGATTGCACTGAGCATGATCTGTTCCATAACCCTGCCAGGAACTGAGGTCAGGCTGACGGGCCTGTAGTTTCCTGGGTCCTCCTTCCGGCCCTTTTTGTGGATTGGCGTGACATTCGCCAACTTTCAATCATCTGGGATATCCGCAGTGAGCCATGACTGTTGGTAGATGATAGAGAGAGGCTTGGCGAGCTCTTCTGCCAGCTCCCTCATCACCCTTGGGTGGATCCCATCTGGTCCCATAGACTTGTGGGGATCCAAGCAGCTCAAGAGGTCACTGACTGTGTCCTTCAATATTACAGGGGGGCTGTTTAGATTCTTATCACCTTCTTTAAGCTCCAGAAACCATCTGCCCTCATGATAACCTTTCTGTTGAAAACTGAGATAAAGAAGGTGTTAAATACCTCAGCCTTTTCCTCATCTTTGATAACTATATTCCCACCCATGTCCAGTAC
>JAAWXA010000001.1:61744263-61790908 GCA_038090715.1 Florisuga fusca
GGCTGTGGTCACAGCCGGACCTGCGAGTGCCGAACCAAGCATGTTGCCGGGACACCCTCAGATGACTCAGGACACCCCCTTGGTTCCACCTTCACCATTCGAAACCCTGAACGGTTCTGCTGCTCTGCCAAACCTCCGTGGGCACTGCCCGGCACCGCTGGCCACTCGTAGCCCAGGAATTGGGCTCACCTGCAGGGCAGGTGCTCCTCACTGCTCCGGGGAGGCTGCTCCTCCCCTCCTGCTCACCCGGCATGCTCCACTCCTCTGCAAAGCCTGAACCCCCTCTCTGTCTCCATCCAGACCAATTTTAAAGGCATGGCACTTACTGGTACCGGTGTCTCTGCCTCCCTGCTCATGGTCCAATTGATACCGGGCTGTAACCTGTCTGCTATCGCCGCGTTTCAATTTCCCACAGTTTCCCCTGCACCCCCGGTCTCGTAAGCGCCTCAGCTCTCTCGTGATGGCTGCTGATTCGCACCTCTTTTCGGGTCTTCCTGCTCTCCCACGGACACCGGTGGTACCTGGAGAGCCCTGTTCGGATCCGTCTCAAGCAATTCTAAAGACACAGCACAAAAACAGATTTTCAATTCTAATACAGGAGGAAAAAAAAATAATTTGGTTGACAGAGTACTTGAATAGAAATGGGGAACCTGGTGGATAAGAAAATAAGAAACGAGGTCCCTCTGCAGTGATAAACAATTAAAAAAAAAAAAGTCTATATGCAGCTGCTTATTTTTTTGAATAAAAGTTTCGCCTATTTTGTTGATTAAAAATAGAAAGGAAACACGGCCAGGAAAAGTATAAACCAGTTCATCGCAATGGCAAAAGCAAAACATGAACAACCCACACACCCCAAATTGCTATTTTTCTCTGAAACAAAATATTTTTTTTTTTAAATTGAAAATCTAGTACAAGCCTTCTGGTTATGGAAAACGTGACACAATTTTACATGATACTAGCAAACGTAAATTACGGCAAACTAGGTTGTATCTTTTCCAATAAGTAATTTTTCTAGTCAAGGTCAACGAAAATACAGAACTAATCTATAGAGACCATAATAAATAACGAAAAAACAACAACAACAACAAAATATTTTAAAACTGGAAACTTCTTGTTCAGCTGTAGAAAATTGACATTATTTCTAGGACTGTGAGGGATAAAGAGATACTGAAGAAATAATGAAATTTTGCTGCAAGTCAAAATTTGAGGCTGAAAGGATGCTATTCCTACGGTCTCTCATTAATTGGTCTTAAAAAGCTTTTCATTTAACTACTGAATTTACAGCTCTAGTACAGAAAATGAAATTGTGATAATAACATCTAGTGATGCACAGAGCTGGGAGACTTCTTTAGGAAAATTAGGATATCATGAAAGACATTCAGAAATAGGACAAACAGGACTAATAAAAAATTATTCAAGAAGATGGGAATATATAAAACCTATATGCACTCTGTCATGAAGTGTTCATAAGCTCAAAGCAATACAGCCATAATGACTATAAAAGATATATCTAATAGAGAAAGGGAAACGTTAATGTCATTATATAAATTATTGTGAGTCTTCATCTGAAAAATGGGTACAATGCTTAGCCAAAAAATGAAAGGCTGAGGGAGGGTATAAATAAGCTTTTTAAAGTCACATCTGTGACATAAACAAGAGACAAATGATGTTTCTGCTATTAGATGATGTTGGCAGGAGAATGATGGGAAAAAATCTATTAATATATTAAGAATATATCTTCAGGTATTCAAGAGTTACTTTTATTGCTTGTGTGAATAAATACCTATTGCATCACTTTTCTGCTGCACATCTTTGTACCCTAACCACAGAAATACAGAATACAGCTCTGTTACACACAGGTAAGAGCAAAATTATTTAAAAAATGTGGAATATTTCGTCTGAGAATCTATGAAAAAAAAATCCATATTTATCATGGTCAAGCAATCTGCTAGCAAGCCTAAAACTTAAATTCAAGCTCAATGTCTGTCTGATTATCAAAGGTGTCCTGTATTTTAGGTGATAGATATTTTGGAGCCTGTCTAGCTTGCTGCACACCATTCAAACTAAAAAGTCTGAGCTAAGAGACCTTTCATGGGTCAGAATTGTCTGTGCCCACCTAAAAGGTTATTTTCTATGAGGCAAAAGTTTTAGACCAAAGGTGTCAAAGTTTCAGTCTTTAAAACAGCATTTTAAATGAATTTGACAGAGTAGAACAAGAATCTTTCAAAAGGACAACAAAAGTATGTGATTGCAGAGTACTTCACTATTTGGGAAGGATTATCTTGGGAAGGCAGTAAATTTTTCTGAATATGAACAGCTGCAGAACTGAGGAACGACAGTTTTTATTTTGTATTTGGTGTCACAGGAAGCTATCCTACAAATTATTAAATAAATAAATAAATAAATATCTCAGCAGTTTCATCTTTCTTGTGATCCTAAATTTCAGTACAAAATTGAGATTGTGCACTTGTCTCTTAAGAACCACTGGGGTTTTTTTTGTTTGTTTGTTGTGAGATATTCAGCACGATTTTTCTGGCTTGCAGTGTAAGACTTCCTGTTCTGCTTTGTATTAGTAATGGTTTGGAAATGAACAAATTGCTGAAATATTGCGGGTGGCACACAGACCACAGCACAACAATGTTGACAAAGATGAAGCTGTAATCTGTACCCTACTGCTGAGGTCAGGCTTTCATCTCACTCACTTGGCTTTCTTTATATGCCTTCCCCCCCTCTCCCTCCCCCATCTTTAATGCATAATTGTAGATTAGGTAATCTATCTCTAAGACAGACAAATCACCTATCTCAGAAACATGCTTAGCCACCTGATAGAACCTAACTTGGTTTAGGAAGGATCCCAGGTGAAAAGTTTAAAATAGCCATGTAATTTTTAAGTCATGAAAATTAAGGTATTATTACGTTAGTATCCTGATTATTTTTGAAGTTCCTGAAGTAACGGAGTCCCATTCCTAATGGAATTATAAATGCTATATAAAAAGGCTATAAATATGTTAGGAAAAAAGCACTGTACATGTAGTAAATAACCACAAAATTCCTAGGCCTTGGTTTTCTCCCAGATTACAGTAGTATATATAGTTATTTCTATTTTTCATAACAAACAGCAAATTATCAGCTATTAGTACAGGGTACAGTTTTTTTATGCCTTAAGTTATATATGTTCCTTCTTACTTTGCCAGACTCAGACAGAAATTTGAAAAGGTTATTTTCCTAATTGCCAGCTGAAGTTGGTATTTACAATGCTTATTCAGTATTGGGAGTTCTAACATTCCAAGTGGTAGAAACATGAGTTTTGCTATAAATGACCCAGCTGTATGTGAGTTTGAGCTGTGTTATATACCTCTCTGAATCACAGAATTGTAATGATTGGAAAAGATCTCTAGGATCACAGAGTCTATGCCAAATAAAGCATGTCCTGACGTACCACATCTGCACTCTTCTTTAATATCTCCAGGGATGGTGACTCCACCACCTCCCTGGGCAGCCTGTTCCAGTGCCTGCCTACTAGTAAATACATTCTTCCTAATATCTAGCCTAAACCTTCTTGGCCACCTGGATACACTGGTGGGTCATGTTCATCCAGTTGTCAAGCAGCATCTCTAGGTTCTTTTCTGCTGAGCAGCTTTTCAGCCACTCCTTCTCAAGCTGGTAACATTCCCTGGTGTTGTTTTTTTTTTTGACCAAAAATACAGGACCCTAATAAGAATGAGTTCTCTGTAGAACAGGTGCATATGTTATGTCTTTTTATTCCTCTTAACTAACTACCAGTCATAACCACCTGTCTTCTCCAAACAGGGACTTTAAAAGCATTTAATACACCTTTAGGTATAGCTAGGGCATCCGAGTAGTAAGTCAAATAATGGTAGGAGCCAAAAGATGACCTCTCCAATAAAAAGAGTTAGAACCTTGTTTTTAATTTGTACTTCCATATTTCAGTAATTGGGTCAATAATTTATTCCTTCAATTTTTTGTTTGTTAGTTTTTTGTTAAGAGACAGAAATGATAAACCCTTCAACTTCGTTCAATCTATCTATTAAATGATTTCACTTCTAAGACTATTGCCTTAAGTCATTCTTATTACATTATATGCTTTTGCTAAATGGTATGACTGCAATAAAATATAAGCATATTATCTGAGTATAAATTCATTCCTCTCTATAAAAAGAAGACCTAACCAGACTGGATTTGTTTCAACAAAGTTATATATTGGCTTAAGCCAAGACTGGAATGTTTTAAATATAGGAATTACCTTTTATTCTTAAAATAATTTATGTGAGATTTGGGGGTATAACATAACATTGAAATAAAAAAAGTTTTTTAATTGGTTTCATCTTCAAGAAATTGAAGTAAAAAAAAGAAATATGAATAGCATATATACCATCTGATGATAATTTACAGTCTGAAATAAAGACAACTTGATTACTTCTGATTAGTTTTAGTCACATAATTATTTTTTTTCTTACTACAAATTTCTATTCAATGGTAATTATTAATACAAGTATTCAAATGTACGTAGTCTAGGAACTGACTATCTGTAAGACAGTCACTATTTTGCTTTTACTTTTTTGCTGCTTTTTTTTTTTAACTCTAACCAGAAGCCTTCTCAATTCAAGGTATACAGGAAAATCTTTATTAGCCACCACAGTTGAAATGTAAAAAAAAAAATAAATGTGGCTTATAAAATCTGTTCCCCGTAACCCCTTGGTGATTTGCATTAAAAAAAATTAAAGAGAGCTAATATAGTGGGCCACCTCCTACCTTATGACTTTCGCATTTTTTTGTCTATTTTGTCATTTTAAGTCTATAATATGTTGGTCATTCTCTTTACAGATTTTAAAATAGTGATAAAACACAAGCTTTCTTGAAGATCTCCAGAACTTCTCCCATGTCTTAGTGAATATCCACATTATTGGCCCATAAAAGCCCTTGCTCAGCTCCTCCTCTTCTTAGATGTGCTGGTTTTTTTTTTCTCTTGCTATCATTTTAAGTTTTATCTCTTTCACTTTCTTCATTTCCATTTTCATTTTTACTCTCCTTTTTCCACTGACCCTGCAAGAAAACATTATTTTCTTCCCAAATTGTGCTTCCAGTAAATTGTAGAAGAAAAAAAACAACCTGCACTAAAAAGCAAACAACTTTTCCTTGCCTAACAGTAATTTGGTGTTATCAATACTGTAAAATTCATGAGAATAGGAAGACTATTAGATGCCGGGAGCAGTTAAAGAAATTTCAGCCTCTTTATCCTGTGCTTTAGGCATATTTGTTATAATTAATTCTGCCAGGGCAGTTTACTAAATATTCCCAGTAAACTTTATTAATATGAAACATCTTTTGAGAGCTAAAGAAGATAGACAAATATAATTATCTAATGATGTGTTCTACTGAAAGCTTTGTATTTTTTTTTTTTACTTTGGACCTGACAATTTATCTACCAATCATGGCACTGAGAATTTACAGGCTGTAGTTTCCTGGAAACCCACAGCATTGCTATTTGTCCTTTGCTGGTGATCTACACAGCTCCTTCCTTTGGCAGGCTGCCTGTATCACTTTTTTTAAATGATGGGCCATGTTTTACATTGTTCCTCTGTACCTGTAAACCACAGCCCAGGGGAGCTGTCATGCTCCACAGTAGGGCAAGAGGGCTCTGGAGATCTCTTGCTCCTTAAGGGACATGTGACTGGGCAGAAAAAGGGAGAATTGGAGCTTACTCCTTACTAATTCCAAGGCTGAAAAGAAAGAAATCTCTCCAAGCTCTAATTAAGAAATAGTAAAAAATAGTACAGTAGATAAATGTTCTATCTGTATCTTGCAATTGGATTTCTCTTTATTTTTTGATAATAACAAGTGTTTCTGGCTGTTTTACAAGGTCCAAATTTTAAAAGGTGTAGAAGACTTGTGCAGCATAATTTACTTGATTCAACTTAACTTACATTCAATTATATCTCCTAAGGATCTGGTCCAGTATGTAATTAAATGCAGAAACTCATAGAACATAGAGGCAAGAGGAAAATATGCACAAATAATGCTTTTCTTTGTATTTTTTCATGCTATAGCTGAAAAAGGATAACAGCTGTACTTTGAATAATGTCATGAATCCAGGTTTACTGTGAAGAAAAATAGAAGCCTGTTAGCACTTTTCTCTCTCAGTGCATTCCAGAATGGCAGAAATGTTTGTGTCCAAAATCCTGCCTACTGTGGGGAGTAATGGTACTGCAAAAAGCAAATAAATATCCACTACTGGCTCTTCTGTGGCTTTATAACAACTCAGCAACAATGCCAGGGCTCATCTCAAGAAAGATCAACAAAAGTAAAAAGATAGCCCATGGTGGGGCTCAGTGAACTACTGTATGCTTCATTCTTCCTGTGCTGTTTTGAACACATGACTTCTAACTTTGCAGAAGTCTTGGGGTAGTTTGATATTCTGCTTATTTATTTTTTGCTGCTGAGAATTATGAGCAACACAGAAATTAAATAACTCTTAAAGGAAACCTAAACCAGAATGAATGCTAGATAACCTCGTTTTGCTTTTGTCAAACAGGAACCTACCACTGCCACTTTCACTCATGTCAGTGGAACTGCTCATGAAACAAGGTCATATTTAATGCACATCAGGCAGGAAGACTCAAGCCTTTTCAAGGGCTGGGACTGTGTGGAATTAAATCTTCCAGCTGACAGGTGTAATCTAGATTTTAAGTATTTTTTAATGTTGTGTCTGTGCAGTATACATACAACTGATTTAATGTGGGCTGATATTGATCTCAGGGTATAGAAATGATCCCTTCAGTTTCCATTACATTCCTTTTTTCCCCATTTCTTAATATAAGTCAGATTTCGCCTGTCATACTCCTTCAAAGCTCTTACTTGTGCATTGCCACACTTACCACAGCTGTCCCCTGTGTGTATCAAATGCGATGTGCTACTGCCCACATTGTCTGTATCTCCAGATAAAATGTCATGCTGCTTCTGCCATGCAGCCTGTCACCTGTGCTTGAGTACACCCCTATCATGGCACTCACCTCTGACTGCATCTTGGCAGCTGCCAAATCAGTCTTACGAGAACGCTGACAAGAACTGTAATATTGAGCAAAATTTGTAAGGCATACCAAGGACACACACACAAAAAAAAAAAAAAAAAAAAAAAGTTGTTCGCTTTTTCAGGGAAAGAAAAAGGATAACAAGGGTGTGTATGAGATCCACAGCTAACTTGATACTAACCAAATTTGCTTTTAAATAAGCTTCAGCTAAATTACCATATCAAATAAAGGAGGCACCTGAAGTAACACTGAGCAAGAATTTATGGGCACATGAATTTCTTTATGGGCACCTGAATTTCTTCCCTTTTTTTCAGTCATACATTGCTTTTAGCTTACATTCTCCAAGCTTTGCCTTTATCAGGTCAGGCTCGGCTCACCATGTGGAGAAGAGAGGAAATGAAGTAGTAGCCTAGTGGTCACAAATATTACTCCCGGGGAAAAAAGTTCTGGTCTGGAGTTTAAGGTGTGATTCATCAGATTAAACACTGATGCCCATAGTGTTTACAGCTGAGTTTATCACCCTGGATTGCCTTTATCGGGGGAGAGATGCTGGCCATTTCAGTCTGTAATTAGTCTGGCCTGGTTTAGATATTTGCCTTAAGATGCTATAAATTGTTCTCATTTCTCTACAGCTGCTTTTATGTGAGAAGAGGCAGAGTCTCAGTGTTGAACTGACTCAGGTGTTTGTATACTCCATCCTTCCCTCATTTTCATCTAAAAGTTAGGCCTGCAGAAAGGAGATTAAACAACTTAATTGGGCAGAGGCGATCTCTCTCTTGAGGCCTTGGAGACTGACTTCCTTTCCCATAGCAAAGGTCCCCACTTAATTTAGGAACATGAATTATAAAGTTTAGATCCAAGGGAGCTGTCTTGGGCAAGTAAACTGAAAAATTTTACTTCTGGTTCCTATCTGAATGGAGGTTATGGAGAAACAACAGCTGACTGAAATACGAACCCACAGGATTTTTCAGCTGTGCTCATCTGCCCACAGGTAGAAAAAAAAAGCCCAGTCACAACAGCCAGCAGTGGAACTTCATTAACTCAGGCAGAGGAATGAGTCTCCTGGCTTGGCCCCTCCCAGGGCATCTCAGGAGGTTATCAGTCCCATGGGCTGTGAGTGAGACCCATCACCATTAGACACCAGGAATGGCTGTCCAGGCTGCCTTACAGGCTGAGAGGGGATACTGCCTATAGCAGCAGGGGACTCAATGTGGGATGCAGGGGGGAAGGATTTTGAGATTGGATAAGACTGTTATTGGACCATTAGAGGAGGAACGAAAGGTGGGGAAAGGGAGGGATCTGGGTTGTTTTTGGAAGAGTAGGAATGGGAAAATAGAGACAACATGAAAAAAGGGGCCAGATGCCAAGTAATAGTTTCTGGTCAATACACTTGCCTGGTCATGTATTCTGCCTGATCATCTCAATTTGTCCTGTACTCTCATTAAACTCAACTTTCTGGCTATTTTTCTGAGTAAGGGCCTTTATTTTCAGCATGTATGTGTCTACATGGAAGCCTGAGTACCAGCAGTCAGAACTGAGGATTACGGATAAGCAGGACCATGGGTTAGCATGTGATCACTAGCTAACATTGACCTGGACTAGGGGCTTGGGAGCCAAGTATTCCAGAGACCAGAGTGGTCTAAGAATTGGCTTCTGGAGGATCCAGGAGATCCAACCCAGCAACTGGGGAGACTGTGAAGTCTGGGGGCCAGGTTAATTTGTATGTGTGTCTCTTTGTGCATGAGGCAACTTGGAAACCAGCAGATCTAGGAGCCAGCTACTGGGTAAGTGGGTGTCTAAAGCCAGCTGCTGGAGTGATCCCTACTGTATGTATAAACTCTCCACAAGTAGACCTTCACCCTGAGCTGCCAGGGATTGAAAAACAACTAGGCTGTCTGTGCTGCCTGTATTTGTATAAGCAGCCATAATTTGTATAAGCAGCCATATGAATGTGTATATATTTATGTATCATGGAAGTGTAGGTATGTGTTTGTGTGTATGCATATGTGTCTGACCATCATGATATGTGCTCAGCTCAGCCTGGCTGCTGTCTGCACCTAGGCACATAGTGCTGTGGCACCTCACCTCAGTCAGGCTCCTGAATCCAGCAACTTGCAGTGAATTTTTTGTGTATTTGATTTCTATCTATTATTAAACTGAATGTCATAAACAGTTATAAACTTACAGAGAAATGTAAAGGCCAGTTTCAGTCCTTTGGTTCAGATGAGAATTTTTCTTATATTTCCTCAAATACCAAAACTCAAGGGGTTCTTCCTGTGTTCTATAATAATTTTGTTCAAAAGCTGCAATCTCTGCAAGACCTAGTTGTGAAGTGTGGGAATGAATTTTGTACTCTATTTTCATTGAAACAACTTTTGATTCAATAAAGCTGTGGAGAGTCACTTCTTCAGTCTTTGCTAGTCTGATCTTAAGTATGGAATATTTGTTAAAATAGTGAGTCAGAGAAGTTAAGGGTTTGAAATCAAAGGGGGGAGACTACCTTGTGGAAAAGGAAAATTGTGCAGACATGGCATTCTTTTTATAAAGTTAAGAAAACCCACATCTATTTGCCATTTGACATTATATCAAGCTGTATCCCCAGGTCTTTCTAAAATGGGAGGTCTGTTTCTATGTCTACCCATTTTAGGTTTTTTACCACACCCATGGTAATTAGGATTTGGCACAACATGCTACTGATGTTGGCTGTTACAGTTATTTCTAGAAAAGAGTAACCAATCAGAACTATTATTTCCACATCTTCTTTCAGAATAATAAAGGAACTGGCAGTCTACAATAGCTCTATTTTTTCTGGGAGTTTTTGTTCATTTCTTGTATTTTATGTTATATGATGAGACTCATAAAACCATTTCCAGGTTTGGGCTCATCACAGTCTTACTCTTAACCTGTTTTGACTGGAATCAGAAACAAGTCTGAGAACCTCACTGGCTTAGTTACTGCATTCCTAATCATATTCCTTTCTCACCCCTTTTAAAAAATGCATGTAGTTCGTTATTTTGGCATGATGGGAAAGCTGTGAATGCATGAATTAGTCATTCAGTACTTAAAACCATCAAAATGGGCATATTAGGCTGAATCCACACTCCATCTTCCTTTCATCTAACGATGCCTATCAGAGAAAGGATAGATGCATGTAATAATTCTTCTTAATGAAACCCAGGTTTTAGCAGTGTGTGGTGAATTCTATGAGGGTATAATCTTTCTTTTTGGTAGCTCCTGATGGATTTTTATTTAAAGAATACATTTATTTGTTGTCGGAATCCATGCAAATATTTGGAATCCACAAAATTTTTTGTCAATGGCTCTCACAGTTTCAGTTTTATATCATAATTGAACAGGACATGGGATCTCTTCTAAAATTTACTTTGGAGAACAGAAGATTGTGCCTACTCAAGATCTAATTGGTAGCTATCAACAAAGTGATTTACAAATTACCTAGTAAGCATGGGCTTTGCACCTTGACTCTATAACCACATTGAAGGCTTTCTTTTGGTTGTCTAAGTTTGACTGCCTTAAGATATATGATCCCACATCACCTTTTATGTATGAAACACAGTCAGCTAAAAGGTACATGTCTTTCAGTTAGAAATGCTGTTGTGTGATTTGACTAAGAATGCACAGCTCTTTGCAGACAAATTAGGAATACAACTCAGCCTTCCTAAAGCTCTATGTTTTTGCAATAGAATTTAAAAAAAAAAAGGTCCCTTTGTTCAGTGTCTATCTCAATGTATCACATCTTACTTTCAAGTGTTTGTTTCTATTGGATTTAGTTATAAGCAAACAGAGTATTTATTACTCCAATTACTTTATTAGATAATGCTAGGCAGAGAAGTCCTTGAATACGAGGACCTACTGTACAGCTCACATAAACCTGTATTTTTTTTTTTTTTAGGGGAAAAATAGCTTTCATTTTTAGCTGATAGAATTTATCTATAAGATGGGAAAATCACAAACATATTCATCACAATCTTTCCTTTTCTAGACCTATTAATGGGTGCCCATTCTCCCTGTGATTGAATCCTGTTTCTATCAATTTATATACAGGAGTGATATGTTTTTTTCTATTAAATATTGTGAAGAAAACATATTTTCAAACTCACAATCCTTCTTGTAGTATAATGAATCTATTTTATTACAGCTGAATGCATGCTACACAACGTCCGTTTCTGTTATATTGAAATTCAGTGCAAAAAACCTTTTATTAAAATATAGCATCTGCTTGTAAAGCAATATGTGCTGTTACAGGGAAAACAAAGAACCATGCACCTGTGACATTGATTTAACATTTGGAGTGACAAAGAATTTTAAGAAAAAGAAAAAATAAAGAGGTAAGTGTTAAAAAATGCGTAAGAAAAATATCAATCTGCCCATTTCCATTAACAACAATAATTAGTATCTTTTAAATAATGATTCTTCACTGCATTTCAATGTACATTTAACCATGTCCTTACCCTCTAAATCAAAAGTGTTTCTGACTTCAGCTCAGAAGCATGGCTTCATATGCCACAGAAACCTGCTTATTTGGAGTGGAAATAAGTTGATTGTTTTTATCGGTCTTACCTCCACTTCTTTGGATGCAGCTTTGCCCTCATTGGCAGTTCTATACTTCATAGCAGGTTGCAAAGCCAAGCTGTAAGCTGTTTGCTTTTGAGTTCTGTTCCATGCCATTAGACTCCTGAAAGTCAGCTGCTCCGGTGATGTACAGTAAAATGTAAGTTATAAAATTTTGTGATAGTTATGTGAAATAGACTTTTTGTTGTTGTTGTGTTTTGGTGGTTTTCTTTTGTTTTTTTTAATGAGATGATATTCTTTCTGAGATACTGGAAAGAAATTTCTGTGGAAACTCTTTATTGGAGATTGGCACATTTAAAATAAAATTAAAAAAAAAAAAAAGAAAAAAAACAAACCAAAACAAACCCAAACCCCAAACCCAGAACAAAACCAACAACAAGTAACAAAATAAAAGAAAAGCTCAATCCTACTTTTTCAGGTGATTGTTGCAGGGCTTAAGCAGTGCTCATCTGTATTAGAGTGATGCACAATTGTGTTCCCTTAATGCTGGCCCAACAGCATGGTAGTGTTGTAGGTCTACCACCCCTGAGCCGTGTTCTACTCTGTGTCATAGAAAGATTGGATAGCTGAGAAGTGAAAAAATCACTAAGGAAATCATCTTCTGAAATACGAGAAGAAAAGCTTGCCAGCTGCCTGGCAAGCACAGGGAAGGCAGCTACAGTATTTGCTTCCACAGCACCAGTCAGAAGGAGTAAAAGGAAAATTTAGCAGTGTAAACTGACAGCTGCTGACTACAGGCTTTTAGTTGCCTAGCAGGTGCTATGCTGAGCAGCAAATAGTGATGGTAGAAGAGTGCAGACAAGTGGAATGAACCAAAGAATGAAAATTGCATGTATACTGGGGTCTGAGAAAGGCCACTGAGCCAAATTATTCCAGTAAAATGAGAGTTAAATGCAGCAGGAGTACAAAGTGGTCCTTATGAGCATATAAAGACTAAAAACCCCTCACTGACCTGCAGAGGCCATAAATGGTACTCAAAGTCAGTATGTTAAGGCATATAAGGGCCCAAATGAACTGTGCCTAGCCAAATTCTCCCAGTGATCCTGGAGGAATTATTTTCTTTCTCTTTTCTCACCCCCGAGTCAGGGTTTTGGCATGACATACAAGGTTGGAGGTGTGTCATGAGGAAAGCAACCCAAATATGTCACTTCAGGCCAGAAACACTGAGACTGTGAACAAATGTCATAGGACCTGTGGATAGTTGATCCTGGCCAGTAGCTAAGCACTCACATAGCTCCTTACTTAATCCCCCTTCCCTTTTCACAGAAAGCTGGGTGAGAATAAAAAGAGCAAAAGAGAGAAAAGTTGTGGATTGCAAGAAAGGCAGTTTAATAAATGAAAGAGAAGGTGAGAGGGGAGGGAAGGAGGGGGGGAGGAAAGACAAACATCACAAGAGATGCAGAAACAGTTACTCACCACCCCCCACAAGCAGACCAATGTCCAGCCAGTCTATGAGCAACAACCACCTGGGAAGAGAAAATCTTTTATTGCTGGGCATGGCGCTGTGTGCTACAAAATATCACTTTGGCCAATTCAGGTCAGCTGCTCCAGCTGTGTTTCCTCTCAACTTTTTCCCAGCTCCAGCCTACACACTGAGAGGCAGGTTGAGTGAAAGAGAAAACTTTGACATTCTGCAAATACTGTTCAGCAGCAGCTGAAGCATCGTTGTGTTATCAGTTCTGGTTTAGTCACAAATCCAAAACACAGCACCGTGCAAGCTGCTGTGAAGGAAGTTAACTCCAACCCAGCCAGATCCAGTGCAAAATGGTCCACCTTGTCCCAGAATACTCAAGTGAGTATAAGGAAGAAAGGTGCAAGATGGAAATTCAAGTTCCAGGAAGGACAAGTGAGCTTGTCAGTCTTTTCATTTTGAGCTGACTCTTTGGGAGCTGCAAGTGGCCTCTGTACATGTTTGAAGCAGATGACTGAAGATGGTGGTATGAGAAAGGACCTGGCAGTTTCATAAACTGAAAATATGTTCCATTTCACCCTGAACTGTTGCTTCCTGGCAAAGGTCAGGGTAACTTCACTCTTGGTACCAATTTCTTCATTGACAACCTTGCCAAAAGCATGTTATCAACCAGGCCATTCTTCGTTAGTCATATGCTCACTTCCTTCTGTGGGAATATCTGCAAAACTGCCTATGAAGCAGACTTCCTCAGCTTAGCCCTGGCCTTCCTAGGGAGGGGGAAACTCTGCAGGCATCTCTGAATATGCACACACATGGCTTCATCAGAGAAAGCGCTGATCGGGAAAGGGGGGAAGGGAGGTGAGAGAATCATCTCACACAGAAAGTTCACAGTGCAGATGTCTGCCCTCCCAGCTGCTTTTGTGGTAAGAAAGGCCCAGAGATGCTCCAGATTAGCAGATCAACCCATGCATCCGGTACCTAAGGAATTAAAAGACAAACAAAAAGCCCTGTAGGCATCTATCAGCTTTTCAAGCAGCCTATTTGTTATCACCCTCTCCCTATTCCCACGCTATTCTCCAACTTCTTTCCTCTGCTCTCCTGCCCCTCATAAAGATGTAGACAAGGCTTCTCACAGAGACACTCTTAGGGACTTCACCTCCAGTCTGCCCTGTCTCAGGGCTATAACTCTTCCCCTGTCTCCTGCAGACCTGGCTGCCTGGAAAGGGAACAAGCAGAAAGCAGTTGATGTAAACGAAAGTCCACTGTGGTTGGTGGTGCCTGTCTTCTTGCACCATGAACATCTCAGGGTCAAGTCTCCACAGACGATGTCTATTTTCAGAATATTCCTAGAAGATTAAGTAAGAAACCTTTACCTTAATTACTTAATTTCTTCCCATCAAGGCCACAGTGTTTTTTTTTCATTGGCATCTCACCATTAGCTCCTGTTCTTCACCTTGTCTGAGTCTGTGTGAAAAGGAAAGCTGTTTCATGTAACACTGTTACCAGCCTTTTCTAGTAATAAAGGAAGCAAATGCCCTTGATGGTACATACCACGCCTCATCTTTTCTAATGATCTAAACTTTCACTTCCTATCTACCAACACTACAGACAGGCACAGACTTAAGAAGGGTTTCTCAAGAGTCAGCTAGCAAACCTGAAGCAACAAAACAAGTCAGAAAAAAAGCTCTTTTTCCACAATCAGTGACTACCAACTGGTTTAAGGCTTTATTCCTATAAATACTTCTGCAAACATTTTAATTCTGCTCATCCACTTAAAATTATTCACACATGTAGGACCAGGACCTTACACTACAAACACTAACAAAAAATAAACAGATGCTATTTATTTTATTAATTTTGAATTACAAATAAAATGTTCTGGATGGAAAAGCACACTAGATATACAATTAGAAATTTATACTTTCTTTATCAAACTAATTGAACATCAGGAAATTAACAAAAAGAGAACCAAGGCAGTTCTCATCTGCCATGTAATCTTTTATTATGCTCTTGACTCAAGGCACTCATTAGTTCTCAACTTTGAGTCTTAAAACTTGCAAAAAATACCTCATTAGACATTTTGCACAGCAATTTTTTCCATTTCCTGTGAAAAATCTGTTTTCCAATTCACTAGAACACAAACATGTACTGAATACCATTCCTTCGAAAACAAACTAAACAACAATAACAAGAAAAAAGGCTGGTAGCTGTCTTTTATAGATAATAGACTTTTCATACTGAATCTTTAAAACTAACACATAGTTCTGCATCAACACAATGGTCATTATGATATATTTGCCTTCTACAACTGCAGTTAAGCTTCGTTAAGTCAAACAAGGCAGCATAGAGGCAAGTGGCAAAACACATTGCTGCATTTCATCTTCTATAATCAGTATATAAGGCAACATTAAATATTTAGTAATTATAATTTTGATAATAAAAATTATAATTAAAACCATGAGAAAGCTTATCGTACTCCGACTTCGTCTTTCTCAGGATTACATCCCTAACATAATATTTACTACACATTTAGCAGACATTATAGGAAGTCAATGCTACTGTTCTGACAGCATATTTTCATTATAGAGTAAGTAATGTCATAAAGGAGTTGCTGTGGATGTCAGGTTGGAAGAGTTACAGTGGTTATAAGGGGAGGAATAATGTGCTCTATCTTTTAACAGTTCATTTTCATTTTCTTTGTTAAGGAAAACAGCTAATGCTTTCCTCTACAGCTTTCAAAACATAGTGTAGGGGAAACAAGTATCATGTCCCCCTACTTACAGGAGGTTAAACTGTGGAAGAGAAAAGTAAAAGCTACATCTATACAGATAAACTAAATAGGGCCTCAACTAGATACTAAAACTTAATCATCTACAGAGAAAGAGTGGCAGGTTCCAAACCTATCAGAGTCACAGTTCAGGAATCAGCACAGGCTTTGGACCATTACTCTAGAGAGCTTGCATGTTTTGACAGCTGAAAGAGTAAAATAGTAAAGATATGGGCTATTCTACTTGTCTTTCTTGGCAGAAAATGATTCTGGGGAGATATAATTTACTACTGAGCATGTAGGCCACGTACTGTTTCTGCCATCATTACCAGACAACCAGCACCAAAACAAGGAAAGAGCAAAGCAGAGGTCTTTGGAACCTCAGCCTAATGCACTGTTTATGTGAACATTAATATTTTTTTCTTAAAAGGTGGAAGTATTCACTCTTGGGTATTAGGTGAACACTGCAACATATTTTAAACTAGTTTTCATCTAAATAAATGGTATGTTGATGGTATTTGTCCATAGTTTAATAGTATTGAAAGCTTCAGCTTACTCAAAACAAGTAAAAGATGCCCAAAATAAGATGAACAGAGTGTAAGCAACTTAAAAATCAAATAAATATTTTTTTAGAATAATACTGAACATTTTTATCAGAGATACAAAAATTATGTTTATTTCATAGATGAGCTCTACAGTCTAGATCTGAGTCTGAAGCTGGACTGGCTTAAATATGGAGTGTGGACATAATACAGAAGTACAATTGTTTCCTTGTTTTTTCCAAGTATGTATAGAGCTATGCAATTACGCTGAGCTGATTGCAGGAGCTGAAGACTTACTGCTGTTTTAGAGTAACAAACTGTACTATTGACATTTTTGCTATGGTAAAATGTTTCAGTGATTTAACAGATAAACAAATATGTTTACGGTAGTATTTGCTCTCAGACATGCCTGCTGATTTTGCTGTTCATGTATAAAAATTTTAATAAAGAATGGACTTATGGCATTTTTTTTCTCCTTTTTATCATTAATTGAAAGTGTTTATGACATATAATATTCTTCTGGTAGTGGTGTTACTCTGACAGTGCTCAAGGCACTATAATTTCCTTTCATAGTGGGGGATAAAATATTTATTGTTAGTATTTATAGAGTTAACAGCAGCTCACTCCGTCAGTTATATTTTTCTAAGCTTCTTAGGTCTTGAATCATCAAAATCACCCAGGGAGAGATTTACAGTAAATCAGAGCAGACACATTCTGTGCTTGCTCTTCCCCTCTAACTATGCTGTGTAAGTCTTGTTTAAGTGTGCTTCCAGAGGTAATTTTAGTGTGGGTATACCTCTATCCCTTTATATTTTCAGCAATCTTAAAATACAAGTTCCCCCATGCACAATAAACTTGTATTCTCTGTATTCAGAAGTGAACTGTAGTGCTTAAAGCTGCCCCAATTTCACTGGTTTGAAGGATATTGTATGTTATTTTCTTATTTAACCTCAAAGGAATCTTGAGTCAATCTACTAAGGCCCAGTTTTGTTTTCATCTCCACTAATGTAAATCAGGACTTGCACCTTTAACTTCAGTGAAATTATTCCAGCTTCACCTAGAAAGATGATCAGATTTTGACTACCTAATTTGATGTTTGTTCTTACCTGAGTATATTGGAGATAGTTGCAGTGTTCAGTATTTTTGGAAGTCTTGGATGTGACACAGGAAAGTTCAGGATCAATTTACAACAGTGACATGTTTTCTTGCCCTGTGTTTCAAGGAGCAGATGGGAAGAGCTTGAGGAGGTCATTAAGTTCAGTCATGTCTGGATAAAAGCATTAACTGCAAAATTGTTACAGATCCTCAGCAAGTTTTGTAGGTGGCCTTTTTCTTTCACATTTAATTTTGAAATGGAAGGGTATTTCAGGATATAACCTCGAGAAATATGGGTTTAAATTTTATTTACATGTGTAAGGGTAAAGTAATGCACCCAAAAAAACCCCCCAAAAATACTTTGGCATTACGTTTTTATATGGTTGTGAATCAATGTGTAATTCCAGAAAGGGCTGTAGTCCCTCAAGTGGAAGTCAGTTTTGCCATCCTAAAAACCCAGAGATGACTTCTTGTTCTGGAAGCACTTGAACTCTGAAAATTACTTGTTTTTCTGCAGAACAGTTCCCCAAATGCCTTAAGTCTTGCTCTGTGTCCCAGCTTTAATAAGGCTGGACAACTCTGGACTGCTTTGGGTTCCCTTGGATTTACAAATTAGATGCCATGTTACTAGGAACCCTGAAAGTGCTCAACCCAGAAGTAGTGCTGTGAGCATACTTGCACAAAATCCAGTCACACTTGCCATTTATTGCAAGACATGGTGTGTATAAATTCTCTCCTTTTATACACAGGGTCAGTGGTTAGAGCATTAATTTCAGATCCAGAGGACCTGGGCTTCATTCACCCTCTCTCTCTGAAATAACACAAAGCCACTTGCCCTAACTAGGAAGCAGAGGAGTATGTATGCCTGGACCAGCCAAAGTCTACAGTAAATCCCATTCTAAATCTTATTGTAACAACTATTTGGACACATTTTAAAGCAATTTCACTTTGGAAAAAACCTACTCAAATAGACATTTTAATATAGTAAGAAGGAAGAAGAGGTGGATAGATTGAGAGAGAGAGAGAGGGCTCACTAGATCCACAGTGGAATTGTTCGTTTTGGAGGTGGTGCTGGTAAGTTCTGGGTTCCAGCTCTTGTTCTAAGGCCCTAAATCTTGACAGAACTTGAAAAAATACGTGAAGCACAGCTTAATTTATCTCTGAGATTTAAACACAGGTTCAGGGGGATTTATTTGCTCTAGTCATTTAGACTAGCTGCTACTTCAGTGTCTTAACTTTTTAACTGTCAGCACAGAATGCTGGTTTTTACAAACACCTTGTGAAGTTTTTACCTATCTCCAACTGCTGGTTGCAAAAGTGCAGTTAAATGTTACCATATTCAGTGCTGTCGACCCTGAAGCTTCCTAATGTTTATGTTTGTCTGCATGTTTGTTTTTCCAGGCTTTACTGCCTGTAAACATGTGGGATCAGTCTCAATATGTTTCTCTAGGAACAGTGTCAGTAAATGTAGACAATTTATACCTGTCCAGGTAATGTCAAACTTTTATCTGTAAAATATGTGTAAATATCATTGATTTCATAAGAAAACTACTGAACCAAAAAAAGAACACCTGTTTAGCAAAACAAATGGACACCTTTTCACCAGTACTGCAAAGCAAAACTCATAGAGTTTCTGTAAAACTTATGAATTTGGGATAGGTAGTCAAATTGAATTTCAAGGAAATAGCCTTGTTTATTTGATGGACTAGGCTACAAATTTTATCTGAAAATATTGTATGCTCAGAAGGAAATCTGTTTGTATGCTCAAACTGAGAATATTTTGGGCTGGGTTTATAATGATGCTTTCCTAGTTTAAAAAGGAAAATAAGTTATAGAAAGCATTTTTTTTTCATGATTCTCATGCAGGTGTAATGGACCAGGCAAGCCAGTCTGCCCTCTGCTTGTAGCATGTATGCTGAAATAGGACAACAGGCTGTATGTATTCACTGAATGTTAGATCATGCCTCATTTAAAATGCCTCTGCATTCAGTTTCCATGGGGTGGAAGAAAGTTAGTACTTGAGGAACTCACCACCTATCCAACTAATTCACTAATTGTTGTTAAATTACACCCTAGGAAAAAAAAAAATTAAATAATCATAAAGCAAAAGACAGCAGGCAAAAGACTTTAAAACTTTTTAAGAGAAATTTGCTGAGAACCTCTTCGTAGTCACAGTGTACAAGTATGACATGCATGCCATTCTGCTGTGCTGAAACGAAACCTTTCCCCTGTGGACTTAAATACTCTTTACAAATACCATTGCATTTATTTATTTGGGCTCACAATATGTGCTGCATGTTTCTTTGAAAGAAGAGAGCAAAGGATTCTACTGGGGGGGGAGTCTGGAGAAATTGTGAAGGCAGAAATATTTCTGGAGAATATGAAAGGCAATGATAGATACAGATATATTTGAGTATCTAATCAAAGAGAAATATTCTGTCTCTCAACTGTGTTGACTCTAGAACATCACCTTTGGGATGAAGGAAGAAGCTAAGACAAAGACAAAGCAAAGAGCAACTGTTAATATTATATACATCAGATACTGTTTTAAAGAGAATATCTCATGAAGTTTACTGGGTGAGGAAGAGTCTTAAATTATTAGGACCCAAGAGCTTAGCTTTCTAGCCCACCATTATGCACTCGGCAGCAAAGACATGGGGCCAAAAGCAGGTGAATGTTCACCTTTAAGAGTAATATAGGGGACAGGGAAGAGAGGAACTTGATCCAGACGGGCAAGGGGCGCACAGCTGCTTGGCCCAGCATTAGAAGGAAACAGAATGTAACACTTTACAAAAAGCCTGATGCAAATTTGTTTTGTCAGATGTGCCTCTGTGGTAGGAATCAAAGGAATTTCAGTGCTTTGTCTTACTTTTTTCTCGAAGTAAAAGCCTCTCTCAATTTTTGTACAATGCTTTCCAGGGGCAGCCTGAAGGCGAGCCCTGTCCTTTGTTTTGATGGAGCTCTGTAGAACCCAGGATCCTACTGCTCATGATCTGCTGTATTAATCCAACACATACTGATGGTTTGATTGTACATCCATGAGTTTTCTTAGAAACCTTTGTTTTAAAGAAAGAAAAAAGGAAAAGAAAAAAAAAATTAATGAAATCTCAGTGATTAAATTTCAGCTACTGAACTTCTAGTAAAACTCACAGCACATATGTTTGTGTTCTTCCACTTATTTCAGAATTTATTGTGAAGAGGGGACATAACCTGAGTGAATGTGGATGAAACTTCATTTTTTCTAATAAGTTACATATGTTTACATGAGTGCTTGAACTGGCCTACCTATATCATTACTGCAACAGGAAGAAATAGGTAGATAGATATCTCTCTTGCTAGTTGCAATGTCATTTCTCTCTTCACAGTACTATTTATGGGGATAAATACAAAGTGAGCATGTCTGACCTGTGTCCAGTACTGCTCTTTATTAATAATCAGATCATTGACTTAAATTACTTTGAGGCTCTTCACACTAATGAAAGAAGCAATACAGACACACAGTGACATGAATTGGTCCCAAGGTGTTTCCTGAACTAGTGAACTTGTCCAAAGGAAGAGCAGCAGCAGGTTTTCAACATGCATTCCCAGCTCATCTGTTTTTGCCTGATGACTGAGTCTTGGGAAGATTTTCCTTGGTTCTGTCTCTAAAGACAAGGAATAAAGACGGAAGAAGAAAATCTTTTACTCAGCATTTAGCAGCAGTTCCTAGAGTAGCATGCAGTAAGATATATTCCCCTTTGAACAGATTTCCAATAAATCTGGAAAGGCACAGGGGGCTGAAGAGATCAATGAACCATGCTGAGTTACAGAATGACCTTACAGCCCACAGGAAGAAGATCTCATTGGTGTTTATTTTTAGATGACAACTGTGTTGGACTGACTTTTATTTTTTGGCAAAGACACTAAGAACAGAAGTGGCATAAATAACACCTATGGTGACTTTGAATATACCAGAAAGGAATTGAGTTAGACCTCCAGCCTCCTGTTACTTCACACATCGAACCCTAGTTAACATCTTTGTAAATTTAACCAGGTGCTGTAGGCAAAGAATAAATCTTATGTCAATTAAATGACACCACTGGCTATTTTGCACAAAGTTGGAAGCAAAGGGTCGCCTCAGGAATGAGATTAGGTCTTAAGGTTCATGCAAAAGTTTGGAGAGAGCTGCACAAATAAAACATCAGGTGCAGCAGCACTTGGCAGTGACACAGATTTTCACTGAGCCTTTAGAAAGACTAAGAAAAGCAGAGGTGGTTTCAGAATAAATTGTTAAATAAATCGAAGGGAATGAAAGACGAGGATAAGAATAAATTCTACAGTCACATTTTAATAGCATTTATTTTTCTATTTATCTAGGCAACACCCTTTTGAAGAAAAATAATGATAAAGTTTACTCTCTTACAGTATAGGCTGGTTTTTATTTGTGTAAGAATACAGTGAAAAGTCCACCATAATTTTGACTGAACAAGGAGCAACATCTTGACAGTAGATTTTCCCTGATATGCATTTTTATGATTTTTTTAATGAATCACACAGTATAATTTTTTTCTTTAATCCTCAGGTCTAGTCGTTGCTTTTATTTTATTTTATTCTTTCATTACTCAGGATCTTATTTTTCATTAAGCTGCAACAAAGCACTTATGCTTGTAGATTTCATGTTGAAAATTTGGCTTCGTTTTAAGCCAAAAAAAGGCAAATCAAAATAAAAAATTAATCTCATTCTAATTAATTCTTCTGATTTATAATTAATTTGTTATATTTTGACTATTATTTAGATGTATCATGGTGTATATTTCCTTATCTTCTAGGATTTACTAATTATTTCAGTGGCAGTACTGCACTTTTCCCTGTGTAGCATCTTCTATCACAAAAAACACTGTAAAATCAGAGTGCCTTGGTTATGAGTTGGGTGGTGTTGTGATGGAAATGAAGAAATAAAGAATAGCTGCTTCTGTGAATACAGATACCTGAGCAGAAAGTAAGTGCAGACATTAATACTGCTTAAGGGGAGCAAAAAGGACTCAGACCCAGCAGGAACATCTGCTGTCAAAATGTGACTGCTAAATGAAATATTATTTCTTGAAAAGGGGCAAATGCAGCAGCTTTCTTTATCTTCACTTCAGTATATTTGGATTTGGATACAGTTTGTCCATGATTAATATTTCTGATCTGCAATGGGTTTCTAAGACTTTGCTGATTGAAATGAGCATCCTTGAGAGCCTTGGGAGCTTTGCAGACTTTCTTTTCATGTTTCCCATTTCAGCCTCTTATCCAACAAGAGAATAATTAACTTTGTAAAAAAGATAGGGGGAACGGCCTTCCCTCTTTTTGGAAATTCACCTGAGAAACGAGAGAAGAGGAACAGTCCCCAAAGTGCTAAATAATTATTTCATTGAGAAAAGGAAGTAGGAAGTGATATGTGAGAATCATATAAAAATACATACATAATATATATAATCAAATATGTGTATTTGTTAAAAACCTGTTAGTAAAAGGTGAGAGTCATTGTGTGAAGACAGAAAATTGTAAACCAATGAAAACCAGATGATAGAGGGTGAAGTAATTTTAAGTCTAGACTTAATGACTCAGATTCATGAACCTCAAAATTAAATAGGCCGACATACAAGGTTTGTTTCTTTAATTCAAGGGTAAGCATTCTTCTTGTACTTGAATGAAGAGCTCAATATGTTATTTTTTTGCATACTTTTCTGCTTTTTATTAAAAATGGAAAAATCTCCTAAAGAAAAAGATTTTGAATAATTGAGCATATATTCGCTCTAAGGGACACTAATAAATCTCATAGATTAAAATGCAACATAATTTAATAATAAAGCAAAAAAGACAAAATATTCTGTTTATACCTCTTGGGACACTCTGAATATGATACAGAACTAATTCGTTCTACAATATGATCCATACCCTTTTGATCATTATCCACTGAGTTTTATAGGATCTTGGGGTATATTTATACAAAATTCAATTTATATTGGCCTTGCTTTGTTCAATGGAAATTTTTTAAAAGTTCTATTTTGCAAAACAGCAGCCGTTCTAATGAAAAAGGAAAAAGTAATATAAAACTGTAGAACTCCACTCAGACGTGTCAGGGACATGAGTAGGAAAGACACGTAAGGCTGTGTGTAAGTAATGCATAAGATAGGTTTTGTGCTCTGTTCCTGACAGACTATGTCCAACAGACATAGTGCAGTTTTTGTTCATAAAACTAATCTCTCTTCCTGTCAAAACATGGTGATGATATCCAAACTGTCTATTTGGAATGGTTTCCATTACATGCAATCCTTCCAAACCCACCCAGGCAATTCTGGCAGTTTGGTAATTTTGCTAGTTCTCCTGGATGAGACATATCAGAAACCAGGGTAACAGTTCAGCAATATGAGGGATTGCACATCAATACCCTGCTGTCTTTTAATTTGCTGAAGATGGAAATGTAAAAATTATGTAGCTAATACAAATGAGCTGTGATTAGTTGTTAGGAGCACAATGACAAGGATGAGCCATGCTGTTTTCCAGTGATGTATAAAACTATCCAGAAGGTATATATGATGACTTTATTACTTTATGTTGACTTATAGAAATTGCATAAACATAGCAGCAAATCTATTTATGTATGTAGGTATTTCTGTTTGTATGTCAGTCTGTCTGGCTATCTAACATATCTTTGTAGCAATCCTGTCAGATAACTAATGGAATTATATAAACAGCAGTAGATGTTTATAATACACTCCATAAACACAGTCAGCAACATAGTGTCCTGGTTTTGAGACACTCTTCTGCCCAGATTAACCAGTTCTTCCTACACACGAAGGTCTGCAAGGTCCCCCCCCACTGCCAGTTAGAGGTCACACTCATAGCATGGGGGATGCAAGAACATCCTACCCAGCATGTCAAGGCAATTTGGAGAAAATTCTCACTTTTGCAAGACACAGTGCTCTCCACCTGCAGTGCTGATTCTCTTCTGCTGGCCCGACCCTGATGAATTTATGAGCTGTCGTTTACCTCCTTATAAAGCTGTGACCCAGTGGCCACTTAAGTTCTTAGTTTTCTAGACGGTATTTCTGCTGTTTTGCAGAATCCATTTCAGTCCAAATGAAGGGAGTGAGGAGCCAGTTCTTTGAAACTGGCTGACACAAAGCCCTTCCTTTTTCTTTCATTTACAGCTGTCTTAGCCGTGATGTTATTGCATTATTTTTGATATGTTCTACTCATTATGCTGGCTCAGCAGCTTCTTAGTTCAGCAGTTCTGTTATAGTTTACAGATATTTTAAGGCCCAGCAGTGATGCTTACTCAGCAACTGTGTTAGCCTCTCTCTTACCCGAAGCAAGTTTTGATGCAGTTTTGCAGGGTTAAACAAGAACTGTAACATTAAATGCCTCCACCCCATGCCCCTTAAAGAGCTAAGCAATATATTGGGTCCCATCTCTGCTCAGCAATTTCCTCCCCAGTGAAAGCAATCTGTGATAGGGTCTACTGGCTTGTGTCATTGTAGTGGCTCCAGTTCCTTTCTTCTTGTCACAAAATCAGAACCCCGTTTGGCATTTTTGCTTTCCTCTTGCACCTACCCGGCCTTATAATTTGAGTTTCAATTCTGTTCACGTATAGCCAAGAAAACAATTCTGACTCTGCACCTTTCTGAGCTTCCTGAACTCCTTGCCAGCAAACACATCTCAGGTGAGACTGCAGAAAAGTCAGAATGATATAAAACTGTCCCTTTCCTCTTTTTTCATGGAGTTAGCCTTTACCACCCTTAGGCATATGTTGGCCACTTTATATCTTTATATAAAAAGCCTGTGCAAGTGCCTATGCAGCTTTTGAGGTGGGCAAGAATGACTGATTTGTGGATTGAGGAATCTTCTGAAGCCAAGAGAAGATGTTGGAAAGGCACAATACTCCTCAGCAATCACAGTGCTACACAAGGCTCCGCACAAGAGCCAAATACGTTGCCGTATGGCCAGTTCCCAGGAAATCCTTCCCTATCCTGAAGGATTTGCTTACTGTGTGATCAAAGGCCAGAGCAGGGCAAAGAGCAGATGGTGGGTTCAGTGGCTGCAGAATGACAGCACCAGGATTAGCCCCAGTGTGAACAAGCAGAGTGACAAGCCAAGAGGAGGAGGATTTGGTTGACAAAAAGCATTTCCACAGGTGACTTGCAGTAAAAATAGCACATGGTGAAGGATCTTGCAGACTGCTGTATGGATTTAATATGGTCTATGCTCCTTGGCATCAAATGTAGACCAAAAGAACTAGATGCAAAACCAGTGCTGAAAAACAGAATATTCTATGTGTTTCCAAAGGAGCCAAAAAAACCCATAAAATTAAAAAAAAAAAAAAAAAAAAAAAAATTTCTAACCTTGGGAAACAGTGCTCCCACTCTGTACAAGTGCCTGAGAAACTTCAAATATTGAAAATGTCTTCAACCATTAATAAATAAAGTATCATATTTATTCTACACTAGAGGATTGATGTGATGCCTGATATGGTCAAAAATTCCCCCCCACACCAATATTTGAATACCAGATGTAATTTTTTGTGCACCTTAAGCCCCTTCTCAGGTCTGCATGTGCAGATGGAAGTCATAATTTTGTGTTTTAATTAAATGTAGAATGTATACCCACTCTTTGCACTTTAAATGTTAATGACAAGAACGTGACATAAGTGTATATTTATTTTTTTAATAAATATAGTCCGTGGACTTGAAGGTTGTGTTGACATCACAGGCAATTTTCCTCCCAAGTTTAATTAATGTTTTTCCAACCTGTTTCCTATTTCTCTAAAATGAGGCCACTGCCTCTCCCAGGTACACTTTCTGCTGGTAGTTGTAATCAAATGAATAGTTGCCAGAAGACTGAAGCAAGCAAAGAGAAGAACATTTACCATTCAAAGCAAAATGTTGCTGAAGTTAATTAAATTAAAAGGAAAGCACGGGATATCCTTATGCTATCTAGAAGTTTCTGGTGAAATGGGTTTGGGGTTTGGTTTTGTTTTTCTTACATACCAAGTGCCTGATGTAGATTCTTCTTTGCTCACTTAAGTCAGTTGGCAGCTCAATGTCACTTAGCATGATTCTAAACCAGAATTATGAAGCTTTTATAATGATCGTTAGTGTCATTATATGATATAAATAATCTCTATGTTATCTTCTTACCATCAATATAAGATATTTCAGGCAAATAAATGTAGTAATTTCAGCTCAGTATCTTTTAAAACAGTTTTATCTAAATATTAGAGTATTTTTTAGGACTTTTAAATTTTATTTTTTCCTGGTAAAACTGTGAATTAAGCAGAATTAAAATATTTAATGAATTTTTCATAGTTTTAAAGTTTTAAAAAAAGAAATAATAAACAATCTACCATACTCTTTGAACAAGCTGTCGTGGTAAGAAAAAGAGTTGCAGTTTTCTAGAGGGTAACAGTCAAAAAACAGAATAAAACTGAGGGACACATCTGTTTTTCTGTGGTTTTGTTTTGGCTTTGAGAAGGTAGAGGCTGAAAGGACAACTGTAGCTTGAAGAAGAAAACAACAAAAGAAAGTAAGAGGTCAATGGGAAGGATGGTAAAGAAAAGAAGAAAGAGCAGCTACAGGAAGGTTGGGGGCTCAGTGGAGGAAAGAGGGGTTAGGGAAGAGATTAGAAGCATGAACAGCCTTTCAATAGTGACAGAGGCAAATGTAGGTTGCAGACTGAACTGTAGAAAAGTGTAAGTGAGAAAATAAGCAGTCTCAGTATTAGTCTCAGTCTTAATCTTAGTCTTAGTCAGAAGCATGGACCACAAAGTCTACTTGAAACAATTAGTATTATTGATAAAATAACAAATATTCTGTTACTGGTCTTCTCACAAAGGGGGGCATTCAGTGTAAGTGACAGCTTTATACTGTGGGTATAAACATACACTTCAGGCTTTTTAAATGTTTAATTCAGTCTGCACAGAGCTGTGACATATCAGTAGTTGTTAGCAACAGTTAGTACAAAATCCATCTTTGGGCTTTGTCCCTGGTGGACACTGACCTAGCTAAAATTTGAAAGGACATTCTAGGAATGAAGGGTTCTCTTTTTATTGTTCAGAGTGAATTATTATTACCCTTTTACAATATTGCTTTTGTTTCTGTTTTTTTGAATCATAGAATCATTAAGGTTGGACAAGACCTCTAAGATCACCAGGTTCAAGTATCAACCCAACACCACCATGCCACATCCTGAAGTGCCACATCTGCAGGTTTTTTGAACAGCTTGAGGGATGGTGACTCTACTACCTCTCTGAGCAGCCTTTTCCAACACCTCACCACTCTTTCAGTAAAGAAGTTTTATCTAATATCCAATCTAAACCTCCCCTGGCACAACTTATGGCCTTATCCTCTTGCTGTATCTTGGTTATGTGGGAGAAGAGATGTACACCCACCTCACTACAACCTCCTTTCAGGTTGTAGGGAGGTTTAAGGTCTCCTCTCAGCCTCCTTTTGCTCAGACTAAACAGTCCCATTTCCCTCAGCCACTCCTCACATGACTTGTGCTCTAGACCATTCACCAGCTTCATTGCCCTTCGCTGGACCTGCTTCGGCACCTCAGTGTCCTTCTTGTAGTGAGGGACCCAAAACTGAACACAGTATTGAAGGTGCAGCCTCACCAGAGCTATGTGCAGGGGGACAATCACCTCCCCAGTCCTGCTGGCCACACTATTGAAGTGCATTAAGATTCAACCAAACCTTTCCTCACCCCTGTTCCCTGCCCCAGTCTGCTGTGTCCCTTTATTGGTCCTTACAGTCCCTATGGTCCTTAACCATTTACTTCTGTTTTCAGACAATTTTAAAAAGCAAAAGACCTACAACAAAATCAGTGAAAAACTACAAGCTTTTACTCTTTTCTGTCTTCCTCCTCTTGCCACAGAATATCTACAGCTGAAGAGTTATTATCTCATGAAACAGCACATTACTCTGATTACAGCCTAATTAAATACTGACACCTACAAATAAAATGCATTAAGGATGCCAAAATTGGCAACCTTCACCAAAGCACTATGGAGAACAGCACTAAAACCTATGTGGGTTATCATATTGGATTTATAAATCTTAAGATTTCAACCACTGATGTTTAGTATTCTGCTGAGAATTTAAATATCCTCAAAGAAAGCTCTGGTGCTACCTATTTCCATTCTTTTAAAAATATGATCAATATTTTCAGAAAGGTCATATTTTTCCAATAGATTTCTTTAGTTTTAAGGAAGCTGAAAATATTTCTCCCCTACATTCTGCATGTGCTGCCTAAGCACAGAACTTAAATGATTCTCTCTGACATAATGTGTCAGTGTCAGGTAATATTCTTCCTGAGGCACTGAGAGAGACTCAGCAAAGTGCTGCAGCAGACGTCTCTGCTACTTCTCCACAGTCACTTCTAAAACTTCTAAAGAGCCAGTGGGAAGAATAATGAAGAGACCTACTAATATATGTAATGTTTAACTTCTGAAGTGTGCTCCAGGTGTCTTAGTATCTTCAAAGTCCAAGAACATAGCATATATGGACAAGTGTGACAAGTTGCAGCCAAATGGAAAATAGTTCATTGTTCATATTAGCTTAGTCTAATGCTTTATAGCATTCTGAGCCCAAATTTGTCTTTTTGTAAAACGCGAGGTCATATAAGAAAAATCTTTTAAAATTGTACCAGATCATATAAGTCTGGGGACAAGCACAGCAGAAAACACTGATTTGTCACTTTCTGTCCTGGCTGGATCTGTAAGAACTAAAGTATGAGCTGAATTATTAGCAGCAGACCTACACACCACTGAATTTGGAATGTCTCTGATCAGTACTACTTCATACTAAGTTTCCCCAGGAAAATGCAGAATGCATTGTAGGTTTTGAGGTGTTTTTTTTATTTTCTGGTAGGGAACTCTACAGTGAAAGCCTTATTGAATACATGTGAATGAACAGGAGAAAGGATCTTAATTTCCAAAGAACACAGATAATTTTGGGATTTTCATATGTAAAGAAAAGCCACCATTGGAACACAAAATTATAAAATAAAAATGCAAAGCTAAAAAATAATTCAAGAGAACCATTCTTCATAGAAAGCATAGCCTGCATCATTCGTTAAACTGAAAGGCACCATCACAAAGAAATAGGCAGCCTTTCATATACAAATAGGATTTAACCTGCTAAAAATAAACAAAAACAGGCTACCAAATCAGTCAGTCAACAGATGAACAGAGCTCAAATGGTTCACATTGCCACCCAGCACTAAATATAGCCAGATTTGTGCCTTACTGACCAAAACCATATTGGGGAGCAGATCAAAATGTTTTATTTATTCTCTTTGTCAGGCTAAGATACACGAAGAGGGTGAACCATCTCTCTTTTGTTTTAAAGGTTATTACTCCAAATTGCATCGGAAGGTGATAAGGTAGAGGTGAGTGAACTTCTCAAAGTGCAGTTAAGTGAAACTTATTCTGTAAAATTCTGTCAGGTAAAATACTTCCTTTTCACCAAGAATAATTTGTGGCAGTAAAATTCATTGCAAATAGGAGGTATTAACTTAGAACTGCTCACCTAGTCCAAAACCATACCAAAATGGTATAATAAGTGGCTAACACCTGAAGCTGGAGTAGGTCTTGCCACTTATTTTGACAGGAGTTAGAACGGTTATGTTGGCTTTGATTTATGTTGGTTTAGCCTGTCCTGTGCTGCAATAATCATTGTTACACAGAGAACAAGAAAAATGTTTTGCAGATTTGCTACCTATTACGATTTTGTAGCCATACCATAGACAAGGCAAGTAGAGAACACCGGGTCAAAAAAATTATATTAAGAATTACCTGAGATAGAACAAAGGGAATTGTCCCCATGTCCACTCACAGAGCAGGTACTTAAATCTAGTCGTCTCAGCCTGCATATCCTATACAACAAATAGTTGAAAATACCAAGAATGATTCTTGAACACTCGAGGACTGTTATTTAAAAGTATTTTAAAGTAATTGGAAAAAGTGGAATACTCACATATCTTTATTTCACAACTTCTGTGATGTCTATCCATCAGCTTTGCTTTAATACCTACCATTACCTCTTGTGTTTCCTCTGCATCTACATTGTTAGAATAATTGTTTTCTTTCCTTTAAATGCTTTTTTGCCATCTTCAAAGGCATTAGGCAGAATAGAATAGTTGTGAGATCTGTAAATATTTTCAACCTATTTCTATGTCTTTGTGTTCTGAAAGAGGGAAATAAACTAGATGCTGGTTTAAAGATACACTTTGCTTTTAAAGAAGCAATCAAAGCTTGATCTGTCGAATGTTTAATTTGGATTTCAGTTATGTGAGATTGATGCTAACCGAAAATCTTTGATCACCATCTTTATTGCTGTAACTTCTAAGAAAGCACAGCTTCTCCCAGTTTAGTAAGAATCAAAATGTTTTGACTTTTTTAATTGAAATATCTGATACTGTGTTAGAAAATCTGCGATTTTATTGTGCTATCCTTTGGAAAGTCACTATCTTGAAATTTTTTTTTTCCATTTATTGTGCCTGCCAAACAGATATGAAGACTCTAATATAAGTCTAAAGGACTTACATATTTACAAAATATAGTACAATGCAGTTTACGTTTCTTCTGTTGGTAAAACAAATTCTAGTAGCCCCATTTCCAGATGTGGACTGGTACAGATGAGTGACAAGGTCAGTCCCTTTTGCTTATATAGTCACAGTACTCATAATAGCACTTAGACTTGATTTTGGTACAGGTTTAAAAAGCCTTTAACAAAGGAGGTCAGGATAAGTAAGAGAACAGCAGAGAGTGGAAATGACTTGCTTGAGGACGCTCCTCACTGTCATGAGTGGAGAAGGGACTCAAAAATTCCAGTTTGGAGCTTAAACTCAGGTAACTCTCCTGTACTTATTAGTACAGCTCAGTGTTGCCCTGGATAAATACCCACATTTCTTCTTTATTTTTTCATATAAATATATTATATATATATATATATATTCTGTGATTGTAACTCTTTGTAACTTTGTAACTTTTTTTTGTTTGTTTTGGTTTTTGTTTATTTTTTTAAGAGCACTGAACATTGAACAAGCTTGCTGGCTGAAATGGCTTCCAAAGCAGCATATTTTGCAGTCACTGCCACAGAATGAAAGCAATAATTGTGAAAACTGGATACTGTGAAGTAAAAGAGGGATTAACCCAGGGGAGATAGACGAATGTCACATGCTCTTTGTAGCTTATCAAGCAGCTGCTACTCAAAATATTACATGTTTATTATTTGAAGCAGTATCCATAAAAGCCCATGATCAGCTTTTTGGCTTGAATATATCCTCATAAAGTACTTGTTTAACATTTTCAAACAATGGACAGGTTTGTGAAAATTGTAATGTTTGCATCTGATTTGAAAACAATAAAAGAAGTGAAAACAGTAATGGAGCATCACACTATTAAAAAATCCTTTGAGATGTCTTATATGGTAAAACATGATGTAAAATTATATTCTATTTTTTACCTTTTTGGCTTCCACCCTCCCCCCCTTTTCCGTGCAGTTAAAAATCTGTAAGTAATAGAATCCATATTGATGCCTGAAATCTGTTGAAATAAAAGGCACAACAAAAGGAAATGAACAAGCTTTGTTTGTAATTATGCTGTGCATGTGGAACAACATTTATTAGTCTTTGTGTGAAGTAAGTTTATTTGCAAGGAAAGTGGTTAATGTTTGATTTATTGAGATAGTTACATTTTTCATTTATGCAGAATAGTAAATCATTATAGGGATTAACTTTTTGTCTAGTGGTACTATGTATTAAAGGGTTCTTTGAGTCTGATACTAAAAGGATTTTACAAAAGCACATCAAAACACAGAGCACATCTCCTGTTACAGGAGTTTTCCAACACTGCCGTACTTTACAGATGTGTAGGCAGCAAATTACAGCATTGAGCTTTTTGAAGTGTTTACAGATAATCAAAAGTTATCCACTGCCTGAATAAATACAGTTGGGAAAAAGTTATAGTTCGATATCAGCTTTTATATGCTTTAGTATCAAGAAAATATTGCTTTTCAAGGAAATTTAAAGAAACATATAAATATATGCTGTAGACAAGAAGTAAAAACTACCTAATCATGGAACTTGAAATTTATAAAAATATATGCTATTTCACATACATAAGAATAAAATTTAGGAGCATACTTCTTTAGGAGAATAATATTATAATTGACAATATAATAATATTATAGTTATAATTATAGATATAATTATAACTATAATATAATGATAATATAATAATACTATAATTGATAATCTAATATTATCAATATATGAAGCTAAAATATTATTAACTTCTAAACATAATAGCTATGTGTGATATAGGATGGGTTTCTCAAACATAAATGTTTTTGGTTTAGAAAAAACAATAACCTCAATTTTACTTTGGAAAGCAAAAAAAAAAAAAAAAGAAAAAAGAAAAAGTCCATTATTTAAGTACTTCTGGGAAAATTTGTAGGTAAGCATTTTTTTTTAAACTGATCAAGATGCTGTAATATCTTATGGAAGTTAACTGACCAAGAGGTCATCTGATACTGTCCAAATCAGAATTAACTACAACTAAATAATTCATGAAAGCTGCTTGCCTAACCATCCTCCTAACAATGGAGGGCTGCACATACCATTTGTCATTTTTCCCTTAATACTGACATTGTCTTTTCTGTGTTCTAACTCAAACCCTTTTCTCATCTAAGCCACACAGGACATGGTAAGCAGTGAATTAATTTTCTGCATTTTCACCAGATGTATTTGAAGACTGTTGGCAAGTTTCCTTTACCTCCTCTTCTCTCTATTTAGCTTCTCCAAGTCTTCAGTTTTCTTATTTGCTTATTTATTTTTCCTTAGGAAAAATTTTCTACCCTTCTTATCATCCATAAATAGCTGCACATTTTAATCCCAGGTGTGATTTTCCAGTAGTAAGTAGAAAAATAAAATTATTGCACTTCCAGATGCAACTGATTTACCTCCACCCAGCTTGAATGTCAAGTTCTTTTGCTTTTTTTGTAGTGGTTTGACAGAATTGACTCACACTTAGATGTGATCTCTACCTGATATCTTTTATTCCATTTTCCCCAATTTGCTAAGTGGACCAGTCAAAGTTGGGCAGGTTTGAGTGCTGATGTTTGGGATTGGGTTATGACTTTCTGCCTATATCAGAAAACTCTTATCACATTTTAACTGCATTTTCTCATGTTTAAGAGGATGTTAAAAACATTCCAAATGTCATAAAGCAGTTGACATTCATCCTGAATGTCTTCCAACACACAGCACAATAACACAGTATTACTATATATTGCTGTTTTTTGTACATTTATGTGGACAATTTTTTAAGTGTGCTCTCTAGAAATAGAATGCTCTATTACCTCTGAAAGTTCTTAACATATAGCCTAACACAGTGAGCACAACAATTTGGGAGAGTGATGGATATTGTAAGTACTATTAAAATACAGACAATAACAGGGAAAAAAATTAACATGTTTGAGCTATCTCCTTATTTAAAGAGAAAAGGATTTTCTTTGTGGCAAAATTTTAAAGGGCTAAAATCTATAATTTGTAATCAATTGATAATACACTATAAATTAATGAAGAGTGCATCTACTACCAAAAAAGATGAAAAACATTCTTCATTTTACCTTAAAACATCTCTGAACTAAGGACATACCTTTTGTTCCAAAAATATTTAGGACTGCTTTTACCATTTCAAAGCTAGCTCTGCAGCTTTCCTCTTCTGCTGCTTTTCTACCAGCTAGAAAGGGGGGCAATTACATCTGGTAGCCCATTGCCAGTAGTGGCCCAAATGAGACAGGAGCATGGCTCCTAAATCCTAAGATCATCTTTGAAATCAAGTCTTCAATGACTTCAGGTATTTGGCACCGCTGCTTTCTCCCCAGCTGAAAAAAAATTCCAATTTACTTTCCCCTTTAGATCTGCACAGGGAATGAGTCTACATCAAATTGTTATGATCAGGAAAGATATTGCTTGCAGCAGTTTCTCACAGGTTTCAAAATGACTCGCAGGGATTGAAAAGCTGCATGTATGACAGCAGTGAAGAGAAAGGGGAGAAACAAAAAAGGAGAAGAAATGAACAATTTGGAACTTTGGATAGAAATAAATTTGCAAACAAAAATAGACAAATGGAAAGTACTTAAAAATAGAACACATTTCTGAGGTGGAGCTAAAAAGCATTTGAAATCTAACTACATGTAATACAAATGCATCTTTAGAAATCTCTTGTGTTCAAAGTTACATCCTGTCTTACAGGGTAACTTGTTTGTGGTTTGGGGTTTTGGAGGCTTTTGTTGTTTGTTTTTTTGTTTTGGTTTGGTTTGGTTTAGTTCCTTGGCTACGGAAGATGGGAAAATATTAGTATGAATTTGCATGGAGTGAAAAGAATCTCATGATTTTAACTGAATTTTGGAACTTTTCTTACCAGTTGTTAGGAATTTATTTGCAGTCCGTAACAATTTTCTGAGAGAATTCTATGAAATTCCTTCCTTGGAAAAAAGTAATTCAGAAACAGGAATTATTAGAAAAGTTAGCAAGTTTATTATTAAAAAAAAAAAAACTTTCCATGAAACACTTTATAAAGAAAATCTTTGTTTCCCCAAATTATATACATACAATTTTTTTGAATTATTTTTTAATGTTTTTCTTCACAGGAATACTATCAGAATTCTTGTCACTACTTTTTCCAAACCAAGTCACAGTGATTGACACAAGTCACATAATTGCCATGACGGCTAGTTCTGGAGTGAGATATAATCATAGAATCATTAAAGTTGGAAAAGACGTCTAAGTTTTTAGTTTATTATCAAACATAATTTATTTAGGCATTAACTCCATATACTAAAAATAATATTTAAAACTTTATGCATTATTTCGATTGACAATTTTTGAATGGTAACCAGCACTTGCACTTGTGGTACTGCTCAGATACTGCATTACTACTGTGCAACTAAGACTGCTTGTTAACTATTTCCCACTGTGTCCTGCATCACTGCCTTATTGGAGCCTGAAAAATTTTAGTCATAGGATAAGCCAGAACTCAAGTCTCCATACTCCCTTATATTCAACTTCTACAAAAGATCAGGTAAATCTCCACTGGGGAAAAGTATTCACAGGGTTCCTGTGGGACAAAAGCTGTCCTTGTGTAACAATTCTGTTTCAAAGCCAGATGCCTACGACACTCAGGAGTCACTGTTATAGCCTGCAAGCAGACTTGCAGTCACCAGTGCCATACAAAGACATTACCCTCTGGGAAAATGCCTCTGCACCTTCTGAAATAAGGAGTTTGCTTATAGAGCCGATGTGATCTGTCAGAGGAAGTCAGGACAGTCTTCAAGGTTTGCTCGGAATCACGATATTCTCTTTGCTGGTATTGCAGTGACCTATGCTTGTCAGACAGGATTTTTCTGAGGACTGTAGCTGTAAGAGTCACAGAGTTTCTCCCAATAGCAGCTGTAGCTCCCGTGTGCCTTGAGTTCCCAAACAGTTTGTTGAAATCAAGGTCTTCATAGAGAGGGCCTGTGCACATCATTTTACTTGGATCTGCTACTTTCAGGGGTAACGCAGGAAGAGTTATCACATTCACACAGACCCATCTTCAATAGTAGGCTTCAAAGAAGGATGGGACTACTATGAAAATAAAACAATTTGTAATGCTAGATTATATCTATATATTATATATATTACAGTTCTCTCACAGGTGTTTCAGTGTCCCATTTGCAAATCACTGTTTGCATCCACTATGCTGGGCAGCTAAGTTCCTCAGTAGAGGGAAAAGCTGTTAGCAGTGACAGTGATCAGCTCATGCTGTCCTGGTCCGGGACAGTTCTTCCACCAGCTTCACTTTTTTTGTGATTTCTGTGTGCCATATCTTAGAGATATGATGCTTTTTCAAAATAATTGTTCCAGATGCACTTACTCTATTATAGGGGGCAGATTCCTCTTGCCTTCCCTGCTCTTTCTCTCAGAATCCACAACTATGCCTGCACTGCTTTTGCAATATATGTGTTGATTGCGAGCATTCTTGTCTTCAGAATATAGACTTTTTAATGAACCTTTAACTATTTAATGAACCTTCCTATTTTATACTTTTTTCACATCCTTATTCTCCTCCCAACTGTAATGTCTTTAAGTATTTCTACTGCTATACAGGTTTCACCCTCATTCCCAAAATGATTCTGATGTGTTCAGCAAGGCTGACAGCATTTATCAAGTTTTTAGCTTCTGATAGAAGATACAAAAGGTACTTGAGGGCAGAGTATAGCACTGGGGGCTGCTTAAAACTTTGCTTGGTCTCCTTCCCATTGCTCCTACATCTTGTTCAAGGGCTCAATTTATTATAACCTGGTGATACTTGTCTTTTTTAAAAGGTCACTCATCACTGCAGAGCCATGTTGAAAGAACTCCACACTGCACCTTTTAAAGCTGTATAGGAAACGGGGTTGCATGGTTCCACCAGTGCCCTGAAGACACTGTGCCTGATCCTCTGGCTTGGTGTAGTATTTCCAGGGTTGTTGGCACATCAGCTGCCATCGCTCCAGCACGCCACTGACACAGGGAGCCATAACTTTAAATTCACAGTATAGAAAGTCTTTGCATTACAGTACATGCACAGTATATATATGACCCCCAGTAAGCTGAAAGTTATATATTACAATTTACAAAAGAGACTTTCATAAAATTTGTTTCCCACTATCTTCTTAGCTGCATAAACCATTTCACTGAAAGATGTCTTTTCGTTTATCTTCACTTTTTTCCCCACTATATTTGTTCCTAAAATTAAAATTGATTTTGAACAATTCATCAGTGTACTAGGAGTTTTTCTGACATTCCCACTCTTTCCAGTCTAAAGACAATGAGGTTTTTTGCAGGTCTTTTCGGAGGTGCTTTGTCATTCTGATTTCTCCTCTTAGGGTATTAAGTACTAAGTAATTATTCTTTAAAAGCATACAGGCAGGCTAGTTTTCTAACACTGAGGTGCAGACTACTAAAGAGGCATTGAGTTTGTGTTTCAACCATACACCAAATAGAAAAAGTAAGTCAGTTTCCATAATCAAGTTTTTTCTTCTGTTACAAATTATGAATTATAAAATATTATTTCATACTAAATAAATCAGCACCATAAGTATTTTTTTTATTTTTGTGTGTGTGCTTTACTGTTTATTTGCATATATTAATGTCTCTAGTCTTTTAAAATTTTAAAGGAAAATATTAAAACCAGATATAAATTTCCACAAGGATCATTAAAATGGCTGATTTGCCTTAACTAAGAAATGCAAATAGTTAAGTTAATAATTTTACAGCATTATTTGCAATGGAACTTGTAGTTTCCTAATTGAAAGTAAATAAAATTATTTTATTTCAAGTCTCTACAAATTAGATTACAAAAAAAAGAAATAATTCTTAGAAACTCCAAGTTTTCATTTCTAAGGCATAAGATGACTGAGTAGATAAAGTGGTTAAAGCTTCTAGTACTAAAGGAAACTACTACTTTTAAGAAAAGAAAACAAAACCCAAGTCAAAACAACAAAACCACAGCAGATAAGCCTTTCACATTTAAAGATCTTTTGAAGAAAAAAGTATTAATATACTAAACATAGACTCTACTCCAAACTATTAGCAAATTTACATATTTAGAATGTTTAATTATATTTTTAGCTTAAACAATTACAAATAGTTGTCTCAGTTTTATTACAGATCTAGTTTCATTCTATTGATTAGGAAAATCTAAGTAAAATAAAATCTACGGGAAACAGAATTTGTGAAACAGGAGATGCATACAGAATGTCAAATTGTTATCATAAATATTTTGTATTTTATTTGTCTTCCTCCTTACTCAGCTTGATAAAAATGGAAACTATTCTAGTCATTTAAGAAAATAAACGACTACTTAAATGTTTAATCTTTATGCTCAATCCAAGATACAAATTTAATATAAATTCTACATTTTCTCTGAATTTTGTTAAATGTATATTTAAGCAACTTAAATGCTTTTAAGCAGTATTTTGACCCTATTACACTATCTGATACCACATTGATTTAAAAACAGTTTTTTCATCGTATCATGGTACATCACTTATACCAGCTAATTTAAAATGTAGTTCACTTTTTCAAAGGGGAGAAATAAAGACTATATTTGTAACTAAAATGTTTACACAAGTTTCCTATTTTGGCACATATTGTTGTAAAAGAAATAGTTATCCTTTTCATACAATATCTACATAGCAACATATTTCTTGTTGAAAGTGTAAGCATGAAAATTAATTTTCTACGATGAGCTAGCTTGGCTATATGCCTGAAGGACTTTCCCTTGTTTTTACAAGTATTTTTTTATGCAAGGTACCTCATTTTTCTTAGAAGTGTTATAATATGTTCAACTTAATACTACAGTTATTTGCAGATTCACGGATTGTAAGGCCAGAGAGCACCATGAGGCTCCTAGACTGACATCCTGTTAATAATGTGTTCAGATTTACTGTTATCTCTCATATGAAGCAAATAATTTAAAAATATCTACTTTGAAAGCATTTCCACCTGGAAAGTACAAGTAGAAGATTTTGATTCCATAGTTACTGTGTTAAATATATGGATGAACAGAGAGAAGGAAGAAGGAGGAGAAGAGAGGAGAAGGAAAGGCTTGGAATGATGGCAACAAGTTTCATAGGGTGATTTCCATATTTGATTTTATCAGATCTAAGGACCACCCCTTGCTAGGTCTCTAAAATGTGAAAAAATGTATAAATGGATCAGGGCCTCAGAAAGACCCTTTATATGAGATTTCTAAAACTAGAAAATTATGCAGTTTTGTCTTTTGACAGTCTCTGTCTGGGCATCATAACTGAGTGAGACAGTATTTCCTTCCAGGAACTGATGGAGAAGCTGTGCTGTGCCACCACTTGAGCCATTCCCTCACTGCTTCTCAACAGCACTCTAGTTTGAAATAGTTAAAAATAATAAGCAGAGTTTATTAGCAATTTGTTCACTTTTAGAATCACCAAAAAACTTTTTACTTTGCAGTGGTAAATGGTACCAAAACCTAGGGATATGAACTACTGTATCTACTAAATAAGAAGCAAAAAATTTAATTATAGATATGTGGCAAACTAGCAATGTCATAACATAGCAGCATCTCAAATTCATGTCATTATGATAGCCCTTTAATTTTTTTACATCACAAGAAAGTTAAGACAAGCATGGGCCACTTTTTCACAGGAACAATACTCTCTTCCATATACTTTTTTATTTTGTTTGTTTTCACATTTATTTCATTGTCATTTGAAAGATCCACCTAATGTATTGCAGAATATTTTTTCTGCTTCTTCACTTCATGTAAGAGTGTTTATTCATTTATATTTTGTATATATTATTCATCAAAGTGTTCTGTTATTTAAAGCTCCATTTGAGGCAATGTAGTAAGACTCATAATAAATTCTTCAAAGTGGAAGTTTGGATCTGTTTTCCAAATAGATTTTTGAAGAAGCTGTATTCTAGCTAAAAGTTCATGCAGGAATTCAATTTCCATGTTACTTATGCATTGTTTTACTAAATACATGACAATGTTCTTCACTTAATATGATTTACTTTTCATACCCCTGTATATCACTGACGCTTCCAACTGTCATCTTTTCTAAAATTGAAATTTAGGTTATGTCCACATATGGAAACATTCTTAACTATGAGGTAGATTTTCATAATCACCCAGAAGAGATTAATTCCCTGCAGTTATTAATATACACCTTTATTTAAAATAAGAAAAATAACTTTCATTATGATTTACAATCTTTCTCTGAAGGTCTATATATACATGAGGTATTAAAGTCTATAATGTGAAGGTGCTAAGTATGTCTGGGCTCACACAATTTTTGCAAATGAAAAGAGAGAAAGGTGGTGTGTGAATTGTGTGAGTCCTGCAAGATTAGCTTTAACAGAAGATTTAAATTCTGGCAAAATAATGTCCTTAAGTTAATCAGAGAATTAAATAGCTAAGATTATATGACCATAGAAGCCCTTGACATAAGGACTGCATCTGGAATCTTGCAACACTGCACCATGGTGGCTTCCTCTCGAGTACATAGAAATAGTTTATTATAACTGCAAGTCACAGAGAGCAGCTTCTTAAGAATAAAAATGACACTGTCAGCACTTGAATTACAAATATGAAAAACTATCTAGCCGATATCCAAGCCTTCAAATGGTTTTTCACCTGCCTGATTTTAGGCTCATCACGCTGTAGCATCCAGCTCTTCGTCACCTTTGACCAGGAGCTGCTTGCAACTGCTGCCCTAAAGACTATTTCTTGCAGTGACCGTCCTCTGATCATGACAGCTCTCCAGCTTTATAACATCACACCATTTCCTATCAGTATTTAGAGGGGGTGACTTTCTTTCTTCGTTCTCATCTTTAAAAAACAAAACCTGTCCTTCAGTGCAAGTGCAAGTGCTTGAGATTTGACAGGTTGCAGGAGGTGCTAGGTACTTCGTGTGCTCCCCACTGTATAAGACTTATTTGTGTGGAGGCCTGGAAAGCAGTTCAGTCTAATACTCTCACAGGATTAGCAAAGTAAAACTCTGGAATTGTTTGGAAACCAACTGTTTCTAAACTGACTTTGAACACTTTAAAACTCTCTTTCCAATCCCTGATTCACCGAGCTAATCTTGCAAAATCCTCAGTGATCTGTTGAAAAGCACTGGAAAAACGTAGGGTTGCTTGAGCTTTTTTCCCTCCCTTTCCAAAGTAACAATTGACTCACAATAAGGACCTTGACTCTACACTCTCCATTTTAAAATACAAAGCCATCACCAAGCCAAAGCAAGAACTTGAAGTAAATAGAAGCACCTGAAATCATTAATTTCTCTGTGTTTCTGGTGCTTACACCCCAAGCCTTTAACACTTGAACAGTGTGTGTCATTTCAGCCAATTGCGGATTTTGCTACGGTTAAGCTGTAAACCCTTGAAAGTAAGGATTTGTCATGGAAATGCTGACACAGCCTTAACTGAAGCAGGGTGAATGGCATGGCATGGCTCTCTGTACCAAAGCAGCACAACCTCAAGTGGCACCAATTTCTGTATACACAGCCATGACAAAAGAGAAGCCAGGAGCCTGAATATTCTCCCAAAGCACTTAAAAGGCCAGCGTGAATTGTGAGGGTCTCGCATGCTTTTTGTTTGTGTGCAGCTAGCAGAGTGTGCTGTGCTATTCATTCAAGGTTAAGCTTTTGGTGCTGTCTAATAAGTGGCCCTTGTACAAAAACGTGATCTGTGCTTTTCCAGATATTTGTATGTCAGGCAGCTACACAGCAGCAACTTCTGTAATCCCTTCTCCTGCAGTTAGAGCTACTAGAAAGGCTTAATAATATCCCAGAGGCAAAGATGAAACGGTATCTCCACAGCTACTGTTTGCTGTAGAGAGCTTTTGAAGTCGAGCTTAAGATGTCTTTATTTCCCTACACGAAAGAATTTTTTTCTGCCCTTCTTTCTCTAGTGTTGTCATGATGACGGCTTTCTGCTTGAAAAATATTCCAAGAGGCTGCAGTGCTCCCATAAAGCATTAGGGAATGAGAAGAGCTTTTCATCAGGGGCTCATAGAATCTGTAAGTACAGTTTGTCACTACAGAAACCCACACCCACCTTACCAGCAATCTCAGTTTAAAACCCCACATTTTCCTCCTTATCAGGTTTATACCAGCCTCAACCTTCAATGGCAGCTTACTCCTGCCTGGCTCTTGGCTTTTAACTCCCCTTTCTAATTAAATCTAAACTCCTATTCATAGTTCATACTCATTTGGTGTGAGAAAGTGAAATTTGATAAAGCTGTTACATCTGACTATAACCTCAACAAATGATGGTCCAGCTCAAAACATGTAAGGAAATAGCATCACATTATTGCAAATATTTATTGGTTATTAATTATAATAATTCCAGCTAGCACTTAGGAGCCCTAATAATTTCCCACTCTCTATTTTGTCAGGTGCTGTATACTCAAGGAACAAAAAATATCCCAAAGTAATGATTTATGATTTAACCATAAGACACAAGGTAACAGAATCCAAAAGAGGGAGCTTACAACAAAACAATGGGGCAATACTGACCACCGTAAGTCTCATGAGACTTTGCTAGTCTCTGGTCAGTATCTGATCGAGCAAAAATTCTTAGAAAGGTAAAAAAGGGTTTCGCAGAACTTTCCTGGCAATCCCTTTTAAAACAGGATTAAAAAACAGGAATCAAATGTCATTGTGTTTGCTTTGGAAATGTATTAGCTGAGGTTGGTCACAGTATTGTGAATTCAAGGTAAATTTCAATTTCTCAATTACAAATAACAGATAAAATGTAGAGCCAGAATATTCTTAAAAGTAAATTTGGTTACATTGTTATATAGCATCTTGTAGGAAGAATAGGGGTGGTGGAGAAATTAAAAAAAAAAAATAAAATTTGCAACATCCTTCTGAAAATATGCAAGCAAGGAAATTGCATTGCTAGAGGAAAAGGTACAAAAATTATCCAGACTGAAACCACTGTGCTTCTGGAGTATTTTTTTTTTTTTTTTTTTTTTTTTTTTTTAAAAGTCTTTGTATATTGTCATGGTTTAACACTGGCCTGGCAATTAAACCGAATAACAGATGCTTTCTATTAATCCCCCTCTCCTCCCTGATAAAGAAAGGAGAGAGAATAAGGGAGAGAGTCTTGTGGGTTGGAAACTAAACTACACAACTTTAATGAAATAGTGATGATAAATAGGAAAAATTACTAAATATATACAAATATACAAGAAAATTGATACCATGTTCCTCCCCTCTTTCCCCCAATAACTCTCACGTCACCACCGAGGCTGCAGGGCAGACCTGGGAAAGTCCAGGCTGGACCCTGGGGTCAGCAGCAGTCGGGAGCTGGAGGCAGGAACACACAGATTCAGGCTGGCACGGATCAGGACCACAGGCAGAGGAATGGATGGAATCCTCCCAGGATGCAGAAGCAAAGAGGGAACAGGCGAGGAAGCAGGAAGGGCAGGAAGAGGTTTGACCCTTGTGATCCCTCGAATTTATACTGAGTATGACGTGTATGGGATGGAATATTCTGTTTGGTCAATTCTGGCATCTATCTTGTCTGGTCTTCCCCAAAGGAGGGGTTCAGGTGGGACCTCTTTACTCCTTCTGGAGGGTAAGATGTTCCTCAGAGCTGAGCAGTGTCCTTGGCTCTGCACACCAGTCTCTGGCTGTAACTATAAACATTGAGTGTTATCAGTCCTAGAAGCAGACACTGTCTGAGAAACTTGCTGTTAATTTCAGAAGTGCAACTGCTTACAAGAGACTTATCTGAAAGCAAAAGTACAAGACAGAAAATCACCTTTATCCTCGCCCAAACCAGGACATATATATATATATATATAAAAACCCCCAAACCAATGTGGAAAATAATCCCTAAGACCAAGATAGCATGAGCTTAAGGATCTCAAGATATCTGTGTTGAAGCTGCCTTAGATTCCAAAAAAAATTATACATTGTTGATAATTACACAGGAGTTCTGAACAGTTTGAGTTTTAATGAGCTTGAACTATGTCACTATGAAAGTAACTGTACCAAAAAGAGGCATCTATTAAGTAATAAAAGGTAAGGCCACCACAGGATCAGGAAAGAATATTGTCAAAAGGAGTCTCAGGGTGTGGAGTAAAAAACTGGGTGTTGCAGAACATTTTGCCATTTTCACTGATATTTCAGCACAACCCCCACTCACGAGACTACGCATTCAGAAATTTTATGGAAGGGTGAGATTCAGCAAAAGAGGGAGTCATAAATACAACAGAATAAATTAACAGTGATATTTGCAGGAGCTCATCTGTTTTCTTTAGAATAACTTAATATTTATTTGCAAATAACAAAAAGTGGGAAAATAAACCCAGGTAATTTTAGGGTTGCCAGATGCAACAGTCCACCACCACAGTTCAACTCTAATGAAAAGATCCAAGCTAAAATTCTATGCCAGCAAATTTTATATATAGTTACAAAAGTCCTCAATCAATATTCAAAGCAAAGGGAAAGGCACAGCCTCTGAACACACAGGTTTTTATTCATTTACCTCTCAGCTGATCTGTTTTTATATGAGCTGAGTCATAAGCCAAATCCAGACAAAACATGAAATAAAATCAGTATAAACATTATTGTTATTATCTTGATACCAGTGATTGTGTAATCAGCTGTGATAGTTCATCTGTGTGAGGCCTGTTATACAATAAATAAGTAAATCAAGTTGATTTATACCACTTTGATTTTGATTTTATACATAGACTGAAGCGAGTGCTTTGCCTGAGAATTTGGACAGGATCCCTTAAGCATGGAATAACAGGATCTGTTTTCTGACATTGCCACTTTCTGTCTGACATCAGTGGAGGACAGCCCTTCCGTTAGAGGTGCTTCCTTCCAGTTATCCTCTCCATTTTTATACAGGGACAATTGAGAACAAAACAGAAGGGGAGAAGGATCATGCTGCAAACTTCAGCTTCACTGGGAAAGAAGCCAGACTCCTTGTTGGGGTAATAGTGCAGAGGAACTGCCTGGACCTCAAATCTGGACCAAAGTGTCAGGAGGAGGTCAACCAAACTGCAAAAAAATGGAAATTCCTGTAGCTTGCATCATCAAGGAGAGCTATCAAGTGTTAGAGAGACCATGCCAAAACAAGGGCATGGGATTTCGATGAAATTAATTCTGAATTAATTGCACTGAATTCAGACTCCAGGTCTCGAGGTTTACATGCAAAATCAGCATGTAAAGCACTCACTTCTGCATGTGTAGAGTTTCCTGATCACAATATTTCCATGGAAAGTTAAATGGTCTTGATTACTCCATGATTTGTCTTCCATGTAGAAGAGATATTAGAATTGGTGGATGATATACACCTGGACCTTCCTCTCCTTATTCACTACAGAGATAATTCTGTCAGTCCTCAGATTCAGGAAGATAATAGAACAGGAAGTTTATTTTAGACTGACATATCAAAATAAAACTTTAAAGGATTTCATTCCATGAGGGCCTTTTTCACTGACAACAAGGAGGAAGAAAGCACTAAGGTTGATGCTAGTGGACTGCAGATTTTCAGTTCACCTTCCTGCTGTCTAAACTATGCTCATAGTTGCTAATCCTTTCTCTGCAGGGCTCCTAATCTTCCCCAACTGGATTCTAACAACCTTGCCAACTATATATAGTATCCTGATGGCTTGTCCTGCTGCTGCATCTATCTACCTGCCAGCCCTGCTACAGGGCTCCAAGCTTTCATGATCCCATTCTGACAGCATCCCTTCATTGTTCCCATCTCTTTGATGCTTTTTTCCTAGGCTTTGCTTCAAGAACACTTTGCTTGTCTCTCTTTCTCTCCCTCACAATAGGCAGCTTAGCAATACACAGAGTAAGAATGCCCCTTTTATAAATACCATGCCAGTTGGCCTACCCCATGCCTTCAAATTTGAAGGCTCTCAGCATTCTGGCTGCTAATCTGCCAGCTGCTTTTACATAGAGGAAGATGCCACCACCCTGCCCTAGCAGTACATAAATGTAGCACAGATATTTTCAGCATTCCCTGTCACTTCTTTATCCGATCACATGAGAAAAAATTCTGGGGTTGCATGAGGAAGTAAAACAAATAAATACTTTCATTTGCAAAAATCTTGTTGGCCGACAATAGAAGGTACTAATTTAGTTTCCCCTCTCCTTTCTCCTTTCTCCTTTCTCCTTTCTCCTTTCTCCTTTCTCCTTTCTCCTTTCTCCTCCTTTCTCCTTTCTCCTCCTTTCTCCTTTCTCCTCCTTTCTCCTTTCTCCTCCTTTCCCNTTTCCTCTTACTGCTGTAGCCTCCTTACCAGAATTGTCTGTGGTGTTCAAACTACATTGCTGGGGACTGAAGAAAAAGTGTAAAAAATTGTAAGTGCAATGTGAAAGTGCCACTGAAAAGTCATTACTTTGCTGACAGAAACACTGATTATTGTAACAGATGATACAAACCTCTTAAATTGCAATAGTATTTGCATCCGTGTTAGTGTACCTTTCACTTAAACTTCAGGAAACCCAAAGGCCCATTTCCTTTTGGTTTTATTCCCCATGTTCCAACTTAAAAAGTCTCACTGATTGAGATATTACATATAATTTTTCGTGGTGTTACCTTAATTATTTCATATCTGTGGAGG
>JAAWXA010000001.1:61790927-61808085 GCA_038090715.1 Florisuga fusca
AATTTTATCAATTCCCTTGACAATTTTTTTAAATAATATTTTGGTCTTATTTTCTCAGCTAAAGATTTTCTAAAATCAAGCTAAAAATTTCTGGTTAGAGAGAATGCTCATTCCATCTTATTCTGCCCTTGTTGGCTAATGAGAATAATTGGTCCCTATCCCCTTATAACATTCCTTTATGTATTTGTAGGAAGTTATCATGGCTCCCCAGTGGTCATTATGTTTGGTTATTGAACATCTGCTCAAGAGTTTATTGATGCTGCAGATAGTACCATATCTACAGGGAGTAATAGAACATTGCACTGTGTAGCCATTCGGAGAGCCCTACCTGCAGGAAGGTCACTTGGTAGTAAATCAGAAACACCTACAAAATACCAAATTTTTGCCACAAACACAATTAAATATATTTCTTCACATTCAGGTGAATTAAGCCTTTGTAAAGGAAGAAGAATTATTTGATAAAAGGTATAAAATTGAGATACTTATTTAAGAAATAAAAAAAGAAGACAGATTTTCTGTATCTATATGAGACAGTGATGTTTTCATTGTGTCTTTAAGCATCAGATAAAGTTTTATATTTCTTCCCAGATATTTTCTTCTGAATTCCCATGAGGTTTCAACATTTCTATAGTACCTTACATGCTTGAGAAGAAAATATTACAAGCCTGACAGGTGTTGACAAGCAAAACATTCGTTAGTGTAGCATGGTATTAATTATAAAGTTTGTGTCCTTTGTTTTGATCTCTGCTTCTGTCTCAGGGTAATTTTCAGGTAAGAAGAACTTGCTTTTAAAGTGTACAGGAATAGAGAGGCAGTTTCAGGCAAGATTAGTGGAAAAAAATCGAAGATTACTTCTAGCTAATAGAACATCTTGATCTACAGATAATTTCTCTTTTATTTAATAATTAATGCTGGCTACACCAGCACGCTTAAATCCTNCTTTCCTTTCCTTTCCTTTCCTTTCCTTTCCTTTCCTTTCCTTTCCTTTCCTTTCCTTTCCTTTCCTTTCCTTTCCTTTCCTTTCCTCCCATCTTTCCTCTTACTGCTGTAGCCTCCTTACCAGAATTGCCTGTGATGTTCAAACTACGTTGCTGGGGACTGAAGAAAAAGTGTAAAAAATTGTAAGTGCAATGTGAAAGTGCCACTGAAAAGTCATTACTTTGCTGACAAAAACAGTGATTATTGTAACAGATGATACAAACCTCTTAAATTGCAATAGTATTTGCATCCGTGTTAGTGTACCTTTCACTTAAACTTCAGGAAACCCAAAGGCCCATTTCCTTTTGGTTTTATTCCCCATGTTCCAACTTAAAAAGTCTCACTGATTGAGATATTACATATAATTTTTCGTGGTGTTACCTTAATTATTTCATATCTGTGGAGGATTTAAGCGTGCTGGTGTAGCCAGCATTAATTATTAAATAAAAGAGAAATTATCTGTAGATCAAGATGTTCTATTAGCTAGAAGTAATCTTCGATTTTTTCCCACTAATCTTGCCTGAAACTGCCTCTCTATTCCTGTACACTTTAAAAGCAAGTTCTTCTTACCTGAAAATTACCCTGAGACAGAAGCAGAGATCAAAACAAAGGACACAAACTTTATAATTAATACCATGCTACACTAACGAATGTTTTGCTTGTCAACACCTGTCAGGCTTGTAATATTTTCTTCTCAAGCATGTAAGGTACTATAGAAATGTTGAAACCTCATGGGAATTCAGAAGAAAATATCTGGGAAGAAATATAAAACTTTATCTGATGCTTAAAGACACAATGAAAACATCACTGTCTCATATAGATACAGAAAATCTGTCTTCTTTTTTTATTTCTTAAATAAGTATCTCAATTTTATACCTTTTATCAAATAATTCTTCTTCCTTTACAAAGGCTTAATTCACCTGAATGTGAAGAAATATATTTAATTGTGTTTGTGGCAAAAATTTGGTATTTTGTAGGTGTTTCTGATTTACTACCAAGTGACCTTCCTGCAGGTAGGGCTCTCCGAATGGCTACACAGTGCAATGTTCTATTACTCCCTGTAGATATGGTACTATCTGCAGCATCAATAAACTCTTGAGCAGATGTTCAATAACCAAACATAATGACCACTGGGGAGCCATGATAACTTCCTACAAATACATAAAGGAATGTTATAAGGGGATAGGGACCAATTATTCTCATTAGCCAACAAGGGCAGAATAAGATGGAATGAGCATTCTCTCTAACCAGAAATTTTTAGCTTGATTTTAGAAAATCTTTAGCTGAGAAAATAAGACCAAAATATTATTTAAAAAAATTGTCAAGGGAATTGATAAAATTGTTATAATTTGAGATATTTAATGGGACCTTCTGGTAAGTCTATTTCAGATAAGTAAATACATGATACAGTACTTTTAAGCTAGTTTTATGTTTGTCTTAGAGGAATTGTATGCCTTATTGATCAAATCTAGTTCGAGAATAATCTTGCTGTAGCTGACCAACACATCAGCTTGTTTCCGTTCCCAATAACCAGACAGTAATCAAAAGAAGTCATTTACATACTGGTTGAAATGAATATCAAAAATCTTGTTAAGACATCCATTTGTGTTTGTGTGGATATTTGCAGCACTTCTATACTAAAAAGTCAAAATTTATATGGAAGAAAGAAATGCTTTTTCAAACTCCTCTTGTGTAATTTCAACTTTTTTTTTCTCAAAAAGAATGTTACAGAAAGAAAAAAATCCTTAAGCGCATGAAAAATCCTACAGTAAACACTTATGGAAAGTGAATGATATCTATGGAATGTATTTTATTTTTTTTGAGTATTTTAGGCCTCATATTTCCAAAACTGAACTAGCTTCCTTTTAGTCTCCATTGACTCTCAGAAAACTTCACAATAGAATCTTTCTCAAAAGTGATAATTATCTACAGTGTTCCAAGTTTAACAAAACATCAGAGTGAATAACTGCCAGAACTGCCTTCAGGAGAACCCTGAAATAAAGAAAGCAAAATCCTTCTTTTCTTCATCTAGAAAATGTTTATTTTTTAATTAGGAAAAGCTTTGAATAGTTATGTAGAAATTTATTAGCTTTCTAGTCAACATTGATAAAAGTAAAAAGTATGTGAGAACACTTTTGTATATTGAATGCATGACAGAATAAGATGATTACTTAGTGGTAATAATTCCAGTGGGTCTAAATATAGCTACACATTGCAACCATGTATTATGTACTAGTTTCATTCCACAGTTAAATATACAGTGTTCATGCTGTAATAAGGCCTAGTCTTCTATTCTGAAGGTAGGCACCCATGCTTTTAGTTTGAGTAGGTTAAGTTAAATCAGTACCTGCACTTCTGTAATTTGTAAACACCATTACACTTGGTTATTAGACAAGTTTAGATATGAGTGATCACCTTATAGGATCATTCCCTTCAAGAAACCTTATCAGCAACTTAGCTAAATAACATGAATGCTCAGAAACATATGGATCCAGTATTCAAAGTGTGTTTGCCCATTTATGTTCCCCCATGCCTTGATACTGTGTCGTGACTATAGGCTAACTAAACAAGGCAATTGAAAAGAAATACCATGATTTTCTTTTATACTGGGAAATACCTTTAATCTAAAGATCTTAAAGACTGCAAAGAATTAATTTTTTTCTAGAGTTTTCTGAAATGTTGATTCTATGGACATTTTATTGCCAAAAAAAAATTAGACTCACAAGGATTGTGCTTCATCTACTACCATATGCTAAACATTCAAAATCTCCAGCTTAAAACTTTCTCTGACCAAATTTTGACATTTTTCTGTGAAGTATCACACTCAAGAAATATGACAAGATTGCTGTGTGAAATATGAAACCTTCACAGTAAAATAAAATATATTCCTGATATTTCAATAAGACTTCCTCAGAATGAGAGGTATAAATGGATGTGTTCCAATGCCCTCCTTTATTCCTTTTTTGTTTGGATTCTGTAACTGCAGTACCTATTTCTGCTCATAAGCTTAAAGTCTAAAATCAATGATGTTTTGGTTTTTTTGTTTTTTTGTTTTTTTTTTTCAGAAGAAAATCACTGAGAGTTTAGGTTATTTCTGTACCAGCAAATTAAGTGTGCCCAAGAATACATTGGAACACTGAAGGTAACTGACATAGAAAAACGTGTGTGCATGCCTGTATAGTTTCACTTTCTACAAAGCAAGTTATCTAAATGCAAATCACCCACTGGTAATGGTTCCTGGGAGGTTCTTACTCCTAAATTATGACTGGGAATAGCTAGTGAAGTGCTATTCAACATGTGCCAAAATAGTGCTTGAGTGGGTTCTAAAATTCACCAGTTTAGAAGACCCCATCCAAGTGCTTGAGAACCTTCCCTAGCACTATTTATTATATTAATGTAACCATATCAATGTGTATGTACCTAAAATTACCTACTCTGGAAAAAATTTGTAATGAGAAGTCTGTAAGTATGTCTCAACATACGCAAAATAGAGGACAAGCATCTTATCAGAAAGATTTGTAGTACAACTAATCCAATAGATTTTATTGCAGAAGACAACTTGAATTGTATCTTCAGGGGACATCTTTTCATGCTGAATTTATACTGAGGAATGTCAAGCAGCTTCTGTTTGTAGTACATTAGATAGATTTTTGACTGAAGAAAGTTTTTTTCTGCAGTAACCAGTAAAGGTATTTCCTGTGACATGATAGCTATTTTTTGAGGGGAAAATGTAGGAATAAATATCAATTTAAGTTGTTCTTGACATTTCCCAGGAAGGCTAAACATAATAAAAAATAATGTACAGGGCTTTTCAGTTAATTTGTTCAAAGTAATTTCCTTATGTCATAGTTACTGTCTATACAGCAGACATGATTGAATTGCTACACTTAGCACAAAGACCTAGAAACAGATCTTTGTCTTAGTATCCTTATGGAGATTCAGTATGCAAAAAATAAAATGTGATTTGAACATCTGCTACTTGAATTCCTTACTAATCTGCCAAAGAGAATGCTTGGGATTGTTTTTAGCAATAAGAAAAATACACAATGACTTGGAAGACATTGATAACACTTGAGCAGAACAGCTCTTCAGCACTCTGATGAGACGAGTTACTGTACAGATGGCTTCCATCATGCAAGTCTTTTCTGTTTATAGGGCTGCAGGTGGTAGAGTGGGAAACAGGGTAAGTGGAGGAAAGGTTAGGACTTCAAATCAATTGTAGCAGTTCACCAAGTAAAATCTGTCCCTGTTGAATGTCCTAGCTATTTATCAGCACTGCCATCTAGAGCTGTGTGAAAAAAATTCACCGCAGACAGCAGAAATGGTGAAATCAGATCTTTCATTGTTTCATTGTTGTACACTGAGGAAAATGTGGACACCTTACACTTTTTTTAATCTTAATGTAAAGTATCCAGCAACTGTGTTAAAAAAGTGAGAAGCTAGAGAAAAAGAGAAGGAAAATAATCTTTAAAATACTCAGATAACTTTGGCTAATTTTCATGCATGGCAGTAAGACTTAAGAATTAGTGCATTCTTAGACATAAGAATGCCCTGATTTAGGACAATTTTGACACACCTATGGGCTAGTTACTTTTTCTGTTATGCATCCAGTTTAAAAGACTTTGAATTACACAGTCATCACACAGTTCTTCCACTGCAGCTTTAACTACCCTGGGTGTATTTTAATCGCTCAGGAAATTAGGAGCACCAAGAAGATATCACAAGGGCTAGTGACAACCAGAGATATACTGAAATAATTTTATAATTTTAGAAGTTTCAGGGATGGTAGGAAGAGATCCAGGCATAAGTTCTGGGTCAACCTTGAAGCATTATGATTCTCTCTAGATCTCTTTGTGCAGTAGAAAAGATGGGTAACATGCTTTCTTTACTACCTTGTTATTTTCACCTACAAATGCAAAGCAGTTGTGTTCTATGCATCTTTTTCTGCACAAGCTGGAAAAATCAAGACCTTTTTCAGCTGCCTTAAGTTATTCACTTAAGCATGGATTGTATGTTTTTTTTCCATAGGAATGAACATAACCATTTTTTCAGACAACAGAAATCAAAACCACAAGTTCTTTTCTACTTAATCCTTTAAAAACTACTTAATACACTAATTAGCTATAGGGCTCTCAAATAATATCCAGTGTCCATGAAAGGATTAAAGATTTTGGGGTTTTTTTGTTTTGTGTTTTAATTATCTGGGTGCCTCATTCTGAGTTCTATAGAACCAGTATGCATCTAAAGGCCATAGTGATAGGACAAGGGATAACGGCTTTAAACCGAAAGAGAGTAGACTTAGAACAGACATCAGGAAGAAATTCCCTACTGTGAAGGTGATGAGACACTGGAACAGGTTGCCCAGGGAAGTTGGGGCTGCCCCCTCCCTGGAAGTGTTCAAGGCCAGGCTGGATGGGGCCTTGAGCAATCTGGTCTAGTGAGAGGTGTCTCTGCCCATGGCAGGGGGGTTGGAACTGGATGATTTTTAAGGTCCCTTCCAACCCAAATCATTCTATGATTCTATAGCCCTAGCAACCTGTAGATTACAAGTAGTGATTCCAGCTATGGGATGAATGTACAGGATTTCTTTGGCAAGAGGGGCCCTCAACTCCTGCTGACACTGAATATTTACATTTTTAAAAAATATCTAAGTTCTATTTTCCCTTCTTCTTTTACTTGTATTCTTGGGGCCAGAGGTGTGGCAGGTCTGTGATCTGGTGGTGATCCTGTCCGATAGTAAGGTCCCAGAAAAAGAAATATCCTGGTCATGACAGAAAATAATGCGAAAGGGAAAAAATATTATAAGAATAAACTTAAGTAATGGCAAGTGTAACTCTGTAAAGACACTTAAAAGAGATGTGAATAAATTCACTTAACATTCTTAAGTGAATGTTGGCACAGGTCCATGATCAAGAGGTACAGACCAAGATATATTTGGCTTATCACATGTTTAGACATGTGCTTAACTGACTTCATGTTGATAGTTCACTCATTCCAAATGAAAAATAAAACATGTTTAAAAAAAAAAAAAGGTTGTTTATTTTGCTGAGTTTTACTTTCTATTTACCATGAGATGAGAGAACACGATGGCTCTGTTTCAGCAGTTTACTTCATACATGGCACTTCAATAAGCCAGAGAAACTTAATTAAATGACTGAAGCTTTTCAGTGTTCAGAATTATTGTCTTCTTATCAAGTGTCTTCTCATCAGTGGGAATCTTCCTGCTGAGTTTTCTTACTAGTTAGACACTGTTCAGTTCCCAGAGCAAAAACTAAATATACCTATGTTTTCCTAAAACACTGGGTCTGAATATACCAAAAATGTTCTTTATGTTTGCTTGTCTATTTGTGTTATTAAGATCATATGAAGCATACTGGTCCAGTAAAATTATATTTGGAGCACTTTCCATCATTATATATATATTACTGGAGCAATTTTTATGAAGTTTTAAGGATGGATGCCTGTGTGAATTATTTTGTACCAAATACAAAATTATTTGTGTTATTTATGGCATTCCAGCATTCCACAGTATTCCAGTGCTCATGATAAAAACAGTATAGCTTTCAACAAATTAAATTCAAAAAAATATTTTGTTGTACACAGAGGTTTCATAGATGAGGAAAGCTGAAGCCTGAAATACAGCTTCTGAAATTATGTGCTTAAAATTAAGGTTCAACATCTGATTTCAGTTTAGTCAACCCAGTGGCTTAACATAACGATGTTATTATTGGGGGACCGCATCTGAAGATTTTTCACTCCTTTGACTACTCAGATCCTTTTGTATTGGGTTTAAGGCAGTTCATGCTCTTTCACTAGTTGGTTATTTATACTAAGTTGATGAGGAAAAAGATGAAAGCCAGCTTTTGATGTTTACAGTCGAAATAATAAAAAATTGCTTTTCCCTTGTTGGGCAATATTGCTTGCAGAGAGATGGAGCATTCAAAGAGAAGCAAATGCACATAGAGAGTCTAAACTCACTGACAGACTCTGAAAAGACTGCTCCTTATTGAATAGCTGAATCTGATAAAAAATTTGCTTCCCCACCGACATCTAGGAGGCCATTAAAATTTCTCGAGCTGTTCCATAATGCCTAGACCCAATTAAAGAGAAGTCTCTGTGTTTTTCTTCTCAGGGGTGAGCTGATAACCCACCAGCAAAACATTCTGCTAGTGTAGACAGAAGGAGCATGAGGATTATCCCTGAGAAGCACGTAGATATGGCATGCACCAAGGGGTAGCACTGGTGAGGAGCCAAGCTCTCTGGAGCCTTTCTGGCACATGGTCCTAGAGGTGGCTGTGGTTTTAACAGTTCATTTTACCAGGGTGATATGAGCTGCCTGCAACTGCTAGACTTTAGTAAATTTTATTATCATAATTCTGTGGTTTGTTAAATATTATTGTTTTCTTTAGAGATGGTGTGAAATCTTTATATCATGAGTAAAAAATGAAACAAAACAAAAAACAACAACAAAACAAACAAAAACCCCCACAAAAAACCCAACCAACCAACAAAAAAAAGCAAAACCAAAAAGAAGAAAACAACACTTTCTCTGACAAAACCTCAGCAACTGAAACCAACAGACTCATTATATTATGTTGCCATTTTTCAATACACACTTATATAAAAAGAGTTATTTTTTTCCTCTTAAGGAAACCCGCAATGAGTGGGAGACAAATAGCAAAAAAAACAAGGGAAGCACTTTCTGATAAAGTCTGAAGAACCCAAGCTTCAACCACTGTCATTTTTCATCCTCTTACTGACATCAACAAGCTTTGTTAAAACTCCATGTGAATAATTGCAGTTTTAGAAGTCTTCTAGCCAGACTTGTAGCCATTCATGTGCCCTGTTCAATGATCCTTATTTAACAGCCCCTCCTGGATATTTCTACCCAAGTCAGATATGTCCCAAAATTCACTGCCCTACTTTCTCCCTGATCCTGAAAGTCTTTATCTTCTCTGATTCAAATAGGACAGATGGCCCAGAAGAGATTAACAGACCTCCTGAGACATATTTCATAAAAAATGGGAGGTCTGTTATAGTTCAATGGTTATGTGATCTTTATGCTAAAAATTATATAATAGCTATGATTGGAACAGCTTGGACATTTCAGATTTTATTACCAATTAACCTTCAAAATCATGTAATGATTGCAGACATAATAACTGACATTTTTTCATTTAGTATATAACACAGAATAATTTTAGTGATCTAAAATTCAACAATGTAGTTTAAAAAAAAACACTAATCCTCCCTTCTATTTCTGATTAAGATTCAAAACCTCTCAGGGTTATTTATCAGAATTACTAATTTAGAGATCATATACAGTCAGCTACCATTGCACAGCCAGGGTGTCACTTCAGAATTTCTTCAGCTCATTTCAACTCATCATGCTAGAGATAAAAAAGTGGCTTGTTTTAAATTCAGGATACCTGTCCTATGAGATGACTTGCTAATAAACAATTAATTTACAGATAGATTTAGTTTTTTAGGTATAAGCAGAGGCAAAGCCAAATTGTGACAAAATTATTTCTTAAGATGATTGTAAGGGCTTTTGTTTGGTTTGTTTTAATTTGGTGGCTGGACTGAGCTGTTGAATCTTTTTACAGTATCTGTTTACCTTGTGAGAAGCAGGAAACAACATGGAAATGACAGAAATTCATATTTGCTGTAGGAATGGCTGATCTGCTAGAAAAACACTAGTTCCCTCCAAGCAAATATAAACAGCTTTATTTGGAGTACTTTTTAAACTGGAATTACTTTTAAATATGGCATTAATAATTTCTCAGTATGAACAAGAAAACAGTGGGTCAACAGGAGAGAGATTAGATTATGCACTTACACTACAAGGTGAGTCTTTGTACTGCCACAGCATCCTGAAATGGGAAATAAAGAGCAAAAGTGAAGGAGAAATAATACAATGGGAGATGATTTTTGTTACATCAGACCCGAAACCACTTCTTAATAGTATATGATGTCGAGATAGCTCTTATCCCTCTCTAGGTTTCAAACAGAAAGTGTTCCCCATCTGTTATTAATACTGCATAAATTACCCTATGCAGGGTTCTTATAAAAACAATCAGTATTTTTAAACAGCACACTTTTTAATCTTTTTTAGATAAGGTGAGATGACATGATATTAAAGAACCTGACATTCAACTTGTATATGGTTTTCAGCCTAATTAGATCAGGTGAGGTGGTCCTTGCTATTAAATAAAGGGAACTATCTTCATGGAATATTTTAGTATCTTGCAATCCATTCTTACTGTTGTAAAGAGCACAAACTCAGATGAATCTAAGAATTTTAACAGACTAAACCGGGAATGTTTTTCTTCCGTTTTTTTTGTTACCTTTGTACTTTTTGTGATATACAGTGTTCTTGTACATTGAACACCTAAATTATTCCATTTCTATGTAAACACATTTTAACTCCAGAAAATATGATGTTCCAAAACCTCTTAAAAGTATTGTTCAATCTTAAAAATAAATTTTAGTTTTCTATAACAGTAGCCATGTGAGAAATTAGGATAGAATACAAATCATATCAACTTCACTATTTTTCCAACTGAAATAAGAACACAAAATTAAAAAAAATATATTGTATTTTCCTCCCATTAAAAATTTATCTAATATTAATAGTTTCATGGGAAAAAGTTGTCTTGTCAGAGTAACTTTTACTGACCATATGCCTTTGAAAGTACTTTTTATCATTTCTAAGTACTGCACACTGCTGTGAGATAAGGGAGACAATAAGATAACATTAAAGTAAAATATCTGAGTAGATGGGTTCCTCTAGTTATCCTTTGAATACTTTCAAGTACTTTTTCTACTCTGACAAGTTTTGTCTGAACCAATTAATTGGAAAATTCTGCAGGCAATATTCTTCAAGTATTTCTTGATTGAAAAATAAATATATTTCTTTTAGTTACAAGATTGGGAATTTTATAAGGAAGAAAATTAATCTGGATTTTGGAATTCTTGCCATTAAATTTAGATATCTTTCCCAGATATAACCCAAATTACATTGTTGATGCTTCCATGTAGAAAGGTGAAAGACGCTATCTCAAGCGATCCAAAGAAACCATCTGAAATTTTAGTCAATAGAGGAAAGATGATATTTAATATCTTCAGAGCAAGGTCTTGCTTAACTCTCCTTTCTTTTTCATCATCATTGGAGGACAACAGAGCTGTGATAGTTTATTCTAGTTATGTTTCCTAATCATTCTGCTTCAGTCAAGTACCTCTCACATAACAAGAAATAGTCTGAATGGACAAAATACCCATTTTGCTCTATTGTTTTAAACCTCTCCCCAGGCTGAGGATAGTCTAGAAGTTCTAGTTCATGAATCAATATTTTAACAAGACTATGGCAGTCACCATGAGATGGGTTGGATTTTATTTTAGTCCTGCTTCTGAATTTTCTTCAGAAACTATAATCTCAAACCACAATAAAACTCAAGAAAGAAGATTAATTAAGTATTGTGCCTGTACTTCTATCCACTCACAGGTGATTAAATTCTTGGGATGTTTAAAAATGAGTAGGTAATGTCTGAAAGAACATATTCTATTACCCACCAGGTTAAGCAGAAAGAAAAAAAAAAAAGGATGAGACTTCAGTTTTCAGAGAGTCTTAAAAGAGTAGGAAAAACTTCAGGAAAAGAAAGGTACTTTTCTTCCAAGCATTACTCGATATGAGGTTCCCATTATATTTGGTCAGGTTTTCCTGACTATTTTGCAGGTCACTGCTAGATTCATCTGCCAGCAGAAAGCAGAACAAAATAACAAATGCAAGTAGATATTCAAAGTTACACCTGAGAAAGTTTGAATGAAAAGGTGAGAGGCTAGGATGCTGGGAAGGCACTGGGGTTGTCCTGGCATTGCATGTAAGAATTTTGAGAGCAAAAACCTAGTGATTTTTGAGCATGATGTGGATTAGCAGTAGTTATTCAGGGACCACTGTATCTCTTTATAGCCACCAGTGAATGAAGTGTGTTAAGGTGGTGTTTCTATAGCAACTCCTTCCCACTGAAATCTACCAAGAGCTCCTGATGCATGTACACAAGGCAATTTTAAAAAAACTTGTAACAGATCATTTGGGCACATTACTAGTGTCTCAAAGATTAAATGGTTGGAGACTTCAGACACTGAAGCAATTAAAGGGTGGGCGGTAGCTGAAATAAAATTTGCTCCACTATTGCTCCTCAGTTCCCCTTAGCACATTTTATTGAGTTGCAGTGGAATCCATTCAAGAAAGTGTTAAGTAATTTAGGATCCATGTGAAACAATTGTGGAGAGTAGAGACGGGACCTCTGGCCATTATACCTGGTGCCAGAAGCATTCCAGTGACCTATTTTAGGCTGTTTGGCTGGAAAAAAACAGAGCTTCACTCAAGAGGATAATTTAACATATGTACCTTTTTCAGATGTTCAGTTCTCCAACTGTTGGACATGTGGGTGAACATATACCAAAGTATTCCCAGTGGATCCATCTTGATCCTCTTGAGACACTGTGTTAAACAAAATGGGGGTATGGTGAACACATTGGTCTCTATATGAGGATATGGAAACTCTCATTTTACCTCAACCCATTTCCATCCTGAATGACTGATGAAGAGAAAAACTCCCTCTCAATAGGATATGTTTAAAAGGATACTTATTTTTTCCATCTTGGTTTCATTGTGTGTTCCTCTCCAGTGCTCAGTTTTGGCAGTCTGTCAAGGTCATATGCACTGAATTTCAAATATTACTCATATCCTTTTTTAAATGGCTCATTAGAGGATTTTAAATAAAAGCTTTTATTACTAGAAGGACTGCAACAATCTCTACATCTGTCTGTGAGCAGGTGATCATAACTTCACAGAATTTGAGACAAGATATCACTGCTATCCTTGTCAAGAGACCAAAATCCCCAGAAAATCCAGACAAATGCATTTAAAAATTTTCCTACAGCAAAGATTACAAATCTATGTTAAATATTTCATTAATAATACAAATGATGAAGCAAAAAAAAATAATAATTTCCTGTATTTACATAGTAACTCTTAAGCTGGCACTGGAAATTAAGTGAACCTTTGCTTGAGATGAACAAGTTATTACTTGAAATTGGTCAGTTGATGTAGGAGAACATTTGTTATTATTTTGACTGAAAAATTGTAATGAGAATCCCAGGCTGGTATTCTAAGTCACAGAACTATATAAATCAAACAGGTTTTTGTACATCTGTATTTCCCCTCTGGGTCCTCTTCTGTAAACATATATTCTACTTGTACTTAATAAAAGTCCAATCATGGCTATTATCTCAAGACTACCTGTTCTATTGAGAACTAATAATTATAATTGTTATCTGAGTTAGCCCACAGTAATTTCTTGTATAAGTCTCATATTTCAATATTTCTCTGCTAAAAATATTACCCTTATGTAAATCATATGAACAGTGAGGGACATGATGATTTATCTGAAGACATATTTTCTTGAGTACTAACTGAGACATGGTATGAATTAATTTTCCTTTTGTGCTGTCAGTTTATGTTCTTTTATTTTTTTAAATGTACTTTTTGGAAGAATTTCCATTTTATCCTTTGTTTAGATTTAATGAAATGGAAGAAAATACATCACTGTGTAAAGGAACAAATACCAAAAGGTCGTTTCAAATGAGTTTTCTGCAGGTATTTATGTAAAATGAGACTTAACTATTATTTAGAAGTTACTATTATTTATAATTAGAATTTAATCTAAGACTCATATAAAACTGTTGTAGTGCAAACAGACTCCATTTGTCATTCCAATTTGATTTTCTGTTATGATTTCTTTCTACAAAGGGTGAGTACACATTTCAATTTCACGTTTTCTTTGCTCCCTCTACTCTAGTGTTCACAAAATAGAAGCCATGGTTAAGTTCAAATACCGATTCAGTTTTTCTTCACATATGGAACACAGAAGAAGTGAAATCTTGATGAAGACATTAAAAAAGCATTTATGAAGCTTATTTTTTAATAAAACCTCTGGTCCTGCAAATGTATATGTATGATTGACATTATAGTTACCTTCACTGAAACTACTGCTACCAGTGCTTACTCGATTAACTCTTCAACTTTAGGCTTGCAAGTGTTTGTAACATAGTACAGTACATATCATGTAATAATGTCTGAAACATTCAATGTCCTTTTCTTAAGCAAAATATTTCTGCAAGTGTTTTCTGGATATTTAGGGATCTAGGTTCTAGGCTTAGTGTTTTTTTTTTCTTTCTCTTAATTTGAAAAAAAAGTCAGAATCAAAAACCTCAGCGATGATCTTCAAGTATCTCATTTATTTATTTCAAGAAATGCAATCAAGTAGAGATTAGACTATTGGAATGCATCTCTGTGGAATCTAACAGTGATTAAACACTCCAGAAAACAGTGGAGCTGCTTCTTTTAAAGCTAAAAGAGAGTTGGCAGCTGTGTCAGAAAGGTGATTGTTTAAGTGATCTTGGAGCCCTTGGAAACTTCCTGCATATTGTATTTAAGGGAAAGAATTTGCTTTCTTTACAGGAAATAGAAAATTGATGCTTTTCCATTTGCCTGAAAACACATTTCTTCTTATCTATCATAAACATGCACGATAAAAGTGGAGACAATATTTTAAAAGTGAAACTTTTTCATAAATATTTAACTTTGCATAGATTAAGCTTAAGGCCACATGCATTTACTAGGTGGTAGGAAAATAAATGTTCAGTGGGAAGTTCAACCACTGCTGCTTTTATGGCTACAGCTCTCCTAGATCTTATCTTTGCATGCAGAAAACAGCAATGGAAACTTCCCCTTTGTGTCCCCTAAGATTACAGGGATAAAACTTCCCTAGTTCAGTGATTGACATCTTCATCTAAATGCTGTTTCTTCCACTGAACAAAAAAACTGCTGTCCTCTATGCACAGAAGTGAGAGACAGTCCATGTTGGTCTTAAACAACAGAGTATTTATACAACTACCTTTCTGCCCTTTGCAAAAATGCCTCATTGTGGATGGTCTTCATCTTTCCTCTTGAGAAACACAGACCTCTGTTCTAATGGTTACTGTGTATTACAGAAGGGGGTGATAATTGTGTCAGTCTAGTTGCTGGCTCTCCTCCCAAACAGCAGGATTTTTCAGAAAAGGACATCCAAATTTAGCATGTTACTGAACTGGTGTTCAGAAGGCGAAGTCATGTCAGAGGGGAAAAAAACCATGGGTCATGGGCATCTTAACCCAGTCAATTAGTTATCCAAGTAATCCAGTACCTAGGTGGTGTGCTTAGACCTCACCTTCACGTTTTACCTCTTACTTTCATCTCTGCAGAAACTGTAGTTCACCTCCCTTGACAAACTTATATGGCCAGCTGCATAAGCAGAATTTAATTTTCCTGTCAAGATGCCCTAGAAGGTGTGTTTGTTATTTCCAGCTGAATTAGGAAGTGATTATAATGGATGAGGAAGCATGCATTTGTTCTGTTTTGTATTTCATCATTCCTAGTGGTGTGTGCAATATTAGAATTTTGCACAAATATCTAAAATTACATATTAAATGCTCCTTTCATAAACTTGGCTTTAGTGTTCTTCTCTGTGTAAGTAAGTACTGCTGGTATTGAATACAATTTGAAGATTCAGAATCTACCTTAATCTGAAAAAAAAACTTTTGTGAATTTATTTAGAAAAAGAAAAACCAAAACCAACAAAAAAAGTGAGCCACATTAGTATGGTAGGGTCAGGAAAGAAAAACCAGCATAATAGAATGACAGCTCAATAAACTAACTAGACTCCAGAAAAGATCTTAGTTCACTTCTCAACTTCCAAAAAAACTTTCTTGGACATTGTCAGTAATCTCCCTACTGCAGTTCTGCACTGCACAAAATAGATAACAATTGCATTTACTCCATCACTTAAGCCCTAATCTTTATGGTGCAGGAACTACTCATATTATGTGAATGTACAATGCATAACATGCTGATCTTAGTGTGACATACTAATCACATTTATATCATTGTGAGTAGTAGTAAGTTTATTTGGCTACGTTGCTGTGCTGAAACAGCTGCGTCCGCTTCAAAGCCAATATTGCACACACAGATGAGGAAAGTTTCAAAAGATGCATTGAGTTATCCAACTTAGGCATTTTAGTCTAGCATGATGTTATTTAAAGATTATGTCAGCAGTTTTATTATCTTATTTTTCACAAATTAGCTTGTACAAAATTCACTAGGGACTACATTTTAGAATAGATCTTTCCCTCATGTGAAATTGCTTAACAGCATGGAAAGAAATAGCTTAGTTGAAGGTTTATTGTCATGTAAAAGGAAGTTTATTAGTGTTGTGATTTGTCCTTGTACAACAGAGGTCTATTATTTGGCCTATCCTGGTGGAAGGATGAATATGCAATAAAGAGTATTAGCAGTCTCTGGATGCATCTCCTGTATTTTCTCCTCAAAATTCTGTCCCTTCAGCTTGTTTGCTTTTGCTTACTTAGGATAAAACATTTTGACTCTATAAAAAATAATCAACACCATACCATTTGTTTTGGTTCCTACTGATTTCCCAGATAGCTTTACTTTTTTCAAGTTCTAAATCTCAAGTCTATCTCTTTTTGCAAAGCCAATCTTAGCCCTCACTGTTGAGGCTGCGTTTTCAATGCTTAATTTTCCCACAGGGGTGGAACTGATCTTTCATACATTAAGTTCTTTCGTATCCAATGAGCCTTTAGTTTCCTCATTAACTGTTAGAAAGAACTAGGCACCTATAGAGGGTGACAGTTTCCACTCATCCACCAGTTCAGTGTCCAAACAGATGAAGTAAACAATTTGAGAACATTTTTAAACATAAGCTATATTTGAAAGTTGAACATAGCAGTGATGACACATGACGATAACATATCATACTTTCACATATAAAGGGAAAATATTTCGATAGTATTTTAAAGTTCATAGAATTAGTGACAAGGTTGTTGAAATACACACCTAAAAATGACTTGTGTGTTTGAACCATGGTTTGTCNTTACATAAATACCTGCAGAAAACTCATTTGAAACGACCTTTTGGTATTTGTTCCTTTACACAGTGATGTATTTTCTTCCATTTCATTAAATCTAAACAAAGGATAAAATGGAAATTCTTCCAAAAAGTACATTTAAAAAAATAAAAGAACATAAACTGACAGCACAAAAGGAAAATTAATTCATACCA
>JAAWXA010000001.1:61808104-62022267 GCA_038090715.1 Florisuga fusca
CTGTGTAAGTAAGTACTGCTGGTGTTGAATACAGTTTGAAGATTCAGAATCTACCTTAATCTGAAAAAAAACTTTAGTGAATTTATTTAGAAAAAGAAAAACCAAAACCAACAAAAAAAGTGAGCCACATTAGTATGGTAGGGTCAGGAAAGAAAAACCAGCATAATAGAATGACAGCTCAATAAACTAACTAGACTCCAGAAAAGATCTTAGTTCACTTCTCAACTTCCAAAAAAACTTTCTTGGACATTGTCAGTAATCTCCCTACTGCAGTTCTGCACTGCACAAAATAGATAACAATTGCATTTACTCCATCACTTAAGCCCTAATCTTTATGGTGCAGGAACTACTCATATTATGTGAATGTACAATGCATAACATGCTGATCTTAGTGTGACATACTAATCACATTTATATCATTGTGAGTAGTAGTAAGTTTATTTGGCTACGTTGCTGTGCTGAAACAGCTGCGTCCGCTTCAAAGCCAATATTGCACACACAGATGAGGAAAGTTTCAAAAGATGCATTGAGTTATCCAACTTAGGCATTTTAGTCTAGCATGATGTTATTTAAAGATTATGTCAGCAGTTTTATTATCTTATTTTTCACAAATTAGCTTGTACAAAATTCACTAGGGACTACATTTTAGAATAGATCTTTCCCTCATGTGAAATTGCTTAACAGCATGGAAAGAAATAGCTTAGTTGAAGGTTTATTGTCATGTAAAAGGAAGTTTATTAGTGTTGTGATTTGTCCTTGTACAACAGAGGTCTATTATTTGGCCTATCCTGGTGGAAGGATGAATATGCAATAAAGAGTATTAGCAGTCTCTGGATGCATCTCCTGTATTTTCTCCTCAAAATTCTGTCCCTTCAGCTTGTTTGCTTTTGCTTACTTAGGATAAAACATTTTGACTCTATAAAAAATAATCAACACCATACCATTTGTTTTGGTTCCTACTGATTTCCCAGATAGCTTTACTTTTTTCAAGTTCTAAATCTCAAGTCTATCTCTTTTTGCAAAGCCAATCTTAGCCCTCACTGTTGAGGCTGCGTTTTCAATGCTTAATTTTCCCACAGGGGTGGAACTGATCTTTCATACATTAAGTTCTTTCGTATCCAATGAGCCTTTAGTTTCCTCATTAACTGTTAGAAAGAACTAGGCACCTATAGAGGGTGACAGTTTCCACTCATGGGCAGTATTTTTCACTATTATTCACTTCAGAAACATAACCTACAATGGATATGGATACTTTCTTGTATCTGTCTTGTATTGTTCAGGAAGCAGTAATAAGTGATCTGCATTTCTTTCATGATGAGCACTACACGTTCATGAAGGTGCAAAAATAATGGAACAACTCCTTGTGTTATACAGTTTGTTAACAGTGAACCATAGCTTCCCATTAATCACCCTGAAAATAATCTATTTTTTACAGATTAGCTTATTAAGGTTTTTACAGCTCCTGCAAGTCCTTCACATACTGGTTTGTCAGTGTCTGAACTGGCTTTATAGCAAGAATTAGAAATTGAAGAAAGCTTTATCAAATACTACCAGAATAGTTGTAGAGGCCATTTTATAATTCTGCTGAAAATGTGTGAATGGACAGTGATTCCAAAGGGAAAGCTAAACTTGTCCATAAGAAGAATGAAGTGTTCATATCATATTTCACTAGTGGCCAGTCTCAGCTGAGATGACAATAGTTCACTTAGTTTGCAGTCTAATCTGTCAGGCAATATTAGAAATTGTCAAGTGCACGGTTGTGGAATTAATAATTATTCACTTAGTCTGATCTGTGACATACAACTGGTGCTTAGAACTAGAGTGACATCTCAGTATGTCAACTTTGTTATCAACACTCAAGGAAAAACCTAGCAGTGGATCACAACAAGAAACATTATTCAGAAAGTGCTGTAAAAAGTGTTGTTAAACAGTTTCTGCAGCACATAGTTTATTGATAAATCACTTTTTTCTCTGTTTCCTTTGAATAAAATCTGATGTAGAATTTTTTTCTTTTTCAAATTTATACCCAAGAGCTGTTGTATAAAATACAGGAATGATACCAGGAGAGTAAAATAAAACCAGACTTTTCAAATATAAGAATCGTGACAGTTGCTGGTAATTTGTTGGTTCATGCTTTTATATTAGCCCAAGGCACCTTCAAAGTGCACCGTGTCAGGAAAAGCTTAGTGCATTTTTCTTCCTAGTTTCTTCAGCTGTATGGGTAGAGCATTCTCTTGAGCCAGGAAAAAAAAAAAAAAAACAAGTCTGAACTAAAGATTTCCCTTTCTAAATCAGTATTTTAAGAACACCGTTGAAAAAAGGTGAGAAGATGTTCTATCAACATCCCTTCTATTTTTAAAGGTTATTTGTGGATATCAATGCTGCCTAACACAAATCTTCCCCCAGCCTAGACTTTATGGAAAAAAAAAAAAAAAAGCATTTCAAGTATTTCTCTCAAAAGCATCCTGCACTGGGTGGTCTATGGTGCTTACTCCTCATGCTGCCTTTCTGAGGTATTTCCTCTCCCCTATAACACAAGCAGATTTTAAACACTGGCTCAGCCATGAGTCACAATATAGCGTGAATCTGCATTCTATAATATTTTCTTACATAATGTAGGATAACCTATGCTCTGGACATCCTGGCTTTTGTGGTAATATTGCTTATAAGGACTTGTAGAGACTTGTAGAGTATTTACAAGTGAATTAATGGTGAATTTTAAATTGTTGGTTGTGGTTAAAGCAGCCAGCATGATAATCTCTTCACTTCTATTACCAAAAAAACCCAACTCAGCTTGCTAGTTTTACACTATTTATCCATTTGTCTCAAATTACAAATTTTGTTGTAAAACAGCCTACTCGCTGAAGGAAGGATTCTTGATGTGGCCAAGGAAAGAAAAACTTGATGAGTTGAATACAAGGTGCTTAAAGATGCAGAGACAAACCATGGTTCAAACACACAAGTCATTTTTAGGTGTGTATTTCAACAACCTTGTCACTAATTCTGTGAACTTTAAAATACTATTGAAATATTTTCCCTTTATATGTGAAAGTATGATATGTTATCGTCATGTGTCATCACGGCTATTTTCAACTTTCAAATATAGCTTATGTTTAAAAATGTTCTCAAATTGTTTACTTCATCTGTTTGGACACTGAACTGGTGGATGAGTGGAATTCTCTGAATTCTGTGATGGAAATTAGTGCAATTGTATGGAACTATTATTAGACCTGATTCAAAAACCATTAAATTCCATTTTAATTCTTTACTTTTACTTATGCCACAAGGCTAGACCATGAGACTATTTTTTATTTCAGCAGTACTACATTGGGTCAGGATTATAACCCATCTTTTCCAAGATAGTTTTCAGTGACATTTCATGTCACAATGTGTGTTATGAGTCCTGTTAACAATGATTTTTTACATTCTTTCATCTTGGTGCATTAGGAGAGTTATTTCTTCAGTCATCTCATGTCCAGATATTTCACATAAAGCCAAAAGTTCCCAGGCTTTGTGTCTTCATTTTGCTTCATAAGCTGCAGTGCCTTGGACTTGCTGCATGTATATAAAGCTACTTTATTGGAGACAAAGAGCTAACTTGACACTTTCAGTGCCAGATAAACTGTGCAGTGTCACAGTTTTGTAGCAGAAAAAATCAGACTGACTGCTTACTGAATCTGCCTGGTCCATCATATATGTTCCATATGTGCCAATCTGAGCCCATCCTTCAGATGTCAGTACCCTTGCCAACCATACATCCCTGACTAGATTACACCACTTTATTTATTCATGGTTCTAGAGATGCTTTGGTGTTCAGTGTATTGAATGACTCTTCAGATAAAATCATGCAAGATATTTTAATTGTAGAACACTGATCAAATTCTTCTATTGTTTTATTTTTTATGCTCAGTACAAAGAAAGGAAAAAATATGCACTTTTCACAAGTACAGCAGTTTTGATCAGCTGTACTTTTGTTTAGCAAAAGATGCTGGTTTTGGTTTACTGGTTAGTTAAGTAAGTAAAATCAACAAGTGGATTTTTTCATCTGATTGTCCATGCCACATAAAGGGGCAGATACCTGGATTCTTAATCTAAATGTTTCAACCACTGATGAAAAGAAGCTTAAGAAGGAAAAGAGAGCCTAAACACATATATCAAGCTGAAAAAAAATTTTAGGCGTGAAAAATTATCTTATATTGTACAGCTGCCAATTCTTCAGTGTGTAGTTGTACAATGAGGACAAATCAAATAAAAATAAATTAGTATTCAGTAAAATAATTAAAGTTTGTATAATACTTATACAATAAGGAAGTGAAGCAGAGGTCTGATATTTTTAAAATTTTGACAAGTAACAGACTTGTTATACGGCAATGTATTTTTCCATTAGCAATGTATCAGAACCAAGGAATATATTCATATTACTAAATTGTTTCCGTTATCAGTATTTAGTGGTGATTTAGATCTTTATTAGACATTAAGGTGCAGTATGTATCTGCTTTATTATCAATAAAATTCGTGTAGTGTTCATTTTTGTTGAAAAAAGATTTTGTCTCTAAGCACTATTTTCTCAGTATGATTGTAAATGCAAGCACAAAATACCTGTATGCTCCAAAATGCTACATTAATAGGGGTGAAAATACCTCACCCAACCCTGGAGATGAGTCAATTAGCTACGTATTGTCTAGTACATGCAATATATTTTTTTGGTCATTAAAAAGAGGAAGGGAAAAGAACACAGATCCTTTGAGTCTTGCAGATTTTATTCCTGGTTTTGCCCTTATTTTGACTAGTGGCATTTTCCTGAGCCAGAATTTATAAAATTACTATTTATTCCTACTATTCCTACTATTACTATTATATTCCTGCTACTATTTATTCCCTATTTCTTGGGAAAAGAAGAATTATTCAGAATTGCCCCCTTTTAGGTTGTCAGAGGAGGCATTGTCAATAAAGCCTTCTGGCAGCAGCCCAGCAGGGCTTCCCACACCACCGTCCCTTTTGGGTTAGTCTGTACTACCACTGATTTGTGCAAGAAAAACACGGGAACTTTCCTGACTGACAGAAAGGATCCAACAGCTAAAATCGGAGCTCAGCTTCAAAATGTGGAGTACTTTGGATAGTTGAACTATAAATTTCCATCTCCTAACACATTCTTTCACAGAACTGAAAGGAGAGAAAACACTTGTCATGACCCTGTTATCTTGTCAGCAGCCTCACAGCTGTATGATTCAGGTGGATTAGGCTTGACTTTGAGCATCTCTAGAATTAAGGTCTGCTAACTCCATTGTCTGCACGCAGGGAAGAATTTGGCTATATGACAGACTTCAGCACATACCATTTGAAGGACAGCCCTTCAAACAATAAGGAAATTCATTGAAATAAGCCTTGTGATGGGTAAGGAAAGTTAAAGAAAAGTATATTTTCAACAGAAGGAATTTCCTGTACTGGCCTTTGCCTTAAGTTCTTGTTGAAAGTGCAAGCAGTTGTGTGGGGTCATAGAGTGCTTCTGACCACTTCTAAGGTTTTATCAGTTGAAATGAGGGGGAAAAAAAAAAAAAAAAAAAAAAAAAGGAAGTGTTACGGGTTGTTCTCTTTGCTTAGGAATCCAGTTGTCTTTCAGGAAGCTTATATCAGCAGGAGGACACAGAATGTGAGAGCTGACTTGCACTTTTTCCTTTACAGTAATTTTTTGATTATTGCCTAATCTAAATGCAATAAATCTAAAATTGTCACTGTTATTTAGTTTCCAAAGGATTTTTTAAAAAAGAAACAGGAATTAGTACTTTGTGAGAAAAAAAAAGTAAAGGATAATGTGTCTAAGTGTAGTTAGGTTAGAGTAATTTAAAGAAAAAACAGTACCAATTAATATTAAAACAACTAGATGAAAATCGTGATTGGTAAGTATTTATGAACCTAGTAATATAAATAATATATTTACTGTAAATAACTTTTAATAATTTCTACTTTTTCCATATCCTCAAAGCAAAAATGGAACATAGAAGCATTCATCAGTTTAATAAAAAGAAAATTTAAAAAATGCCAAAATAGCTAAACCCAGTAATAGTTGATTCTGAAATTTCACCGCAGAAACAGGAGAAGAGTATGAGATAATGAAAAAATATGCGCATAAATAAGTTATTCATAATAAGAAATAAAAAACCCCAAACAACAGAATTAGAAAAGAGATTGGACTTGGGAGACAGAACTATCTCATCAGGAATGTATTATCATGAGTCCCAGCGTAAAATATGTAAACTAATAAAACTGCAAAAACATCTGATATTAAGTTTGTTAAAAATTTGAGAATGAAAAAGCAATTTTCTACAAAAGTATTAGGGATTTTTTTTCAATCAAACTAAAATATATTTAAAGAAAATATTACTAAAACTAAGAGAATATTGCTTTAATTTACTTTTTTTGTTCCATATGGTATTTATTTCTTTTATGCAATTTATCTTAGAAAATACATTATATAATGAGTTTATTTCCTGCATTGAAGTAGTTTTAGCTGGAGTATTTATCTAAACTGTCTGAAAAGTCCTTTAAGAGGAAAAGTTTTCATGTCTGTATTGTCGTTTAGACAGTTGTTCTATCACCTGACCCCACACAAGAAGGGGGATCGGGAAAAGGAAGAGAGACCCATGGACAGAAATGCAAACAGATTTAATAGAAAATGACAATGAACTAATATTAAACCAAATAGTACCCTAAGATAAGGAGTTATGCTCAGCACCAGGCAGCAGTTGCATGCTGTGTGCTTCTATCAGTGCAGGCTGAATGCCAACACTGTGAGCACAGCAGCTTCAGCAAGACATGATGGTCACAGCAAGGGGAGGAGAAGGCCTCAGGTTCAGGATGACCATCCAGATGGATGGGACCCTTTCAGGATGGCAGCCATGACAGAATTAAAAAACATCCCTGCAAACTTCCTGATATATGGTGAGGGTGACCTTCATGGTATGGAATACTTGAGTTAGCTGGTTTGGGTCAGCTGCCCTGTGCTTTGCCCTTCCTAGCCCACTGCACCTGCATGGTTCAACCTTGGTGCAACTACACTCAACCTTGGTCACTGTGTTTATACCTGCATACCAGAGATGAGAATAAAACATACCTTCTGTTCTCACAGAATTGGACTCTGCAGCCTTTAAAACTACAGTTTCTCTGAACAGAAATATTATTTTATAATTCTGTCTCAACAAAGCCAGGACACTTTGCCCAACTCTCCCCAAACTCAATATTTTTCTCAGTAAAGTGTATAGATTTTACCCATCACCAAAATCTCACCTTTGATGTTTAAAACTCCCTTTGTCTAGATGGAAAAGTTTGACTCACATGAGCCCCAGACCTCACCCAGCACAGCACCCCAGAGTGAGAGCTCCTTATTGGAGTTATCTGTCATGGAGATTTCCCTCCACTGACATCTTCATCTGTCATAATGACATAACAGAAGTTTGATTAAAGCTTGTTAATATGGGAGGCCCCAAACCTATAAATGCATTGCCTACCTTTTTTTTCATATAAAGTGAGTACCCATTTGCTTGGTGTTAAGTTTTTCAAATACACACACAAATTCAAAAAAAACTGTGTTTGATTAAGATCACCATAAGATCCTAATGCTACTGAAAAATACACTCAGAAACAGCATCATGTTGTTGTGCTGTAAGTCATCTTATTCAGAAAGAAAGAACATGTTACAGCATAGGTGGACCAAACAAGCTGCTTGCTTTAATAGCTTTTTTCCTGCTAAAGCACTTTATAAACCAAATTTTGGCTGGCTCTTTTTCTTACCAGAAACAAACTCCTGACAAATTACCTACTACAGTAACTGGATCCAATAGAAAAAAAGACCAGCAGGCAAATATATATTAAATCTTTGAGATTTTATGAAGTCTTTTATTCACCTGATATTGCAGGGAAATGCCCAAATGCAGAAAGATTGCCATTGATTTTTGTGCCATTGTAAAGCTGCCTTGAAGCCGCCATTCAAAAACACCCAAACCCAAACCAACAAAAAAAACCCAAACAAAAAAATGAGCAAAACCCCTCACATACTTTCTAACTACAGTTAGACTGTTGTATCATGTGGGTAAAGCTCCTTTACTATAGCCATATATGTTTCTTATGTCTGGCAAAGCATACCTTTCACATAGATGACATAAATGTGGTTCTGCCACTATAGTCTATGCAATAGGTTTTTGCTGGTACAGATAAATCAGGCTCAAATTACACCCTATTTGCCCCAAGTGCAACATGAATATGCCAGCAAGCAAGAGAATATAGTTTTACATTATATTCTGGAACAGGAAATGTATACAGATAAATTAACAAATGCATGAGCAGCCTTATACAATGTTGATCATTACCCTAAACATTTTAAGAATTTAAGGTGGAAAATAATATGATCTGAGAGATAAAATAACAAGATCTCAGGTGAGGTTCTGGGTGATATCCACATACATGATTCAGCATTTTTCTTAAGAACAATTAACTATTATTTAAACATATTAGTGTATGGTGAAAGTATATGAAACTTTATGAGGACACTTTCATAAAGCAAGTATTTTAAAATAGAAGCAAAAATTATATTTCTTTGTTAAAGAAACACAGAAGGAGAAAATTAGGCAGACAAAAAAACAGTATACCCTTGTGAGAGAACATAATGTAGCAGCAGCAGCACAACCTTCACACCTGTTAACATCTAAGGTATGTTTTCTATAAAAGGAGTTTTGAGAGCGAAGGGCACGTTCAAGGCACACATCCAACCTCTCTGATTTAAGCACTCACACTCGGCAGTCCAAAATCAACATTAAAACATGCATTAAAACTGCAATACAGTCATAAAAATGAAAATGTAAACTCTGATATAAAACATAACACTCAATTTTGAAAGCAACAATCTTGATCAACTTAAAAAAATATATTCTAGAATTTTTGCTTGGGAACTGAATTCAGAACTTCTTATCTCTTCCATTTTGTTTGTACCCTTAACTTGTGTATAAAGCTTTTGATTTTAAGGGTTGTGTTGCAGGAGTCATCAGTAGACTGAGGTTCTGATTAGATATTGCCAAGTATTAAACTGCTTCAGCATCTGTAACAATGAAGCGAATTCCAAATGTTTTAAACTGTCCATATGTTTAAATGCCAGATGCCTGATGTGCAGATAGAAGTCAGAATTACATGTGCACAGATTCCTGAGCTGCATGGGTCTGCTTGGCATATTAGAAATATGTATTTTACATGAGTACTTTAAAACCTTTGTTATATATTATTTATTTATTCTTTTTATTATAATTTGTCCCTTTCTATCTTGTTATTCTTAAAAAAATATAGTCTTGAATTACCATGGCTAGATGGTAATATTAGACTCTATATTAGACTCAGCTGTCAGTGAGACAAGGGACAATGCTTCAGAAACTCTCTTAGGAAGCAGAGTTCCAAGAGAGTCACATTTCCTTCCTGTAGCCTGTGACATTCACTCCCCGACTGAATTCTTCAACCCTGGGACTCCTGTCTCGGTTACCCTCCATCAGGTAGTACAACCTACCCCAGGAATGAGCTGAAACACAGTTTTCTGTCCTATGTTCATCACACTACACAGCTATGAGGTACCAAGCTGGTAGACTCAGGCAGACATATACAACCATCCTGTTCTCGTTGCCATCTGGAGATACAATGCTTGGACCAACTATGGAAGACTGAAATAAATGTGACTGAAAGGTCTACATGATGGCTTTGATACTGGCCAGTAAGCATGGCCTCAGGGCAGCTTTTGGGATAAACCTTATATCCCCAGGACAAGAATCCTTCAATCTACCACTCGCTTTGTCACTGAAGAAACCAGTTTCACCAGGAATTCATACCATGATTGATATAAATAAAGCAGATAGATGAGGAATAAGAAGCTGAAAAAAAGTATTGTTCCCTTAGTTAACAATGGGAATATAGTCTACCCTTTCAAGTACCCTTCTGTGTTACCTTATTTTATTTCCAGGATTTCTGTGGTTTTATTCTGTGCTGTGATTTTAACTTTTTTCTCTCTTCATGACTGTCTAATACTTGGAAACATAATCCTTCTTTAGGATGCAAAAATTCTACAGCTCTGGCTCTCTTTTATGATTAATAAGGGAAAAGAAAAGAAGGAAGCTTGAGTCCTGAACATAAGTTCAGATCATCCGTATTCTTAATTGTTAACTGAATCCCTAGCTTTGATTTGGATTTTTAAAATTACTTCCAAACTTAATATTTCACAAAGATGGTGCAAGATCCAGATTTTTAGAGAAACATACTAGCTGCTTTTTTTAGACATTGGACCTGAGGGTCATTCTCTGGTTCTCTTCTATTTATAGTATAAACAGAGCCATTGATTTTACATAATTATATTTATGTCACAGGAAAATTTTATAACTTTATATTTTAATCCAATTATATCACAGTTCATTATTACTTTCATCCTTCCACTCAACCTAGAAGTTGAAGCCTAGCTCAATTAAAATTGCTTGCTTGCAAAAGCTTCATGTGAATATCTGATTCTACTGAAGCCAGAAGAATTTCCCATTTACTTTAGTACTGTCATAGGCTCATGCTGACCTCCTAAGGCTATCCCAGGTAGACTTTGCATCAGTCAACACTAGGTCAACTAAGAAATCCCTCTGATAAGGTCATAGGTCTCAAATTGGTTCATTTAAGACCATACAGTGTAAAGTAACTGAATTAAGATGACCTTAGGTACAGTTTTCTGTGTTAAAGCTGTTTTAGTTAATGCTCCCAAAGTCTCTTTCTTCCCTGCAGGACACAAACTGCCTCTATTAAAGTCAGTGGAAATTGCTGATGTTCTGCAGGGAGGAATAAGGTCTTGAGATTAAGAAGTCTGCACTAACAACACCTCAGTTAAGATGTTTTTCTTTCAGAAACACCTGTTAAAGGCAGCTGCTAAAGTGATTTAGGAGCACTCAAGTGCCAGATCATATATTTGGAGTAACTGCTAAGATGTAGGTAAAGCCCTTCAGCAGCTGTGAGGCAGTGGTTTGACAGGGGGGAGACATGGCTTGTTTTCTTTTTTCTTTCTTTTTCTTAACACTGATACCGATGCTTTATAAGGTAGATGACAAAATATGAAACTGAAATAGTAATAAATTCATAATACAGATTATTCACAACAACATGCAATTGGCTAAGATTGTCAAATATGCCAAATCCCAAAATGATGTCCAGGAGACATTACCTTCACAAGATAAACCCATCTCACTCAGTTCCTCCCTTCTCCCCTTTTGGACACACCAAACTGTAGTCAGATAGTGGTCTGTTTCAGTTGTATTCTAGAGCTGTGACCCTGGATGGGCTCAGCTGTTCTGATGCATAACTTCAACACAATCTGTGTGTAGTCACACTACCTCATCTGGTGCCAGAGAACAGACCATGCGAGCAGAAAAAAATAGAGGTTTATTATTTTTCATTTTTAATAAACTTGAAGTGACTCTGCTACCATTTAAAGAAATTATTTGTTTTTTATATACCATGACCTACGGTATGACCTATGGACACTAAAGGCAAAAAAAGAAAGGACCACAATTAGGTCACTAGGCTGGTATTTTTAAATCTATCAGTTTGGTTACACTGAGTGAACATATGGCTAATTTAGGGATTACTGTAAGGCAGCAGCAACATATTGAGCATTTAAGAATCATCAGCTATGTAAAACTCATTCTGGTGAGTTTTTGTTGTGCTTCAGCTTGGTAGGTTGCAGGCACAACATTCCAGGTTCTTAAGTAATAGAAAAAGCTATGTATAAGTCTTTTTCTTAATTTTTCAATCAGGTCCTACCCACACAAGGAAAATAGGGCATGCTTTAAATTGCTTAGTGTTTTGTTTTTTTTTATTTTTAATCATTTTGAATTACCTATGAAGACAACTTGAATCCATTACAGGCATAAAAAATAGGGTTTAAAAAAACTTGTTAAAATTCAGTTTAAAAAATGGTCAGAAAGTAGTGTCTTTCTCCTCAGAGAAAGAATTTCATCTTTCCTAGTTCTTAATTGCAGCACATGGTATAGAACTGTAATATAAAAGTAAGTTTAAAATTCAGGTTTGTTCTGTAGTTATAACTGTGGTGTAGCTGGGTAGCAGGGCTGTGCCTGTGTGCACACCTGATGCACTCAAGTCATTACCTCCTTGGTGAGACCAAGGTACCTCCCACAAAGACATCTGTGTAGAGGAGATAACGGAGGAATTTAGACAATAGACAGACTTGAGACAGTGATTGACCAAACTTCTAACCACCCTCCCAATTAAGGATTTGACTAATTGGTGCAGAAGCTCTCCCGGTGGAAATTTCAGATAGCCCTGAAGATTTCCTCCAGGAAAACCTGCAGTGCCTAGATGAATTTCTATGCTTAAATATCTCGATTAACATCCTTGGTGGAGAAACTTCCTATCTCAGAGACTCTCAGGAGGTTGCTGCTGCAAAATTCATCAAATTGCACGCAGCTTATGTCCAACAGGGCAACTTTTTGTAGATAGTTAAGACAAGTAGGAGATGTTTTGCCTATAGCTTGAAATAGTCCACTACAGTAGAACTTGAATCTGATGCAGGTGTCAAACAAGACCAGTGCCTGGTGGACTGCTGAGCTGTCTTCAGCCAATCCAGCTGAAGACACTGCTCCAAGGAACCTTGACATGGAGGTGCCTGTCACTGTCTGGATAGCCACCAATTGTCCTGCTCAAGAGATTTAATTCACCAATCAAGTACTACCCTGTGCCAAAATGTCACAGATTAAGATTTAGCAAAGTGCTCTGTGTCTGTGCAGCATAATCATCACAAAGTAGCCTAATGTAAACTCAGAGGAAGTGGTGTCACCTCCACAGCATGATTTATGCCAACTACCTTTTAGACAGTTAAAAATGCGTAATTCTTCTCTAAAAGTAAGATTGTTATACTAATTATACTGAGAGGCAGCTGTGCTAAGGGCACTCAGGTTCACCATTGGCACTCTGCAGTAGTGATGTCTCCATCCTGCGATGCAGCTGTGGTAACGCAGCTGCAAAGTATTTTTCCCCCACCATCATTCTTCTCCTTTTCCCTCACCTTCACCCATGTCAGGGCCAGCCCTGAACCATGTCCTTGATTTTACTCAGATTCCAGCGAAATACCTCACCCAGTAATCTTTCATCAAAATATCATTATTTTAAAGCAAATACACAACTTTAGAAGTAGTTTACAGTAGAAAACCATGGAAATTTTTACTGCATTATGTTAGCTGGCTAATCCTCAAAAATAAACCAGGAAATATATGGAAAGAGGAATGAAAGTCACTCAGAGAAAAAAAGGATCTTCACTTGCAGTTGGATTTTTTTTTAAAAGCTGCTATTGCTGCTATTAGCATCCTAAATTACCCAAGCCTTTCTCCATGCCATATCCTTCCTTGTTCCAGCATAACTTTGTAGTGGCAAAAAGATCTAAAAGAGTGAGCAATCCTGATGAAAATTCACATAGCAGAATGAAACAGGCATTTTTCAGCTCCATCACTTCTCTCCAGTGTGGTTCATTGCACAATGGTGGAGTGAGGGCAGGTGTGAGTGGTAAGCATTTTTTTTTTTTGGCAGTTATTATAGAACAGCTTAAAGTGCTTATAAACCACCAGCCCTTCATACCCAGTGTGTTGCATTATACAGACCAAGAATATTTTCCAGAGGCTTTAAAGGCCTATCTAATTTTATATAATACAGTATTATCCAGTAGTTGAAAACTATGCCTGTAAAGTGCAGTGAAGAATTGCTGCTTTCTTAATCAATCACAAATGTTCTTTAAAATAGACACAAAAATAGTTTAGATGTTATCCACAAAAAGGATATATTTATTACATTCTTTGTTACAAGGCACTGAAATCTCCTGTGTAATTCTAACCACTTTTTTTTTCAACATAACCAGAAGATAAGTTAAATCAAAGTTTTACGTATTTAAGGAGAAAAAACTTACACGTTGTCCCGATTTTTAAACAGTAACAAATCCTGGAGACCATTATATGGAGTTCATGGTACTGTGGTAGTACTTATGATAATGATAATTAGCCTAATACATAAATAATACATTAGTCTGCTTCTCTCTACTTGGCAATGGACCAGATTCTAAGGTCACTCTTTATAAGACAAAAAAAACCCCAAAAACAAAACAAAAAAAAAACCATGTTAAGAGTTAAGGCCTTCCTCACCATTAAGTGCATCATACATAGATCTATTGGTTCTAATTTAAGGTCTTTAAGTTGTAAAACTTAAGCAAACCAAAGCACTCTAGACAAACTATGTAAAAAAAGCAAAAAGCAAAAGTAAATAACGATTAATTATAAGAACATTTTAGAAACAGCACAGGAACTCATTTGAACAAAAATAAAGTTTGTGTTAAAAGAAACAAACCTTACCTGATAAATAGCTAACAGCATTTTAAAAAAATAGAATAGAATGAGCAAACAGACGAAACAAAACCAAACCTGAACAAAACCAGAAAAGCTTTATAACAAATGATCCAGAATATATTTTTATAATGGAACTGAGAAGAACTTAGTATAAACCTAAGCTAAATAGACAGAATTTACAAAAAGGAATAACATGCTTAGCACTTTAGAATCAGATGTGAAAATTAAATGCTTACCAAATTTTTCAGATATGGAGAAACCTCAGATGTACAATGTATCAGTCATAAAAATCTTGGTCATGTTCACAAGCAAGCTAGAGGTGCTTACTGCAATCATCCCAGAATGATTGTCATCAACCACAACTGAGATTCAGACTGATGACAAAAGAATTATGATCAGTTTAAGTGATCCATCCTCACTCACTGACTCCCAATCTTCACTACAAAAACAAGTCAGTGTGCTTCATTGTGTATATGCAAGTTGTAGAAGTTACTTTTTGGTATTAAATGAGTATTAAAATACTTTGCGTTGGCACTGGAAGTGAAATTGTAAGAATATCTGTAGTTAAAAGGCACCAACAATAATTAAATGTCAGAAAATTTATTACTGATATAGATTCTCTGTTATTTATTACAAAATCACAGTAATAAATATCTCAATAATATTCTTGCTGCAAATGGCAAAGAATGTAAAAACATAATTATGCTCTGTATTACAATTTTCTTTACACATATTTTGCCGACTCATACTTGACAATGCAATACTTTTTTTTTCTACATTCAGTGACTAAATTTAAACTTGAAGCTGCATCACCTTGCACTGAAATTTCATAATATCTCTAGCATGCTAAACAAGGTCAACAATAGCTTTTTCTACATGGCTAAGAAGCTTCCAAGAGCTATTTAGAGGTGAAATCCAACAGAAGTCAATAGCAAAACTTCTGTTTACTTCACTATGTACTTATATTACAAGGATGATATTATTGATCAAGTAGGTAATGATTTCTCTAAATCAGAACTCATCCAAACTACTATTCAGCAGTCTTGATTTTAGCATTTTGGGCAACAGTAGCATTGCATTAGCTTTGAAAATGTGCAGGAAAAGGAACCATCACATAAGCTTTCAGAAACAAAAACTTGTCTTCTGTGTAAATAAGATTTACATTCAGGAATCAGAACATTTACACTTATCAAAACACAAAGATATTTCTAAAAGAATAGTTTTGATAAATGCTACAACCCCAGCCAGATCCAAGCAGGTTAATTATGTTGTTTAAATAAATTGTGTTTTTCGTAAGTACAATGTTCTATGCTCTTCATTCAAAACTAGTCTTAGTATAATTTGATCCATTCCTGTCTGTTAGATAAAGACCTCACTACTAATTACCAACTGTCTAAAAGGTAGGAAACAAGAAAAATTTATTAAAGATCATATTTTGCAGTGCAGGGCTTTTATGAATGGAATCTTAGTTTTGATCAATGTAAACTTAAAAAAAAAATAATCATAAAAAAGATTAACAGTGAATTGTCAAAGTCTGCAATGAAACAAAGTTATCTGGGTAAAATGAAAACTGGATGTGTAAACTGAAGAAGACTCACAAAATCGAATACCTGAGACACCAATGACAAAAAAAAGTCAGTGGAGATAAATGTAAAGTGAAGCACAATTAAAAATAAAAATCAGATTTTCATAGATGGACTCAGAGCTGCCTGTTAACACAGCTAATGGAAGGTGTCCTTGGGATTACTCAGATGGTTATATAAATACTATAACTCAATGACAGTCAAAGAGTGTTAGGAAAGGAATTGAGAACAAAACAGAAAATTGTTATACCACGATATAAATTCATATCCCAGATCTTAAATTATGTGTTGATTTTTTGTGGATTGATTTGGTCTTGTACTGATTTTCAAAAAAGGAAAGAGAGATCTATAGGTCATTCAGCCTCACGCTGGTCCCTGGGAGCTTCCCAGGGAGCAAGTTCCTTTATAAACCATTTCTGATATAGGAATAACCAACACATGTTTACCAAAGGTGACCTATGCCTGATCAACCTCACTGACTTCTATAATGAGTTTACTAAATCTGTAGAGTTGGTGGGCAGTGTTTACTTTGACTTCAGTAAAGCTTTGAACCCCAACTCCCTTGGGGTGTTGGGGAATTGTGATGGATGAACTTCTAGATAAGTGAAAAATCAAATGGATCATCAAACGCAAAGGGTAGTGGTTCATAATCTACCTGGAGCCTGGTTACAAGCAGAGTTCCTCGCAGACTAATCTGGGGATTTATCACGTTTAACACCCTTTTCAGTGACCTGTGGGACATGATGAAATTTGTCTTCAAGAAGTTCGTAGTAAACTCTGAGATGGAGATGTGTTGTTGGTATGCTTGAGGGCAGGACTGTAACTGAGAGGCATCAAGAAAGGCTGAAGGAATGGACTAACAAGATCCTTATGAAATCCAGCAGTGACAACTGCAAAGTCCCGTGTTTGAGGCAGACTGACCCCCTGCAGACAGTACAGACTGGGGACCGACTGCTGAAAGGGACATGGTGGGCAGTGGGCCAAATATGAGTCATCTCTGTGCCCTGGCAGAAGAGCTCACTGCATATTGAGCTGTATCAAAGAGAGCATAGCTAGTAGATCAAGGGAAGTGATTATTGCCCTTCACTCAGCAATTAACAAACTTCATCAGGAATACTGCAGTTGTTTATCATGACTTTTGTAAAAGTAGTGTTTACAAAGTTGAATGAGTGGCAGCAGAGTTCAGACTACAGCAGAAGGTCACCAAGATGGACAGGGGCTGGAGAACTTTGCCTGAGAGAAGAGGTTGAAGGAATGGGGCTTGTTCAGCCTGGAGAAGAGAAAGTATTTGCTTTTTGATACATAAGGAAGAGGCTACCAAAAAGAATGAGTCAAGTTCCCTAACAGGTGGGACAGAGGGAGAAAAAAGACACTGGTAAAAAACTGGAATAGGGCAAGTATAACAGGGTTATAAGAAAAAAAAAACAAAACCAAACACTCTATGAGGGCAATTAAACACTAGGACAGGATGCCCAGAGAGGTTATGGGATCACCATGTTTGGAAGTTTTCCAGACTCAAATGGACACCGGAAACTAAGCAACCAGGTTTAAATTCACTGTCCGCTCTGCTTTGAGCAAGAGATTTGACTAGATGGACTCCCAAGGTCCCATCTAAACCCAGTAATGTTACGATCTTTTGTTGATATGTATCTGGAACCTAAGTGATTTCTCATAAATAAATATTTCCTAGCTGAATTTGACCCAGACAGTGGTACTTGAATGGGCCTCCTCTAGAGTATGATAAGAAACCGTATCTAGAAAATGGAGATTTAAGAGTTAGATGGAAGGATGTGGTTCTATAGAGAACCAGTACTATTCAATATATAACAATTTAGAGGATGGAAACAGAAATAAGATTTCTTAACTTGACATAGTATTTAATTTTGGAAGTTGTAAGCACAAATGACAGGCCAGAATCCAAAATCAAACAATATTATCCAACTGAAGAAATATTTGGGAAGGGAAAAAAAGTCAATAAACATAAATGCAAGATTCTGCCTTTTTATTAGACCATTTCTTTGTCCAACTAACTACATAACAGTAAAAATGGATCTGTGGGAAATTAGCTGAGCATGTAGCAATGGTATTTTGTAGGTTTTTTTAAGAGTATAGATTAGCATAATAAAATACAGAAAGCAAACCTGAAAGACAGGTATCAATATTTGCCTCCTCCCAACACTAGTACAGCTTCAGATGGGTCTTTTACAGATATTAGACTATGAGAACGATGTGGGTAGAGAAATCCTGGGCTTAAATTATCAAGAATAATGTATGACCCTCTTCATATGACCTGTGAAGAAGGCTTGAAAGAACTGTGGTCGTTCAGTCTAATCAGATAGAAAAGAAACCTGCTGCCACTTTTGAAATACGTAACAGGCTCCTGCTGCTTTCTTTCTGTGTGAAAGACAGGTCAAGAAGCCATGAGATGAAATTGCAGTGTGAGAGCCAGGTCTGGCATTAGGAAAACTTTCTGACTTTAAGAATAGCAAATCACTGAAATGGACTGATCATGAAAATAGTAAGACTCTGCATCATCTGTGGACTTTGAGAGGAAGTTAGACAGACTCCTGTCAGGCATACTTAAGATTTAATTGCTTCACACTGGAGATGGAGGGGTGGAACAGAGGACCTCCAGAGATCTTTTCTAACCAGAGGCACAGAATCATGGTGAGGCTGGGACATGAGGTTTCTCTTGCTAAAGGAATGCATAATCTCATAGAAATTAAGAGGTTCATGCCTTATGAAAAAATCCCTTTTCTCATACATCTGTGCTTTCCAGTGGTGATAAGCAGCTCCAGTGTTCTTAAGGTGAGGACTCCTAAGGATAAGAGAGTGTTTTATGTACCCAGGGCACAAGCAATTCACTATTTTGAAAAGTTGTTCCTGCAAAGTACAAAAAAACCAGAATGGATTGAAAGATAGAGAGTCAAATGGAAGATTTTAAACAAATGAAATAAGAAAATGAACAAGTATTCAAAAGATCTAATCTCTCCCAGCCTATTGAGTGCATGCAGTCCTGTTTCTGGAACATGCAGCTGTTTATTTCTAGATGGAGTAGAAGCCAAGTCACCACTGCAAATGACGTGAACCGTAAATAATGCCTCTGGTGTTCAGCAACTCTGGAAGTTCTCACTTGGTCTCTGTGTTGATGCTTCACTATGGATACTGATGCTTCAGAACAAACTTTAGAACATCAATATGCTAGTATTTAAATATCCCTGGAAATGCAGCTGTGAGGAGGGAGGAAGATTCTAGTGTACACTGTAAGTTACCTACAATTTGCACTCCGGTTCACTCAAAGCTTTTGTAAACACAGGAGAAGACTACAAACTCCCTTTTCTTTCTGATAAAATTAGTGGGTTGATGTGCTTCTCTGTACCAGAGTTTCTATAGTAATTGCTATATAGCAGCTGAGATGTAAAAGTTGGATCCACTGCTGGTGAAAATCAACACAATTATATTCACTTGAGTGGAACTCTGCCACATCATTCCAGCCCAGTGTCAGATCAAAAATGTCATATGTCAAAAAAATCCATCTCTTTTTTTTATACTGAAAGGTAAAATACAAATAGGATTTTCTATTTTTTTTAGAAATCTTATTAAAACAAAACAAAAACAAAAAAACACACCCCACAACAGTTTATTTATCTAACTTATAGTCAGACTAAGTGTAACAGACTTCTCAAGATAATCTATCAAAAATTAGTTCCCTAAGCAGGGCTTCTTTCACATTAAAATGCTATAGCAGGGCAATTTCAAAGTGGAAATGGTGGCTGTTGTTTAAGCCAGTGTGGTGACTCAGAAAAGCTTAAGGATTAGAAGTGCAGTGCAGGAAACATAATTATTCTGCCTTAGAGAAGAAGGGGTGGAATTGGTTGTTCTTTCCATAGGAAAGAGGGAAGTGGAAGGAGAGCTCTGGAGCACTGAGTATATTAAGCAATGCTGAAAATGAGCAGCATTCCCTGTTGCTTGGGGACAGGAGGAACAGCAGCTGTAAGTTTTCCTTCAGGGTAATAAGTGCTTTCCCACAGTCTTCGATTATTCTTTCAATAAGAATAATGAGGTTAATTTACTGAAGTTGAGGCATAGGCAAAGTAGGTACCAGGGACCAAGGGGATTTTACAAGACTGCAGCCAGACATGGGTTTTCCTTAAGGCACAGGAATCTTTTGAAGCCAAAAAACCCTCTTAGAGTCTTTGCCCAAGGCTTCTAAATCAGAGGATTTTAATTATTATTGTTTTAAACCCTAGTTCATAAAATCTTAATGTTTACAAAATAATCTGCTCAAAACTTTGGAGGGATTGACCCATATGCAGTTGTACATAACACCTCACAAGGTGAGACCTTCAGCTGTTATTTCAAAATCATTTGAGGAAATTAGGAGCTGCCCTTTCAAGTGTCCTTGGAAATGACAGTCTCAACCTAGACCCCTGTAGTCATGGTAGTTTGTTCAGTCTATTTCCATGTGAATACCAAACAGGCAATTTAGAAGTCTAATTTTTACCCTCCCTTTACTGTCAAAGAGGAATTAGACCATATGAAGTCATCAAGGACTATCTGAGGATTTGCTATAACACCCATCACCATGGTATCTAAGTGCTTCCTGAAAAGACCCATTAATCACTGTGACTAAGCGTTCCCTCCTACCTGATCTGTCAGCTGAACGGCTGTTACTTCAGTTTCTGATTTATGTCCTCATGATTTAGCTTAAATATGGGCATCCAGTAGGACACTGGATAATCTCCCCTTTTTGAAAACATCACAGAAAAAGACTCAGTTTAACAGATTAATTTCTCTTTCTGCTTGTGATGGGGCAAGTTTAGATTAAGGGTATAGATTTTCCGCATGAAACAAGAAATTTCAAAATTACAAAATTACACTGGAGTTATTAAATCAATGGGATTACCCAAGTTACTAAGGCATTTTCTGACAAAATGAATTTCATCAACCAGTAGACTGATTTGTAGAAATATTATGATTACTATAACAACAGTTTCTCAAGCGCAGGATGGAAATTGTCATCATAAATTCTATCACATTCTCTTCACAATCAGGCTGTTGGTGAGTCTTGTGAGATGCAGGGTACCGCAATGTGTTAGTGTGGTAGCCCAATCACAGTGCTCTCAGATACAGCACAAACAGTTTCAGTTAGACAAAAAATACCTAAGATTCCTGAAACTTGTATGATGGAATTTTTAAAATGCTTCAAATCTATTAATTTATTATTTTTTAAACAATAAATAGATGGAATTTTTTTCAATAAATATTTGAAAGGAAATTAATTAAATCACCATTATTTTTCATCTGATTTCTCAGTGAAATTAGCCAGTCACACCAGTTCATGAATTCAAGTAAAACAGTTTGTTGTGTTTTTTTGCACTTGGTGTTTTGGAATTAACATTATTGGCTTCTTTGCCTCTACCTGAAGTAGAATTACCCTATTGTCCTTGATAAATAATATTTGCTATCACACCATCATAAGAAAATCTTGAAGTCTAAAAGCTACTGCTTCCATTAAGGATAGTGAAAAATCACATTTATGTATTATTCCTTTCTGTACTCAACTAAAACCAGGTAGCTTTGTCACTTTCTCTTGTCTTGTACATAAATTTTGTTCTTAAATATGTAACTTTGCTTTAATATTATTTTACATTTAGGATCTATGACATCAGAAATGTGGAGTTTTTTTCTGGAAAAACTGGTTGATCAAGCATTTCACAGGGTTTTAGGTATAATATTTACATAAAGCACAACATAATGTTAGAAGACCACTTGACACTATGGTCTTTCTTGACATTTTAAAATCAGGATTTCATTTTAAAGAAAAGCTTCTGGTTATCTTCTCTCCTCATTTACATAGTAGACAGCTGGTACTGGACAAAACCCACAAATTTTTGGTTATGGCCTTTGTTGCCTCAATTTTCCTTTCTGTAACAAGGGTTTCTGTGTTAGAAGAACATTACCCAAAAATTTGTGAGTGTAATATAAGTGCAATTCTACTTATGTAATGTCATTAGACTTCAAAATCTACTAGGAAGAAGAAATGTTCACCAACAATCTCCAGGAGTCCTTTTTAAAGCCTAGGCAAATGTGATAATCCTTCACTTTCTTCAGGAACTAGTAGTAAATAGTTTTCAAAGTCAGAGGCAGAAATAAGGATTATTATTTGAAACTAGTTAATATGAACAGACAGACTTTAAATTTGCAGAATTTTCCGATGAACAACTTTGTTTCCTTTGGGAATCATACTGAAGCAATATGTTCCAGGGCTTATTTTGACAAGTTAAGAGAAGCAGAAGAGGCTTGAACTTTTAACTTGATACTCTGTCCATCTTCCATGAATTGTCTTTATAAAAATTGTCTGTTCCAAACTTTTCAACTTTCTTCTTAGCAGAATGAAGGGATATAACTCTTGTTCCAGTGCCAGTGTGCAGCTCGTCTGGCTGTATCAATGCGTACTTACCAGCCCCTGAAGAGCTCAACTCCTAGGATCATTTAGCATTCCTTGACACTGGTGTTTAATTAGAGAATGTTTGAACTCTTTAAACTGCTAGTCACTCACAGTTGCTTGCATCACCTTTTCAAACTTTTAAACATTGATTTTTATTTTTAGAAATGCTTAATCCCCTTTTTAATAGAAGAGAGTGAAGAGGATTAAGCCAATGAGGAGTGAATTGAATACTAAACAATGTGAGGAAAGATACTCCGACAGCAGCCTGCACAGAGTCATCCTGGAAGACAACTGCAAAACAGGCAGAAAGATGGAGGGCATTTTAAATTTATATGACTCTTACAATTAGCTATCAAAGCCCATGAATACATAAAGTTTAGAGATGTAGGTTAAGAAAAATGCTCATATGAAATATGAGGTAAATAAAGAAAGCATCTGGAAAATAAAGTTATTAGGGATTGATCAAAAGGAAATAGCATGTCTCCCTACATCTGACAAACATACAGTTGGTCAGAATCGTGCACACCATAACCATCAATTCATTGCTATGGAGAATGCCAACAGCAGGCTTCCAGTTCAACTGTGCTTTCCAAAATAAGGGACAAATATGTGAGAAATAGGTAGCAGAAAACTTCTGTGGTCAATTTCTTCAGGAGGGGGTACCAAAGAATAATTTAGGTTACAAGGAATCTCTGCAAGTCATCTGGTTCAACACTTGTTTTTTAGCAGAGCTAAACTCAAAGACTTTTGCATAATTATAGCCTGCATCTTATTTTATGGTGTAGGCTGTATTATATCTCATTATATCTCATATAGATCAGCACACCTCTACTTATTTCAGAATATAAATCAGGCATGTATTTTTGTATTGATTATTTAGTTTTAATGTAGACATATTACAGGCATAATTTGCCAAAAATAATGACAATGGCAAGGAAAAAGGTCTCTCTGATAATAAACATTGAAGATTCTAGGCATTTGAACCACAAATTTGCAGCCTGTCTCAAAAGTAATCAGTTTTCCTGAGGGCTTACAAGAGAGGCATAATGCAGATGACAATTTATGCACTTTTCTAGGTGATACAATCTTTTACTCTTATGATGAAAAATACTAAATAGCAAGTAAGAGCTAGGCAAATAATCCCCTTAAAATTTAGTATTTAATTGGTAAATATTTCAGAAGTCTCATACTTGCACAAGAACTTAATTTTCTGTGTTTCTGAGCTTTTTGAAAATGTAAAGCTTCTGAAATGATAATATTTTGCTATTTCTGAGTCCACTTTCTCCTTTAGGCACCAAAATTATTTCCTTGCAGCAGAACTTCAGTGGTTGGTGGTCTGTGAGAGTGAGCCACCTTCCTCGGTGCCATACATGGTGCATTAGTGTGATTCTCCTAATTTTATTCAGCCTGAAGAGAGCATTAAGGAGGCCGTGAAGCCCAGAACCCACCTTCTGGATGAATATGCAAAGAATCATAATGAGTATGAAAGCTCCGTTAGCTCAATGACATTCAAAGTCCTTGCTATCACAATGCCTGACCACTGGAGTTACTGGAATGGAAAAGAGTGTTCTTGTCATTTAGTCAGTGTTTTCCACTCATTGGGATTCAGCCCATTCTCTAGTGGCAACTGTGCTAGGATTTCTACAGCTTTAGGGCTGCAATAAATCACTTAACCGTAAAAAAGGGTGGGACAGACGAAGATTATGGACTGCAATGGTTTGTGGAGGTTTTCTCATTTGCATATTGTTTTCCCTCCCTGGTGGATAGGCTGGCATTCATTAATTTCCCCTCAAACAGAAACTCTTGTTTGTCACAGAAAGCCCCAAGATACATCTCCTGAATTAGTCCTACATACAGATATTATACCACAGAGAACAATAATCAGTATTGATTGTTTCCTATCATATTTGGGAGAAACTGGCTCTTTTGCAGTAATTTTTAAAATCTGCATTGCTTGGGCAGTATCCAGGAGGCTGCTAGACCTGTGGCTTGGCTTCTAAACACATTGTGTCTCCTTAAGAATGAGATTTATATTGGATGAATCCCAGAGGTGAATATAATGACCTCTTTCACCTTGTCAAAAGGCCAGCCTTGTCAAACTCGTAGTAGTCAATATCCAACAGCGCATCCATTTAGCACAGGAGCACAGCCCATACTGGGACTTCGGAGTGCAAGTACTCAACTGCACAGGTTTGACAAAGACAAATAGCACAGGGATGCACTAACCGAGCAAGGACAAAGGGACATCTTGCCTCCACTGTGTGAGAAATTGAAGCCCACTTAAGTTTCTCCTGCGTACATTTTGTGATGTGAAGTGTGAGGTCTAATTTTTTAAAGCCCGTGATTTAAGATGTAAGAAGCAGAGAAATACTGCTCAATCCCACTCATTTTCTTTCACTAAGTTTCCCTTTTAACTGTTTCCTTGTTTGTTTGTTTGTTTGTGTCTTTTTTAGTTTTTTTTTTTTAGTTTGGGGTTTTTTTGTTTGTTTTTTGGGTTTTATTTTAATTGACTGCAACTGTATCTTTTTCATACAGATAAATTAGTTTGGGCTCCTAAATAGTAGTTTGATACCCCAATGTTCTTTGCTATGAGTGCTTATATAATAGCTCCTCCTTAAACTACTTACAGCAGCACTGTGCCAAATAGTGCTCATACTCTTTATGTGGGCAGTTCTGATCTTTTTACTGACTCTCCTGATTAAGTAAGTTACTGACATTGTACTCTTGTAAAATCTGTTACAGCAAGCATTTCACAGAATAAGATTTACCAAATTTTAAAAAGACTACATTTCAATTTTTAAAAGTGAATTTTGAATTACACTTGTGAAAAGAAAGAACTGACATGCTTTCAGTCAGTGCTTTTGTGACCTTTTTGTAGTGTCACCTTAATTTCTGTATATGATTTTACTTTTGCACAACTTAAATTTGTGGTATATGTGGCCCAATAACCTCTCTGGCATAGCTGTGTTGTGCAGCAGTCGTCCTTTTTCAATATGAAGTTCTGCAATGATCTCAAATCTATTTAATTAGGATTACATTTCCCCTTCAGGTCATAGTTTTCTGACTGCCATTTTAATGCAAATCACAACAAGTAAACTTAGTGCAGTCAGTGAAGTAAAATCTGTATAAAATCACCACCAGTCCCCAATCATACAAACACTCAGCATGTAGCTAATGGTAAGTCACATCAACTTCAACAGTACTACTAACAGTGTGCAAAATTAAACACATTTGTAAGCCTTCACAGGACCAGGGCTTCAGAGAGCTCATGAACTGGCCTTTGATGTCCGTTTATAAATCCCCATTATAATTAACAGGAGTTTTACAGGCACATCAATAGCTGTGTGTACGTAGAGTGTATTCCTGCTAGCCAAATAGTCTGCAGATGGAGTCCCAAAATATTCATTGACTCCCTGCTGACAAGGAAATTATTTATTATTACTACCTACATGATACAGTACTAACCTTGAAAACCCATTATATTCTAATGAGGCCAAAGCCACTTAAATTAAAAAACAACCACCACCTAAAAATCTGTATTACAGCTGCGGTAGAATTACAGAAATTTGCAGATTTTTTATGATGTCCTATAATGGAGCAGATAAAGCCTTCAAGAAGCTAGAACAATGCTTATTGTCATGAGATCTTTTCCTATTTGTGCAATAGAAAATCAGCACTGGACTGCACCATGGTAAAGAAGGATATATGGAAAAGAAAGAACAAGACTTTCAAGAAAGGGAAGGTAGGATCAGTGGGTACTCCTGGAAGCCCAGTCCTTCTACATTTTTCTCAGTGGAAGACCCATCAGAGATGTCAGACATTAAGGAAAAATATTACATTTAGTGCCGTATTTCCAAGCACTCATGGCATCTGCATAGATGTGTTTGATTCACCCTGTTCACTCTGAGGCCTTATTTCATTTCTAAACTGGGGAAAAAAAAAAAAAAAAAAAAAAAAAACAACAAAAACAAAAAAAAAAAACCAAACTGAGAAGTGGGAAATCTTCTGCTTTGTTGATTTTAAAAGGCAAGAGAATTTTAATCTGTATGCATGGGGTGAATGGTTGAGCACACATGCAGGTGGACTTTCAGCAGAGAACAACTGATAGAATTTCTTAAATACTTTTCAAATCATCATGGTTTAGCAGTCCAGGAAAAGAAAAAAACGGGGGACATAATTGCTCTCTATTCCCCCCCTCTAACCTCCCAATGGAAGATAAAAGGGGAATAAGGATGGGAGACATAAAAGTTGGTAATGAAAACTGAAACAGCTTTAATAGAACAGAAGGGTGGTAATACATGGAATAAGGAACACAAATATAAAAATATATGGACAACCCAATCTTGATGCTGGCAGGGACAGGTGCCTGAGGGCCCCTTGTGTCAGGGCTGACTCAGGAGAGAGCTCCACAGGAATAAAAGGGTTGGTGTTCCAGTCTTCCTGACTTTGTTACAGACCATGGGCATGAAATGGGAGGGAAACCCCTCCATGTTCTGCCCCTTTTGGGTCCCTCAGGGTCCTGAAGATCTTCTCTTTAGGTCCTCGTACTGGTACCAAAAATTAGTCTGGTCCACTCAAACTATGACAAAAAGATAAACATTTATTTTTTTTTAGTAAAGTCAATAGGGAAATTGAAGGAAAGGTGTTTGGGAAGAGGCAGTATGTGTATCTAAGGCTTTTTGCAAAGTCTCTGCAGCACTATCTGATTTTATGCTTTGGAATGGCTACAGCATGTCATACAGAATAGACATCTGTCTTAGGAAAATGGGAGAAATATTTTGTATCACTCAGGTCATAAAAATCTTTTACTGGTTCCATGCCTTGGTCTTCAATGACTTTTGCAAAAATTTTTTGCTTCATCTCATACTAAGCTTTCTTAACCTCAGAGAGTATTGAATGTCAATTATTTGTCTGAAAATGTGTTTCTCCAACAACAGCATTTGCCAAAGGATTCTGCTTTGTCTTTACATGAATCTGGAGTAAGATGAGGTATAATTACAAAAGAAATGTAGCTTTGAGTGCTAACACTGAAAAACTTAAATATGTTTCATTGAAGTATGACAAATTAACCAGAGAGAATCTGACCTATTCAGCAAATGTCGGGGCTGTGGGGGGTTTGTACTGTGTTAATAACAAGCAAGCAAAACAAGTCAAAAGTTCAAGTTTGGAATTAGAGTAAACAAATTTTGAATTTTTTATCTCAGTTGCAAATTAACCTGCTGGTGTTTTCATGAGAAACTGAGAGACATTAGTGTGTGCTTTGAGAAGGCAGTGTGTATGGTTTTTTTGCTTGTGACATAGAATGAACAAAAAACTAGTTAGGGTTCACTGCAAAGTTTTCTCCAAAACATTCTGGAAACTGGAATAAGTCCATCATACAGTTCACTAGCTGTAAACATGTGCTCATTTTTTTCCTCTTTTAATATCATTACTACTCCAGGACAAGTAAACAACTCTTTTGAAAGTGTACCCTCATGCATATTGTCTTTCACAGGAGTTTACTTGAAACTTCTTTATTATCATTACTTGAAACATAGAGGGAAATTCAGTCATTTCCTCTTCTCTCCGGGATTTACTATAATTTTAATAATTGTTGCTGTGAAAGAAGCCTAGATTAGTTTATAGTAGCTTGATATTTAACATCAGAAATTTTAGAATTACTAAACTCTTGCATAATTACATATCTGAAAGAGCTTTTGTGCTATGGCAGAAATAGAATCCTAAATGTTTACTGTAATGGATGTCAGAAGATCACCAATGAATGTCAGAAGATCACCATATGCTGTATTTTAATTTGCCCTTGAGCTTCTCGAGTTTGCTGAGATGACGGTTGAAAAGTCAAACATCTTATGTCTTCATACTTCAAGCAAATTCAAGTAGATACAAAAGGAAAATTATAAATCACAATTGTAAAACATGTCTAGAATGTTAGGTGTAACTCAGATTACCATATACAGGAAACATGAATTCGAGTGAGGAATACCAAAATTGTTGTATTAGACATCTATCATAGCAGAGAACACAAAATCATTTTTGGGAGGATGATAAGGTTTTCAGGCCTGCAAAAGACATTGGCACTGTGATATCTGTTGGTTCAAGTATCTGCTTTGGGTTTTTCCTTGCTAGCAAGGAAAAATACCCACCCCATTGACCCCAGTCCTTCACATCGTGAAGTAGTATTAATGTGTTATGTTTGGAACACCTTTACTTTGCTCTCTTCCTCCAGCTGCAGTGGAACACAGGAGTTTTCCGTGGACATCTCCAAACCCATCATTTGTGTACTTTATTATCCCTTTTCACAGTTCTTTCCCTCTCTTTTCACCACCTTGTCTATAACTTATCCCTATCCCAAATAATGCCTAATGATTACTTTTTCCCTGTTGAGCTCAGCCTTGCTACGTTTACATCCAAATTTGCTATATATTATTCTGCTACCTGGGTAATTCCAGCATTACATGCTCTACTAAAAAGGCTGCCTAGGTGCTGTTAAACTTGCAAGTCTGTTCTCCCCCAAAGATCTGCAGTGTTTCCCTGCAGTTATTTGTGATGTTGAGCCCTTTCTGACTCAGCTCCCCCTTAACCACTTCTGAGGCCGAGGTATTCCTGACAACCCTCACAGGGCTATCTAACTTTTGGCAGTCTAGCAATTTCTCATGTCATGGTTTCTCATGCCTGTCCACTTAGCTTAACCCCAGGCCGGGGATTATTCAGATGCCTCAATATCTATCTGCAGCCCTAACACAAACTGGAATGAGACTTGGCTTGTTTATATTTGTAATGCAGAGACTGAGGTCAGATACAAAGTAAAATCTTGCAGACTTCTTTCACAAGTACAGCATGGAGGGCTAAAATTATTGAAAAGGATAATTTTATTGAACACATTGGTACTACCGAAACTGAATATATGTATAAGGATGCATCAGGTACCTACAGATCACTGTAATGATTATAACATTGATAAGCTTTGAAACTCCAAAGCAAAAGTTAACTAGGTTCACTTTCATTAACACCCCTCATAGTTCCTACAAATTTTTTGTTGGTATCACTGCACATTCAAAGCAGTCAGTCTTTAGCATCCATAGTCCACACCTGCTCTGAGCACACATTACTGAGCTCTGGTGCCATACCTTCAGTGGTTCTCATCACACCAGTGTAAGAAGCAGGCTCCAGAATTCCTCCCTGTGGGACACTGAGGCAGGCAACACGTTTGGGATATTTCCGCTTTGTAAAAAGTTTGTTTCTTGACATCTCTGAGCCCTGGGACTCTGGCAGTGGTGCAGGTGCTGTAGGATGATTGGAGAACATTTTTGCCTTCCCTCTGTGACATGTGCCCTGTCCTGCAGCCTGGCTCTTTCTTCTTGACTCAGTGACTATTTCTTTTCTTAATAATTGCATGTTTTCAGTGAGCAGTAATTGACCATCAGTGGGGCTTCGATAGTTCTGAAGCCTCTGCTTTCAATATATGTCCATATTTCAAACACACTAATACCTTTTGCTTTCAAAAGCACACATCATAGCAAGAGACACCACCACAACTTGCAGCTTACATCACAAGTTCGCATGGCAAGTTGGCAACAGTCTTTATAGACCACATATGGGGCCTTGCTGAGTTTGGTAAGGCACAGTTAGCTTAAGGCTCTGAAGCCTTACAGTTGGATATGCTCTGAAGCATTACAATTATATCAGGGTCACAGGGTACAAAAATGGTAGCTACTATTATTATTTACTGTGCTTATGTCTAAGTTTAAAACAGCCTAATATTTCTTAAATCCTGCTTAGTGTAGATCTGCTTTTATAGGTGCAATAGATCTTTGCTTTGACTATAGTATAAACTGTTCAAGTATTAGGAAAGACTTTACAAATACAAGACAGTGAAATTAAAAGGCAGTTATCTAGTGGGGCAGGAGGTATAAACAGGAGATAAAATGGGAATGCAAAAATACCTTACTTATAAACCAGTATGTAACAAATATGTACAGAAGAACTATATTGTGTTTACTTAGAGTGATCAAGGATTACACTTCTCAGTTCATGAACTTACTTCCCATGTCAGTATCCAACAATGGATTCTCTTTTGGCTCCTAGGTCTCATTAAGATCACTTAGCTCTGCCTTCAGTCCAGGACAGAATGACCCTCTGCTGTAAAGTTTAGTCACGAAGAAAGAGGGCACAAGGACAAAGAACTTAAAGATAATTTGCTGTTCTCTCAGAAGTCAATTTTGAAATCAACAGATGAGCTACCTATTGCCTAGATAATGGCAGGGATGAACTGCAAACATCTCATGCAAAACCTTTATTAATTTTTTATAATATCTGAAGGGGGACTATAACAAAGCTGGTGTAGGGCTTTTTACACAGGTGTGGAGAGAGAGGGCAAGGGGAAATGGTTTAAAACTTGAAGAGGGAAGATTTAGATTAGACATTAGAAAAAAATTCCTTAATATGAGGGTCATGAGACACTAGAACAAGTTGCCCAAGAAAGTTGTGTTCCCCTTACTGGAAGTTTTCAAAGCCAGGTTGGATGGGGCTTTGAGCATCCTGATCTAGTGAAAAGTGTCCCTGTCCATGCAGGGGGTTTGGAACTGGATGCTTTTTAAGGTCCCTTCCAACCTTAGCCATTCTATGTTATTCCAATTTAAAGAGTATTTTCTGTGAAAGCACAGCGTCCAGGGTAATATGCATGTCATCCTCTCTATTTTTTTCTAACTCCATTTCTATCCATTCACTCATTAGCTTTGAAAGACAACTCCTAACATGAGAGATGGTCATGTACATACAAAAATACATTCACTTGAATTGAAACATAATTAATTGATCAAGGATCAATACAGGAAAATAAATTTGCAGCTTTGTCCTTGAAAATATAAACTTATGTGGGTACTAGCAACGGACTTCTTAATAATTTAATTTAACAGTTGTTATCATAAATGTATCTTTACATAGATTTTACTTCTCTAGACACTAACAATCTACATGTAGGAGGATGACAATTATGCCAAAATTGCTATTTAAGGATGAGTTTCAGAAAATTTGGGCATATTTTTCAGCACCAAATAGAAATTTATTTGTGATAGCTGTATCTCTTTTATTTAATATGCTGCAGTACTATTTCTTTTCTCTCCATTTAATAGCTGATCATCTGGCCATTCTGGCAGCAAGAAAATTAGGACACACTGTCTTTTCTTTGTTTATAACTGAAATATAAAAATACAAGAAAACTTAAGGAGTCAAGAGACAGTTTTATAAACACATTTTACTGCTTCTGTTAAAAAGACAAATTAGTATCTCATTTTTCAGTGTGAGACAACAGGAGTGCTACATGCCACTACTGCTCTGAACATTCTGCTGCTGCCTCTGCTTTCAAGTTCTCAGGCATAACAGTACTATTATATTACTTTACCTTTTTGAAGTTTTTTTTCAATCAAAAGTTCCTAAGGAATTTTAACAGTGAATCAGCTTGTTATTTCCCCACAGTGAGTTTTCAGAAAAATGGTCGCAGTACACTTCCCCTCTCTGTGTCCCTGTTCTCCCATCTTCCCTGCCAGGTGTCATGGCAGGTCTGCATCACTGGTATGGTTTTAAAACACAATATAGCCTCTCGTGTTTCACACAGTGGGTAATAAAAAACCCAAGACTTCTCTTTCCAGTTCACAGAGAGCAGATAGTGTCCTCTCTGCCCCTCTATTCAATCCTAGATGCAAGGAGAAGTTTGAGAGCAAATGGAAGTAGCACAAGGAATAACATCAGCTACGTAACAGAAATCACCTCCTCTTTGGAATCCAGCTGCCTGTCCTTCTGTAATGCAGTTTCTTCCCTGTCTCTTTGCCTGGTTTCCTTTCTATAAAGAAACAGAACAGACGCAGGCTGATGGCCTTTCTTCTCCCTACTTCTAGACACAATTCCATCAAGGTTAAAGGTTTACAGTCAGCTATCTATCAAAGTTCGTCATAAGTGTTTTGCACTTTATTCTGCCCCAAGCCCTTTCAGTGATCAGTAGGACAGGTCACAGTAACCAAAGGATGAGTGCATTTAGCCCAGCTGATGCTGAACACTTGCCTGTTCACACACTGAAGTACTGTGCTACCTACAGACAGTTCTACTAGACTGCAAAAACACCCCAGGACTGACCTTCAGTCCACAGTTTCTAGGTAGTGAAGAAGCAAAACAGTTCTCCCTTGTGTTTCTTTAATGGAGGTGATTTTTAATAGAGGCTGTTTCTTCAACGTTGTTGGTTGGGGCAGTTCAGATTGCAGGAAATACTTTGTATTGGAGGAAATACCTTGTAGTTGCATAGGTGAAATATGTGTTTAGAAGATGTTTTAAAGATAGAGCAGATAAAATATACTGTAATCAAGCATTCATAACATAGTTTGAAAAACTCAACTCAAGATGAGAGGGAAGGATTAATTTAAGCAAATTTTTGTAAAATTCATCCCAAAATTAAAATATTCCAGTCACAGACTTAAGAGTTTCTGCAGCCCAACACCAGAGCACTTTAACTTCTATTTAGTTGTATGCAGCATAATTAGCATAGTATGCTCATGATGTGTAGGGTGAAGCAAGCATATTAAAGATAGATTCATAATTAGATCTGAGGTACTTGGCTAATTAACAAAATGGATTGACAAAATCTGTATTTCATTAAGATGAGATGTATTAGTTTCCTCCTGTGCTTCTACATGTTTGATATATTATACTACAGTGAGCAATTTTCAGTGCATCATGTGGGGATGTTGTGATGAGTCACATGCCAGGCAACATGGTAAAATAATTTATGATCAACCAAACTGGAAATACTGGTTGGGGGATTCTCTATATTTAATGGATCACTGTGTGAGTTCATCACATTGCTCTCAGGTTTTCAGGTGGTGTTGCTACTGATACTATTTAGACAGTCATCCTTCTTCCTCTCAGAAAATAAAAGTCCTTAAATGTGTACATGTGCCTGGTAGAGCAGCATCCTCTCACATTAGATGTCTAACACATTGTAGATCTTATAATACCATCTTCTGCTCATTATGCAGCTAGTAGCTTGGTGCAACTACAGCCTAGTGGAAGGTGAGCTGTTATATATAGATAAATAGACAGAAAAATAAAAAAGCATTCATTCTTGAAGTCCTCATTTATATTATAAAGCTGAAAGTTCAAACAAATGCATGTACTGAAGAATTTTAAAAATGGTAATCAATTTAAAAGTGCAATATGACTGTCCATATCCCTACTTTCTTCTAAAAGCATTTAAAAAAACAAATCCAGTGTTTTCCTGTTGCCTGCATAGGGAAGAAAAAGAAATTTTCCTTGCTGTTTCGCCCTGGTTTATATCTATCATGTGCTTTTATATGTGCATGTGTTTGTAAGCACCTGTGTATTTTTAATATTTGTATTCATAACTATATATACGATGTTGTCTTTCTCATTGAAGATGTTCTCTCTGTTTCTTGCTATAAGCTAGTTCTGCTTGTATGCTGTCTTCCAGTAATAATGACAATAACACTGAATCTTTATGTTTAACTCATAAACTCCATCTGTTTTCTATACTGGTCTTTCCTGAAAATTGTTATAATTAATGTTAAAAAAGAAAGAAACCAAATCCGTTGAGCTACAACAAAAGACAACATCTTAAACACTTATGTGTCATCTACTCCTCCCTCTCCCCAACCTCTAACACTGACAGCATTGATTTTATTATTAACATAGCTGGGAGCAGAGTGCTATTGAATTCTTGTTTTCTGCACAGGTAACTTATATGCTGGTTTGGTATATTCACAAGCTAAAAAACACGCAGAAATTATCAACTGTGGGAACTGTTTTATATATTCAGTCTTTGAAAAGAATACATGGATCTGTGTACACCTCCAGAAGTGTCTGTTATCTCTTTCCTGAATAATATACAATGGTGTTCCCAGTGGTAAGGAGAGAATAAACAAAGAGCTATCAGTGAAACAAATCTTAAAATAAATGCAGGGGTTAAAACACTTGGTAGAATCTTTACTGTTTGGATATAGCACTAATCCAATAAAACACTTTTCTCCATTTTGACAAAGATAATTTGATAAATCCAGTAGAAACACAAACTTAGTCTATGTTTAACTGTGAATTGTTAGTTACACACTATCTTTCATCAGTCCAGAAACACTTAATATTATCAAGGTTACTTCTTTTTCAATTCATAAATACTTTATTTAAAATGAATTTTGCATGATTCATATGAGCAAGTACTAAATTTTGTTTTAGTAGTCTGTATGTATGGTGATGCTTTCTTCAAGATTTCAGCCTTTGAAGTGCTATAGTTTTGTTCATGGCAAAGCCATGCCTCACATTTTCTACATCACAACTTTTACAGACTTATATTTGAATAACAGCTTTATAGGCTTAGAAACAATGTGATTTCAGGCACCAATGCATAAATACAGTCCATCTTATGTTTCACAACTCTTAATAATCTGGGTGCTGAAATGATAATTTTGGATGAATAGCTAGAAATGAGAGCAGTGTTCAAATATTTAAAGGCACTTAGGATTCTATCTTCCTTTGAAACCAATATTTTTCTCTCTTACAATGTGGTTGCTGTTGAGGGCATTTACAAAGATATTTTGCTTGCTCAAATAACAGGATCAATGCATATTAGGTCATTTTGGATAGTGTTGCAAAGTGAACTGAAGGTAAAGCAAGTGATCACAACTGCTTTTGTCTCTCCACCAGACAAAATTAGAGAAGTATTGCCACCCTCCTACAAGCATGAGGAATAGCATTCTGATTTGTACGACCTGTTTCATTATTTTTTTAGTCTTCCACACAGGTAATTAAGCTCTAAAATGCTTACAAATCTTCAGTTGAAGAATTCCAGCATTAGCCTGTAGGAGGTATATGTAACACTAATGTTAGTTATTAAAATGACATCTGCGGGCAAAACATGCAAAAGCAGCTGTCATTTGATTTGGGCCATTCTAGATTATTAAAAACCATCAGACTGCTTGAATAACTAATAAAAAACCAGCTGATTCAGTTACCATATTAGCTGCTAAAACTCATCTGGGGATTTGGATTTGCAGGCAGAATATCCCTTCAAGACTCCAGAGAAAAGATGCCATGGAGGCCAATTAACCTAGGAATAGTTGTTAATCCCTTTTAGGTCATGTAGAGGAACAAGTATATATAAATGCACAGTACAAAAGCGCTTTTGATTTCACTAAGCTACTTTTTAAAACAGTTCTTAGGCAATCATACTAATAACATTGTAGCACTTCACATTTTCTCAGTGCTACACCAACAGCTAATTAGGTCTCAGAGTAGGTTATTGTTCTCTAAACCTTACAGGCAGGAAAACTGAGGCACAGAGCTGGGAGATGTTTGAGGCCAAACACAGTCCCAATAACCAGGTTAGGATTACAGCTCTGGAATGGCTGCAATCCCCTCCACAGCTCATGTCACCCCAGAAAGAAAACAATATTCCTATTCACAAGAAAGCCTGGAGTCCAAATTTTCAAAGCATGTTACATTTAATCTGAAAGCAAGTTATTGACCCTGATGAGCTCACCCAAGGTGCTAAACATCCGTGACAGCACTTTACCACTTAAACTATACAAATAAATAATAATTAAAAAAACCAACAAACAAGCAAACAATTCTTTTCAAGAGTTTTAAATCAGTCCCAGACAAATGAACCTGAGATTTCTTCCTAGAAGTTGTTATCCCAGAAGCACCTCAATAATAGCCTTGGCTGCCATATTTTACTTTGAGTGTCTCTCTTGCAGTTATTGTCACTCATCTCTACTGACAAACATGACAAACAAAAATGCCTATTTGTTATTCCATTCTATTTTTAATGGGATAGATATTCTGGCACTGCCATGCAGTCAAGCAGGCCATGATAAAAATCATTTTATACCCCCATAGTGTCCCTGGAGACAGGTCAGAAATGAGACTTAAGTCAAATCAGCATGCTGCTTGCCCATGTCTTGTAATTCCTCGCCTGCATTTTCTCTTTGATTTATCTAAGCTACTGCACAGAAAAAGTAAACATTTATATGTCAAAGGTGTAGTAAATCAAGGAAAAATATGATTCATTATAGAAGATGTGATCATCTACTGATCTTGCATATTCTAACCATTAACATTGCTAAATTGTGAAATCAGAAAGGCAATATGTTACCTAATTAGAGTAATCTAATATTTTGACCTCTAATTTTGAATTAATTATTCTAGACCTTATTTGTGGGGAAAAGAAGGTACAAAGAGATATGTAAATTTTTGATAACCACCTTTTAAAGTACTGAATTAGACCAGATGGATCCATCTCAGGGCCTGAAAAGAAGAAAACAAAAATACATTTGAGCATTATTTTGCTTTGTCTTCTGACTCTTGAGTGTCTTGAATAAAAATGCTGAAATGAATCATGTGGTGTCAAAGGCAAACTCCAGTGTACTCAAATGATGTCAGAATTAGGACTGAGAAAGAAAAGAAATGTCAGAAAAATTAAAATGAGAAGCTCTCTTATTTTTTCATTTATTTTGAAATCCTTGTTAGTGAGCAAATATAATAATTTACAAAATTATTTTTTTTTCATAGGGAAGGGTCCAATTCCCAGTATTTCCAAAAAGTTCAAAGACAAAGTCAGAGTGAAAACTTCACCTGAACTGAGTACTTTATATCTGGTGAATACTTTGAGTGGATAAAGTAAGCTTGTTGAAAATAGTACATTGATTTAACGTATTTTTAAAAATTAATATATGGGTTTTTTTTACTAGATACCTCTTCTAAAGCATCCAGTTTTCTTAATGTAAGCAAGAGTTAAGATAAATTTCCTTTTACACTGTCACTGTCTCCCAAAAAATTTTTTTCTGAAGCTTTTTTGGATCTTTGTAAAAGAACACAAAATTCTTAACTTATATTTTTTGTGATAGAAAATATTTTTTTTCTAAGTTTAGGAAGGTGTAAAAATATGATTAAGTTCTCAGGCATAAATCATGCATGGTACTTTTTATTTGTTTTTCAATAAAATCTACCAGACATACAAATGTGAACTACTATTACCATTCTGAAGGACTGGTGGCATGGTTGGTGCCTAGACCGCAGACAAAGCTTCTAATAATAGTGTAATTCTAAGCTGCCTTCTCTTGAAGCAATATTTTCAATTTTGTATGTATGAGAAATATGTAATTAAGTGTCTAACTGATCACACAACTTTGTTTAAACAATCAGAAACCTGTTCCTTGATTCTCATAATGTATTTATACCATTAAAAGAAAAAAGTAAAAAGTGAAATTGAATATTCCTGGTTATTTCAGGTCAGATTCAAATCTTTATGATGTATACTTAATCTGCTCTACTAACAAAAAAGTAATAAAATGCAGATATTGTGTAATATAATATTTCTTCCCCTACCTTGATTCAAAGTTAATTCTAAGAGGTATGCAAGGACTATTTTGTTATGCAGGGAAGTAACAGCATAATATATTTGTGTTTATTTTTGTGTTTGCTTAAAAATGCAGTTGTCTAAGAAGCTCTTATAACCAAGGATGACCAACTCTATAGGCAGTATCCTAGGAATTACTACAGTTGTAGTAGTCCTATAAGTCTGTTGCAACATGTCTTTCTTATCTGTAATAGTTTGGGTTTGGGTTTTTTTGTTTTGTTTTGGGGTTTTTTTGTCACAAAAAAAAAATCTTGTTATAGGTTTTCTTTCCTTCTCAATGGCAGTCTAATGGAGAAGGAATACTAAATATAATTTGAAAACTCTAGGCCCCAGATAAAACTTACTTTAAGACAAGTAAATAGAATGGACTAAGAATACTAAGAATACTAAAGTACTAAGAATAAAAATCCAAAGTAAGCATTTATGAATTCTGTACACCAATCAGCCCAGAATTAAGAAATTATTCTTTTTAATCCCATTCTATGTGACACATTTAATTTTAGATCCTGGGTTTCTATTTATGGAAGTCTGTTGATAATGTATATTATTTTCTTAGTAGGTCACTTCCCCTCCCCAGTTTAAACTCCAATTTCATATTTTTAAATGGGTTTCTCTTATTTTTAAAGGAAGCCAGGGATCAGTTTATACAAATTCTAATTTTACCTGAAGTTTTATTGACAATCAAATATCCTGGGTTTTTCCTTCTCCATAATACTATGGGAAATAGGTATGCTAATTCCTTCAACCCATTCAGCATTCTCCGCATTGAAATTTATTGAAAATGTGGTGCTAAAGCAAACGCACTATATTAAATCTAGACTCATGACAGAGAAACATTATTTCTGTACGTTAAGTCTAGCCAATGAAAGTATATGCATAGGATGTTTAAATGTTATTAAATAAGAAGTTCAGTAGAACTACATCTGCTGCAGTAGAAGGATTTCATCATTGTCCTGAAAAAATAGAGATGCCTATTTAATATCTAATTCCATTTCTCAATGGTAAGCACCATAACCTCACTGACTTCAATTTATAGTTTTCAGAGAATTTACATTTGGACAGAGATGTATTCCTAAGGGCCAGTTATGCTATTCTTGCATATTAGCTTCTCTCCTACTTCAGGCCAACAAAGCCACTTATAGAATTAGATATCACACCTGCTGCCACACTGGGGATGCAAGCTCTTTGTGATTTCAGACTCACTTCTTTATTGATAGAAGTGGTATTTTATATTCAGGGTTTTGTTTGGGCTTGCAGAAAGTTGCCTGTGCAGCTCAAAAGACTGAATCTGGAATTTTTTGTTGGCTTTTTGACTCTGTTTCTGTGAGAACTACCTATCTTCATTCCTGCTCAAATTTATTAATGACTACTTTGTGTTCCTTTTATGGAAAACCCCAACTCATTTGTATCTACATATCCTTACATACTATGTGATTGAGAGGATGGAGGAAAAAGCAGGATGCCTATCTGTAACTAGAAATATTTGGTTTTAGGAATCTTCTCTACATCTTTGTTACTTGTATAGAAGTTTGCTTCTACAGAAAGCACACTCTCTCTTTTGTTATAAATATTGCAGCAGAACAACAGACATAAAGACGTAATTTAGTGAGTTCCCATTGGGAGGGCCAAGTTTATTCTCATGGGTTTTCCCCACCTCTTACCTGAGTGCATATCTGTGGCCACATTTTCTATGTTCTGTCAGAAGACGAATGTAATTTTTTTATTGAAATCAGTTCTGTCAAGTGTACCTTTTTTATCTCCTTTTCGATCCTAGCCACTAGGATTTCTGTATTTCTGAAAACAGGTCTTATTAAGAACCTTTGCCTCCTCTTTTCTTTATTGAGCCATTAATTTCTTTTGTACTTTCATGTGTGTTCTGGAAGTTGTAGCGGAAGCTGTACTTGCTAAGTTTACTGTGCAGAGGCTTTATTAATTTTTCACCTCAGAATGTAAAGTTACTATTGATCTGTATAGAGATCTTTCTTCTGGCAAATTTAGGGGGATTTTTCAATAAGAAAACATTGGGACAGGGAATATCAACTCTCTTAAGTTTGGTTTGGTGTTTTTTTCAAAGTTCCCTCTCCTCTGAGTGAAAAGAAAATTTTTGTAGAGATCAGAAATTCCATAGCTACTTTAAAGCTTTCTTCAGATTATTGTTAATAAAGGGAGAAGGAATGAAGGAAACATTTATCCTTTATCTGAAATGTCTTGTAGAGTGTAAGGTAGTGTCCTACATACATTTTGACAAAGTATCCTTTTATTTACCTTAAAGGCTAATCTTACACCTCCAATCTAGAGCACTGTCAGGCAACCAGCCTGAAAAAGTGTTTTCTCTCACAGCCCAAATCTGCCCCAGTCATTGCGTCATCGCTATTATTTAAGAAGAAATAACTTGTGGGGGTCCAGGAAGGGGTAGATAATAAAAGCAGAACCAGGACATATCCATCTAGCTATGTTTTAGGACAAGCACTGATGGGTTGGGGTGGCTGAAATGCTGAGACATGAGATCTGATCAGTGTCTTTATCCTGGCACAGATCTGCACATCCTGTGAATCTGTTTCTGTAAGTGATGGCATGAAGAGAGATGAACAGAGGTGCCCCCAAAAATCACATAAGCAAAATGTTTAAATTACATCATGTTTAAATTACTGCTTGCAGAGGCTGCTTAACAGCTCCAGAGGAATCAGACTGAAGAACTTCTTTTAAGGAAATCTTGAATCTTTGATAAAATAAAACTTTTCCAAATGATGCTGAGTTCATCATTACTGTAGATGAGTGGTTTTGATATCTTTCTTTATAATACATGTACTGAGATCTTACCTAAAGTTTCATATTAAATATGGGAATGCAAAGCAGATTAATTACACAATAATGTAAAAGTAATTAAATACCATTTAAACTGGGAAGTTTTAAAAAAATACCACAACAGTTATCTCATGAGACAAAATACTGTCTTACTGTGTTAAACAGAACTGAGAAAAAAAAATATTTTCCATTAAATACATATATCATTAACGAAAGCTGTACAGCTACATATAAGAATGAGTCATTAGTGCAGATTCTGTAGCAGGTCATTACTGCAATTTCCAGTATTCAAGGAGTGGCTTAAAAGTGGGATTTAGAGATCAGGAGTGCAGATGTCATCTGAAGACCACGTAATTAAGAAAACCTGGAAGCTGATCTAAAACTATTACAATCTGCTACTCCTTCAGAGCCAAAAGGAAACAGGGGAAGAATATTTATTACTTTTCAGAAATATTCTTGATGCCTAATCAAGACGTTAGTCCTTTGTGCAAGGCTACATATAATACTAAAGACTAATCTCTAATTATGTGTATTGTACTGCATTAATTAAAAAGAAGAACAAATATAAATAGATTATATAGAAGATTAGGTTGTTGTTTCACAGAATAAAAGACTGGATGATGTTAGAAAGGACCCTGCAGGTCAACTAGTCCAAACTCCATGCTCAAGCAGAGTCATCTAGACCCATTTGCCTGGACTATGTCCAGAAGGCTTTGGAATATCTGCAAGGTGTAAGATTCAGCTGCTTCTCTGGGCAACCCATTTCAGTACTTGGTCACTGTAAGAAAGTGCTTCCTTATGTTCATGAGGAATGCCCTCTGTTCCCATTTGTGCCCATTTTCTCTTGTTCTGTTACTAGGCACCACTGAGAGGCTCCTGACTCCATCCTCTTTACACCTTCCCTTTAGGAATTTCTGTACATTGGTAAGATCCCTGTGAACCTTCTCTTCTACAGAATGAACAGTTACAATTCTCTCAGCTTTTCCTCATAGGAGAGATGCTCTCTTCCTTCATTCATCTTTGTGGTTCTTCACTAGGCTCTCTCCAGTATATCCATGACTCTTGTATTAGGGAGCCCAGAACTGGACACAGTGCTCCAGATGTGGCCTCACAATGGTGAGTAGAGGGGAAGGATCATCTCCATCTCTCATTCCATAAGTTGTCAAACATCTTTATTCAGTATTTTGAACTCACTAAGTCCTTTTTAGACATCTTTAACTGCATATTGGTGTTAATTTTCCTGATTGTGCAATGTGAAATATATTTGTTAAATCCTGTTCAATGAATTAATGAATTTCGTCCCTCTGTTTTTAAAAATCCTTACCAATACTATTTGACTGTGTTTCATCTGAACTTACAGACTTTAGCTTTTGTGCTTTTGTTTTGTTTTGTTGGTTTTTGTTGCTTTTTTGGGGGGGGGGTCAGTGTTTTTTTTGTTTTGTATGTTGTTTTTTTGGGAGCAAAGTGGGTTTTGGTTGATTGGATTTTAAAGTAATACATATGGAAATGTTACAAGAGTGATGCTGAGTACTCATTCTCAGCTGGTTGCTTGGAAACCTGTTTATTTTGAGAAATTGACCCTGGTTCCATATGTTCCTAAAGTGATTAAGACACTGAGGTAATATATAGTTAACAAAAAAAAACCAAAAAACAAAAAAACCCAAAACCCCAAAACCTCAAACCAGACTAAATCCAACCAACCAACCCAAACCGGGACACTTGGTTACCTTTTCTCTCACTGTCATAGAAATTTACATAATTTCACAAAATTAATACCTAATGCATGTTAAGCAATTTTCTCTAACTTAACAAAAGTGAGGGTTGTGTATTACACTGTAATTCCCTAGAAAAATGGAAGGGAACTGACCCTACTTTACTGATTTGGTTTAAAGACCAGAGAAGCTATGTACTATCATTCAATAAATACCACTAAGATTTACTGAAAATCAATATTACTTTGAAGGAATAAAAAAAAAATTACCAAGTTCCAGTTGTTCACATTATGAGTGTCTGACATCAATATGAATTTCAAAAGCTAATTAAAAAAATAAATCTATCTTTAATATACACAAATGGGGAACATTTCATTTCCATCATTTCTGTTGCCTATCAGTATTAAAGATCTGTTTCTCCTATCTCTAAGCAGCTGCCTTTGGTGCTCTAGTAATGCTTTTTCTGAATATAGCTGAAGTTACTGATATGTACATAGAAGCCTTGAAAGAGCTCTCCATCACCAGAACAGGACTTTCCTTTTAATATTTCTGCATTTGCCTCATTAGCACTAATTGCAATTACAAGGGAAGAACAAACCTCAAAGCAGCATCTAAATGCAGCCCAGACAACCCGACAGAGATTTATTTTGTTACTTAGTAATTTTTACCCTACTTGCTGAGTGGTTAAGATACAGACAGTTTAAACTTTGAAGGTAGAAAAAAAGAAAGGAGAAAAAAAAATGGAAGAAAATAAATTCCTTGTGCATTTTGGCTAATGGTAATATTAACCTCTGCATTTAAGACACGTGTGATCAGTTTCAGCACAGTTGTTCAGCAGCCTGCCTTCAGAACACAAATATACACAGATCACCAAGGCTTGTTTTACATGTCTTAACTTTAATAAAAACTGAGGATTTTGCAAGATTCCAGGACACAAGTTTCTCAATCACAGCAGGTTCTCACAATGTCATGTTACTAAAAATTACTTATTTCACAAATGTGAGCCAAGTGTGTAGAATGACACATATATTTTGTCACCTTTCCATGTTAATGCCAGATGCAATGATGTATTACAAACACGGAGGGATTTGTCAGTGTTTTTGAGATGCCATATGAACAGACCAATTTTGCAAGGCTAAAACAATGACCTAGACATGCTTTCTCTATGTTTTGTTCACTGTATGTGGCTGTGATTTATAGTTATTCCCACCACAATCCTCATGCCAAACCCTGAGCTCATTCATAGCAGATAATGTAGTCCTGCACTGACAGGAACACAGTTGCCTCCTCATTCTGCAGTCCCACATAAGCTTGCACACGCAGTAACCCTAAGACTCAGCAGGCAACTCCAGTAAAACCACTGAACTTGTTCACAGAGCATAAAGATAAACAGATGGGTGAATATTTGTAAAACTGGGATCTTCTCTGTCATTTTGGGGTGACATAACAAAGTAATAGTCTTTCGTTTCACTTCCAAGGAAGTGTCAGAAACTGCGCTTTATGCAGCGTTGTCTGGTTTTGATTTTTGTGGTATGTTTTTCTTTAAAAACAGAGAGAGTGTGGAGATTAATTGAAGCTGAGATTGTATGTTAAAAAGAAATGGACACATTTAAACAAGTCTTCATTTTCTCACTAGTAGGAAGATGATATTCTATATTTCCTGTCAACTTCCAGTTCTCTGTCCACCTGGAGGGTTTCATTTGGTGTTACTAATATGTACTTAACACTTTAGAAAGCAGAATAAATGCTTTTTGGAGATGATAAAAGATGAAATAATTGTGTTTGAGACTAAATTATTAGTAGGACTGTTTGGGAACAAATAGACCTAGTCAGTTTGTTCCAACTGTTTTTTCAAGAAAGTGGAAGGAATTGATCTTTACTGGATAGCATGCTAGTAGAATTGTCAAGAGAGATTGTCAGGAGAGAATATGTAGGCAAACGAAAACATATAAAATTAGATAATACATGTGCAAGTGTCTTTGTTTAGTCCCTGACAATCTTCTAGATTACACAAGGGAATGTATTTCCTTTTACCTCAGAATTCAAAATAATCTTTGAATTCTGTTTGTTGTTAGGCTTTATCTTGACCAATGCAAAGAACTCATACAAACTTCTAGAAAGAAGCAAGACAGAATAATATCACCAGTGCTATCCAAGATAGTGATACCACTAACAATATTAGTGTATGACAGTACCTTGTGCCAAAAAATAAATAGCATCACATGGAAAAATTACTTCAAAACCAAGTTAAAAAAAAAAAAAAAAAAAAAAAAAAAAAAAAAAAAAAAAAAAAAAAAAAAAGGAAGAAGGTATAACTCATTCTTTTTTCGGTGTGAATTTTAATCTGACCAGAATTCTCCATAGTTGTTGAAACACAAACAAACTGAAAATTAGTTCTTCCCCTTCCATGCATGTAGCCACTAGTCACTCCTGCTGCCTGTGCTTGGGAACTTGTACAAAATAAACACATTTTAAATAAAATTTTACTTTGTTAAAGATAAAAGAGTAGATTTCATTGCTTTGCCTCAAATTATTTTGGTAAATGACTGGATTATTTATTCTAAATTGCTGCTTAGATTTTTTATTTATTTATTTATTTATTTATTTCATTATAACAACAATTTCTTTTAATGTTGAAATTTAAAGATAATCTGAAAAAAATATTTACTTAATCCTGGTAAATATTCATTTGCATTCACTAATTTTGTTTCCTTTTTTCATCTTTTACTTTTGTTAAGTAAGAAAAGAATCTAAATATCCAAATAATTCAGCAGATCAGAAGCATTAATTTCTGTCCAGCTCCACTCACTCCAGTCTACCCTTTCTTCATCTCTGTGGTGCAAATATAGGCAAAATGTGTTGCAAAAATTCATGGATCAATCATATCTCAGGCAAAACAAAAAAAACCCACATCCGGTCTCACCTGTTGCAAACCAACTAATCTGGTATTGTGAACCATAGTGATATAGCTAAAGACACAGCCTAACACATTTCATGTGATTGGTGTTTAAATTGTCATCTGAGGTACAAGAATGTTTGTGAATTCAGCCTTTACCCTGATGTATACGGTATTCCCTGTGTGGACTTCTATAATGTTTATCATTTGCAACTTGTACAATTGCATAGTATGTGTCATGTTATCCAGTGTTTGGGATCTAACCCACATCACACATGAAAATTAATAACCCTGCTAAGAAATATCTTAGGTCTCAAAGGTGCACGTCATCTTTCTTCTTCACTTCAAAAGCAAATAATGAGGTGGGAAAAAAGCTGAATGTTTTGGAGGCCATACATTCATCTACATATTGAAAGGAGGTCACTTTCTTAGGTTGTTTGCTATAAAGTGAAATCCTAGTCCAAACTGAATTCTGACTCAGAAAAGCAACTCCTAGGAGGAAAATTCTGCAACCAGTGAGGGTAGGTTGTTTGGGGGTTTTTTGGTATAGGGCTGGGAGAGACAGGTTTGTGTTTCATTCGAGTCATGATTTAGCACCAGGAAGTTTCAGTGCACTTCTAACACAGAGAACCTTCCAAATGAAAACAGTTATGAAACCCAACCAACAAGAGGAAACCCTGAAACTGACAGTGCTGCTGTTAGCCACCGGGTGCACCATCCTCATCTGGTGAGCTGAAGAATTGAGATGAACTCAAGCTAACCTACAAAAACAGCTCCATGACCCCCAGCTTACAGGAATGAAAAGTTGTGTGGGGAAGCCTCCTGTAATACTTCCATTATCTGAAACATATGTGACTCTTGTTTTAACACCTTTTTAAAACAATGCCCCTTTTAGTTGTCATGCCTAATAAAACACTTGTTCTCCAAAATTCAGAATGAAGTTGAGAAAGAAGGAGAAATAAAAGCCACCCTATTTATCAATACATTTTTATTGCAATTTAAACACCCAAGTGAAAGAGATTTACATAAAAGAATTTGACCTACACGATATACCATACATGACTGAAAATTGCTTTACTGTTCATCATAAAGCCTCTGCTTGACTGGCAGGAATAATGTAAAAGCAATATGTGAGCTCTGCTTTCATTTAAATTTGCACTTTCACGTGTCAAATAGTATTATATATTTTTGCTTAATATTCTACAACAGCAAGTTCAGTATCCTTCTAAAGAATAACAACATATGCCAAAACAGACAGAATTTTTGATTTTTTACTTAACCTGTTATACAGTCATGCTTTCAGAGAATTAAAGCAGAAGCAGAAGTCAGTGGGGATAATTTTGCTGAAAGTCAAGAGGACTTGGATCATAATTTTAAATAGGGTTTTATTTATTTAAGGATATTTTTCTACATGTAATAGAGATGATAGCCAGAAGAAAGCTGAACTAAGCTACAAATCTTTCACCATGCTCTTCCAAGACTTCCAAGTAACTAAAAATAGGATGAAAATGCAGCAACAAATAACCTAACAAGCCGATACATGTTGGAACTTCTTGTAGATTTGGATGTATGCCGAAACTGGCATGCCAGATAAAACCAGAATAAATTAAGAAGTATATTTAAAGTGGTTTCAATGAACGAAGTACAGCATAAAGTTTCAGTCGACTTCACAGAGAACCATAAAAGAATCCATAATTCTATGGGAAATGTGCATTAAACCCTTACAACTTTGACAGTTTACTCAGCAATATTTATTTGGCATGACAATGAACAGTGAGTAAGTGGGCTAGCTTTTATCCATTTCTGGGTAATAGTTTCATAAGCTGGCTATTGAAAACAGTTGAGAGGTACTTCTGAAAGGCAGCCTCTGTTAGTCAGTAAAAATAAAAACTATATCTAAAAGTAGAGGAAAGAAAATTGTATTAGAAAAATGGTCAAGGAATATCCTCCAATAAGTGTAACAATAACCTCACTAACCTGGGTTTAAAAAAAAAAAAAAAGGGGGGGGAGATGAGGAGAAATCTGAAAAAAAAAAAAAAAGTGAATAGCTCTGTGAGAGAAGTAGGGATAAGCTACAAAAGTACTTAAAATCATTTCTAAGGACAGGCCAAACAAAGAGTTCAAGAATGAGCAGGCAGGACAGAAACCTAATTGTAAGTTACCAATCTTCATCAGCAATGAAGATGCTTGGAGGTGAGGCAGCAACAGAGGGGAACAGAACTTGCTGCCAAGAGTTGAGCACAGTCTTGAAACTAAAGCTGAAAATGAATGTATCATGGGAGAGCAGAGAGAAAAAGAAAGGAACTGGTGGACAATGAAAATAAAGAAGTTTAGGAAGATACACAGTATTTTCTGAAATATCAAGGCTGAGTCATGATGTTTTGATTGGCTTGTTGCCATTGAAAGTGTGAATTTTTTCAGTTACCAAGTTTTTTACCTTAAATCTGATAAAACAATATACATATAAAACCAATGAAGATCATTGAGCTACAAAAATTATAATACATGAAGAAATAAAATCTACATGTTTTACAGGTATAACATCACAATAAAAATTCATACATATATGAACATGAAATAATAATCCAAAAATATAAAAAATATATATAGTTGAATATATTGCCAAAAAATAGAATGCTGCGGGTTTTTTCATTTCACATGAAATTTTAGTGTGAAATTGCCTTATACGGCAAATGTAGTGCAAGTAAAACTGTTGGGGCTTTTTAAAGGAAAATTGTTTTACTGTATTATGTCTCCAATCCCATTAATAATGTCTTTTCTTAAAGTGGTGGTCACTTAGGAGGTCAAATAGGGATTTAAATACAAATAATGTTTTATGTAGCTCAGAATTTAAAGTCAAGTTTCTGTGAAATTTATTTGCTATAAAAGTGGAGTAGATATACCTCATGAACCTTGAAATATTTTGTTTTCCTTTGTTTCAAAATTTCAGGTTTATTGTTCTTAACTGGCTCCCACTCTACTTTGAATTGCTTGTGGGTTTCTTTGGTTTTGTTTTGTTTTTTTTTTAGGCAGAGGCAGCAATTCAGAGTCAACTACTGAAAAATAAATCCTAGCATAAATTCTTCTGTTCAGCAGTAAAAAAGCAGTCAAAAGAGCATTCTCCTTGAGTACATCCACATAACTGTATTGATTCTTTTTCTGTTGTGCTCACCACTACCATACTAAAGGGATGCACAAAAAGGTTAGAATTAACCTTCACAAGGTCCTTTCTAACTAAGACAGAGACAGGAAAGTTTGATGAGACTCTCTCTCATACACAAGTATTTCATCAGTGAATCTTCCCTTTCAAAGTGCCAAGTCTTTGTCTGTTTGTTCCTTTACTCTTTGTAGTCATTGTTTGGAGTATTTGTGTGCATCTCTCTGTGTGAAACATCGTCAGGTATTGGGAAAGCTTGTCTTTAAAAAAAATATATAATTATTTGGTCCAGTGGCATCTTGTAGACTCTGAGTATCCATGTCTATCCATCATAGCCAAACCCCTATAATCCCTAACTCTTTATATGTGTAACTCTTCCCCTAGCCTTGTTTTCTGTGATTTGCTGTGCTCCAGGGGATCAATACAAAGCTGTATCTAGGTAAAAAAGTTATAAACAGCTACATGATGCAAGTCTAACCCACTCTTTAGTATGCCTCACAGGTTCTCCTGTGAGCTGTACCCCTAGAGGCGATCAGCTTGTCATGGTCTCAGATGAAAAGCTTGGGATCAAATTGCTCAAACTTAGGCATTTAGCTTCTGAGATCCCCTGGTTTGTTTCCCAACCTGTCAGCAAATATTGTGGCCTTCACATGAAAGGAATGGATCTTAACTTGAATGACTGTGCATCTCACATGCTTAGATCTTGCTTCTTTTGATTTTGGGAAATAAGCAAACCATTGTTCAAGATGTACTGTAATCAGAGATGGTAATACCTTATACACTTCTTGTATCTGGACTTCACATATACCCTCATGAAATTCAGTGCATGGTTTATACCACTGTTTCCCACCAATCTTCAGTACATTAACCGGAAAAGATGTCTGATATTTCAGAAGATCAGTAGCTCAGTGAGACTGAGTTTGGCACATGCCAGGGGGGCAGTTGTTAAGGTTTGACCTTGGTACACTGCTCCTAGAAGCCTATCTGCTGCAAATGCCTAGGCTCTTCCTATGCTATTCCTGTGCTTCTCTTACTATTGCTAGGCTTTTCCTATACTTCCTATACCTCCACTGTTACTTCCTATAGCATTTCTACTCTATTCTTCCAGTACAGACAGAAAAAAAATATTAGGATCCAAATCTATTATTTTCCCTGGAGCTGAAATGATCAGACCTCAGCACCATAATATTCTTGTACAAAAGATGGGAAAGGAGATTTACCAGAGGGAATTAGGGGGTTAATTTTTCTTTTCGCTCGTCCTTTCCTATTAACATCTGCTTGTTTCTTTACCATGTCATTTCTGCAGATTGCGACCACAGCACAGCACTCCTTCCTCTTAGGTCAAGGACTTGTCTGCCTTGATATAAATATTAATTATTTCAGTTCTTAACAAAGAATGTTGTAGATGTTGGGTGAGGGATTGTTTAAAATCCAGATGCCTTGAAAACTGATGATCCTAAGGGAGAGAGCATTGTCTAATAAAAGGAATGGAATTGGAATAGACAACTTCTAAGGTCTGCCATTGAAATTTTTGACACAAAAGTAATTCCTGTGATATAGTTTTCCCACTTGTAGATTATTCTGGTAATAATTACCTGGCACAAGGTGTGTTGGAAGACTTTGTTGGTGTTTATAGAGCACTTTATTTTCAGGGGTGAAAACAATGAAACTGTTAATTATTACTAAGCAACAGGTTAAGAAAAGCAGAGGTCTTTATTCACACTAGTAGCTTTTCTCTATCTTTTTTTTGTGGATAAATATGCTGCATTCTACTAGCTCCTGATTAAAAAAATATATTCAAAACCTTCAACATGAAGAAATGGAGCTGAAATTATCTCAGAGACCTCAGTTTTGGGATATTAGGGAGACAGAGAAAAGCTAGGCTACAAGGAAATTTGCATGGTATAGAAGAAAGGAATGTATTCACTAAATTTGGTCTACAAAAATTATTCAATTTCTAATTTTAGTGACTGAAACACCAGGGATGACAATGTGACAGTATATTCTTAAAGCATCCAGATCCTGTCTGGAAATTTCCTTGCACTGCTATATTTCTTTGGGGTATTAACTCATTATCTCAGCGGACACTTGAATGTGAACTACACTAAATATTCACATCATAGCTACTCCAGCCTTTGTGTCCACAGCTGAAATATCTGTCTACTAGGGAGCAAGTAAGACAAGGGTCTTCCCTAGATACATGCTCAGTAGATTCTTACACTGAAAAATAAATTTGCATTTAAAAAGTTAGATAAAATGCCTCATGGCGTGCCTCATGGCTCTCTTCCTATATAGTGTCATTATAAAATCCTGACACATTTCAATTCTAGAATCAATCTTTAGTTCCAGATGTGTTATGTTATCAAGAGACAGTGAAAATCAGGGAATTCACAAAGCAAACCCAATGAACAAGTACAAAACCACACGGCAGAAAACTTACATGACCCATTTTGTTTTCAGTTTTGTACGAACAGATCCTGTGAAGGGATTTTGCACTAACAGATACCCTTCAAAATTACATAGAAAATACCCATTGGGATGTCTTCAGTAAGGCCAAGATTATCCTTGCTCATTTTAGTGGGATAGCTACAGTATATTTTATTACTGTAACTTTAATTCTCAGGAGTCTAGTTCTACTCTTATTGGTTTTGAACTCAAAAGTTATTATTATAGAATTTTGGGTGAATGTGTTGATTTTAATTCACATTATTATGGAATTCGGGAGAAATAAGTGTGGAAAAATAGGCTGTTAAATATTAATTTTCAAGACTAGGAAGAATTAGAACAAGTTTCAAAATAATTTAAAGATAAAAAGTGAAGATATAATGTTCAGAACAATCCACATATCAAAATAGCATGAATAATACAAGTCTTTCTGGAAATAACATCAATGCCATCATGCACAAGTAGAATGACACTGGATTTTTACAGTGACTCCCCTTAGGCATTGACAGTTTTTCAGCTGTTCAGGTTTTTCAGAATATGTATGTAGTCTCAGATGGGAACAAGATTTTGAATTAGTTAATATTCTTCCAGCAGAAAACCAAACCAAACCAAACCAAACAAAAACCTATCCTGTATATGTACTAGTAGCATAGACCTAATTCAAAGAGCTGCATATGTAGATGAAAGGCAAGTAAATCCAGACTCCTGGATTTTTCCAGTGTCTCATCTACTGCAATTTCCAGCTGTCTCTCAGTTTTGATATGTTTCCTGTAAGTAACATAACAATTTTTCAAGTCCCAACCTCACAGCATCCTATTATACTTGCAAATATTCTGCTAAAGTACATCTGCTCTTTACAGAGAAATACAGGTTTACCTCTTTTTTTTTTTGTGTTCATGACATTGACTATGGAATACCAAAATATATAACAAACTATTTGTATATGCATTATTTTACCTTAAACATGTATATTCTAGGAATACAGCAGATACATATATGTAGGAATCTAATTCAGTCATTAAAATATTCTCCTAAATATAAAACATTTAGGAAGTTTATTACGGTTTTATATTAAAATAAGGTACTTGTTTTAAATTCAAGTAGGTATACAACTGACATTGATGGAAAACCCTGGAGAAGGTTTTTTGCTCACTAAGCACAGGTGTGCATGATGGCAAACAGTTTCTCCATTATTGTTGATATTAAGAGCCTGTATACATCTACTTGACACTTTTGTTGCCTCTCTTCCCCCTTCCTTGTTTCTCACTGTAGGTTGCTGGACTGCAGAGTAAAGATCCTTCATTTAGCTGTCATCCAGACCCAGTGATTTAGCCTGACACCCGAACTTAATTTAGGAAAATAAGATTATTGCAATGCAAAAGTATCTGCATTTAAAGTATGCAAAATGTCCTGTAATTTTAATGGCTTGATTATTCACATTTTTTCTCCAGTTTCTGCAGAACACACTTTAAAACACATGTTTTAAATTACATAAAATATACTTTATGATGGTGCACTGAAAGCAAGTCAATCTGGAGGACAAAATTTCCCAGCAGCAACAAATCTGGCATGGTGTTGTTATTATGTTCTGATATTCTGAAGCTTGCTTTTGGTTTTCTTTTGTTTTGCATTTGTATATTTGTTCTTGGAGTGGGAGAAGACAAGAAAGGAATACATTCTATTAAAATAAAGAATTAGAAAAATTCAGGAGTAAATCAATAAAAAATGAAACATTCTTTACCAGCCAAAAAAAAAAAAGTGAGGAAGTGCTAATACAGAGAGTATTATATTCCTAATATACACTAGATTTAGTAGCTTTCTCTCTTTATACAGCTCCAGCACTGTAGACTTCTGCAGACAAAAGTTTTTACCAATAAATATACATAGAACTATGAGAAATTGCATTGAAAATACTCTGATATTCAGTATTCTTGTGCATTCCTACAATAGAAATTTCCCTGTAGCTCGGCTGAACTATTTATTGTGTCATTACACAAAGCAAGAGAGTTTCTAAACTATTCATCTTATTATTAGGTTCAAGTATTTGTGCTTAGTATGTAAGGGCAGGAGCTTAACAAACTATGAGCTACTCATTCCCTGGAGAAAAGAGACCCAAGGGGAACTCCAAATCCCTGTCAGAAGATGGGAGCTGAGACGTGTTCCATTCCTATTTGGGGAGGAAAGCCTACTTCCATCCACAGATGTTGCATTTGCCATCAACACCCAGCATGTTGTTCAGTATTAAGAAAACCTCAATGCCATGGGCAAATTATCCAGATTACCGTACTAAGTAGCCTTCTGCACTCAGAAATGGCCCAGCAAAGCCCTGCTGGGCTTGAAGGAATTTTGTTTCTATTCCAGTTTAACAACGAGCCAGAAAGGAGACATTTGAAGCAATAAAGTGAGGAACAGATGGGTGAGCCAAAGGTTAGTGTTAATATGATCCTCTGAAAATTAGCTCAATGGTCATCATTACTACAGACTCACACAACAAAAAATATCATTGGAGGAAAAAGACAAAAGTAGCGCAGGCACAGAGGGATCAAAAAAACCTTCACAAGAACATGTACATATTAATTCCTAAAAAGAATTTCAGGCACCTTTGGAGCTACTAATTGGAGATGTAGGTGGTCTCCAAAGTTATCTATAACAGAGACATCTTTAGTAAGGACACCCTAATTGGAATTCCCATCAAGTTAGAGTTGCTAAAACAGACTCATAGGCATCAGAGGATATTAGTTGCCTTAGGTAGAAATGCATTTCGTTAGACAGCTCTCCCTGAGAATGCTTTCCCCAGCTCTCATGTGCTTTGCCTCAGGGTTGTGATATGCATTACCATAGACAAGTACAGTTGTCTCACTGATCATAGATTGTAGTGGGGTCATGATCTATTATCCTAATTACCATGTTGAAAGAAATATTCAAGGAAATATAAAAAGATGCCTTTTAAACTTTCATCCATAGAAATTCATGTCTAGCAGAGTGAATGAAAGCACTGAAGTTACTGGGAACCTGATATTAAACTCGTTGGCACATATTATAATTCCAGTGAAGTCCATGGAAAGATGCCAAATTACAGTAGGTGCAAAAAAGTCAATCTAGCTGCACACTTTATTTTCTTTTTCTTTTCCCACTTGAATGAATGTATGCATTAATTGCATGCAACAGCCCAGAAATATAAATTAGTAATAATTTTTTATTAGAAACTAAATATCTTCCCTTACTTTTCTCTCATTGAATCTTATAAACACATTGGATCAAAACCTTGCAGAACTTTAAACTCTGCCTTGTTCTAAACACTTCTGTAATCTTTGAGTGATTATAAAATACTTGCAGATTTACAGCATTTGCAAACATTATCCAAAAATGCTATCCCAATTGGCTACCCAGCATCTTATTTGAAATATAATGTATATTTTTCTGTGGAGTGAATGAGATAAAAAAACCCCTTTGTTTACTTACTAGAAGTGCAGAGAAAGAGGCAGGAATGTCTCCTGTTTCTAATGCAGTTTCTGTGAACAATTATTATCTTAATCAACACCCACACCTGTGGCTTCCTAATCTGTTCAATAATTTATATACAGAGACAAAGAGAAGAAGCAATGTACACTGTTGCTGTAGCTTTCGGAGAAAGAAAACATTTTTTTAACTTTCCTGATAATTTATGAAATAATCCAGGTCTAGGTGGCAGTGAGAGTATTTTCCTCACAGCATCATTTAGAGTCATTACAGGAAACACAGCTAGGGAAAAAAAAAAAAAGACAAAACTGCTGGTCTTAAATGACTGCAATAGTTCCCAATCACTTTATTATTTATTTTTGCTTTATGATATACATCTAATCTCCTGGATAAATCAGAAGCAATTTTTTCCCATGATTCTGTGAGAGCAGGGTGTGTTTCAGCCTCTATAATCTGACAGAGCATAAACCCTAGACACTGAGACACAGTCAAGTGTACAGAAAGAGAGTCTCTCCTTAAATTTAGGATTCAGGATCTAAAAAAATTTGGAGCAAATAAGCAATCTGAGAGATTATATTATTTTATATTTCATGGGGAAAACAGACATACACAGAGCTTCTGTTAGATAATGTGGATCCTTCCACTCCACAGTCAAGGTTCCCTGGAAAACTAGCCCATAAATACACATAAAAAATGTGTTTTTCAGAAGACATGGGTTCCCAAGCGCTATCGCTTTCCAGGAGGTTATATCCATATGCAGGATGAAATTTCTCCAGTCTGACTGTCCTTTCAAACAATTGCAGGACTCACAGGTATAGATGGAATACAGTCCATTGAGTATTTATCAGGTGAGGCAAATCTTTTGTTGTCCCCTCCAACTCCTACTCCTGAGTTCTAAGGAGATCATATTTCACCAAAATATTCCCCTCAGTACCTTTATTGTTGAATGTTGACTAGAAAGTAAAAAAGACTCCACTCAGAATAATAAAAACATCACATCATGATTTTCTGTTCACCCAAGTATTCTTCAAAGTCCATGTGAAATCCCATAGACAGAAAAAAATCAAATACTGTTCCAATGCCAAAAAAGAAAAAAAAACAAACAAACAGAGAAACACAAAAGAAACAAAGAAACAAGGAAACGAACATAATACTGTCAAAATTTGTATCTGCATGTTTTATAAAATTGTTTATAAAATTATTTGGGGTTTTTTTTGAAGGTAATTCTTTAATAAATACACATTTTGAATGCACACAAAAACCATTTAAAATTTCTGATGGTAATTTATGTAAGACCAGCCAGTACTGGTTATTCTAAAGTACTTCCATCTAGCATGGTTCATCCAGCATAGATTATGGACTTTTCCTGTCCACTGGTGGTGTAACGGAGGAACTGGAAAGAAATGGTTAATATCTTTACAGAACAGGGACCAGAACTGAAGCTGGCCATGCTTATAGTCTATACATTGATTGCTCCTGAAGTAAAGTAAAGTAAAGTAAAAAGTATGTGTGCTATGAAATCTCATATATATATATATATATGAGATATACCCACACACACTCAGGTCAAACATTTCCTTTAGTCAAATAGCAGTGAGTATCAAGAAAGCTCCTGTGACATATAATGTGTGAGAAAATTGTGTTACTTCCACTTCTAGAACCCTCTTTACAGAGCGGCATAGATGCAATGAGACTTGTTGAAAGGGATAATTGTGAGACAGTTGCTTTAGCCAAGCCTCAGTGTTGTTTTATCCCTTGCCAATTTCATTTTGGCCTTTCTAGTCTCTGGATTTTGGTGTAGTTGTGGTATCCATAACAGCTTTACTACCAAGTCTGTCTGTGGAAGCAGCCAGCAAAACCTACAGTGAATCATATCTCACATTCTTGCAGTGCAAGATGTGAGCAAAATGTGTGGAAATCAAATTGTGTATAAATACATGTGTGTTTTGTAGACATGGACAAATGCATACAAAAAAGTAATCATTTTTTAAAAACAGGTGTAATAGTACAGTTAAAATGTATCACTGTTTTATAGTGTTTTCAGTAAGGAAAAAACATATAGAAAAGCTACCAAAAATTATGGTGTATATTTTCTGGAAGTATCGTCATTCACTGTTAAATTACATATTTCAGAACCAGCTGTAACTCTGGGATGGGACAATAGAATGATATATACACTTGAATTACTAAACAGAGAGAAAATAAAGAAGATTGGCTTTCCATCTGTGAGAGTCTGATCTCACTGATATGAAATTGTCTCAAAAGAGCAATTTCAAAGTGAATAGCCCTGGCTAGGGCGGAGGACCTGGCCTGGCCAGAGCTGAGCAGGAGGTGACACTCGGAAAGAGATGAGAACTAAGAACTAACAGCTGGGTAGAGACTGCTCCCCTTCTCTGAGGGCCAGCCTGCAGTGCTGGGACATCCCTCCAGGCACCATTACCCTGGGCAGGGTGGAGGAAGCCAGCTTGATTGTACTGATGCTGATGTACCTGGCTGAGGTGGCTGGAAAGAGATAAGACCTGTGTGCTGGAAGCCCTCCCTCCCCTTCCAGGCAAGCCTGTTGTCAATGGCTCTGATGCTAATGACCCTGGCCTGGGCTGAAGCAGAACAGGGGTGACACCTGGAAGGAGATAAGAACTGATAAGAACCAGCTGCGTGGGGATTGCACCCTTCTTTGGAAGCCACCCAAGTGAGCCTGTGTGCAATGTCTCTTGTGCTAATGAACCTGGCTAATGAAAGGAACTCAGGGGTATATATGGCTGTCCATGCTGTGGCTGTTTTGTTGTCTCTTGACCCTCTGCCATATTGCATCAGACCCTGTCCAGGATCAGCCCCATCTTGAAGAAACTCGCTGGACAGCTGGACCCCTGGTGGTGACTCTCTCTCTCTCTCATTCTTCCCACTTTCTTACCCTTTTTCTCCGCTTTTCTCTCTCTATATTCTATTTTCTTTTCCTCTCTCCCTCTTTGGCCTGGCTCTGTAATGTTGCCTGTGTCAACTGTCAAATAATAATCTGCTTGCACCCGACCCTTCTACGGTTGGACTTTGTTTTGCGGATCCAAACAAAAATAAATTTTAATGTTACCTTGGATGGTAACACCATCCCAGCATAAAATCAGAGGAACACAATTACAGACTTGTATGTTTAGACAAATTAGGCAAAACTTCTCTTTTCTGAGACTGCCTATAAAGAGACTAGTTAGGCAAAAGGGAAAACTCTCAAAGCAACAACAAAATAAAGCACTTAAGTGTTCCTTTTTTTCAATTTATTCTCTGAGCCCGAATTACAGGCATGTGTAATAATGACAATAGAAAAGAAACCTGGAAACAAGAAATACTTATAAAAGTGCTATTGTTTTATTTGGCGTGTTCCACACACCTTCTCTTTTCTAATGTCCATAATTACTTCTGTGACTAGCTGAAAATATCCAAAATTAGTCTGATTAAAAAATGTGTTCCTAGAGGCCAGCCTAGCAACGTTCCTCCTTCTCTTTGCACAAAGCAAGGATGGATCCTCAACAATAATTCCCTACTTAACATTCACATTGAAAAACATGAGATGAGCAACGATGTTTACAACCTAACACCGGCGATTCTGGAAATGATGGCTCAGGGCACTTCCTAGCTGTGCTGTTAATGTTCTGCATTGTACCTGTACCTTATGAGAACTGGTGGCTCAAGTAAAAGATTAATGACATTAATTATTTACTGCTTACATACTATAGCATATTGATTTATTTTCGGTTGCATATGTATACTACCTGTCCAGTTTAACACACTCAAAAATTTGAAAAAGAGAAAAATTTGAAAGACACACAGTTGCTTTGCACGTATTTGGAGAGTTGTAACACAAGACAGTAAAATATTTAATAAAGGCCTATCCACTGCAAGTACAAAGTGAAAATGAGAAAATTATTTCTTGAAAAGATCATTGAAACAGAAGTCTCAAAGAAATATGAGCAAAGCTCTGTATAGCAATCCTGTGTAGAAATAGAGGCTAAATTTTGGCCTTTATGTATAAGAAAAAAAAATATTGTGGCAAGAATTAAATGAGCCCTAATGAACTGAGAAACTTGCTTTCAAATTCTTCTCAGTCATTGTAGGAAATATGGTGTTCCCAACTCCTAATGTTACTACTATTTGCATTTTCTCCTTCATATGCCTTCACCTATCTTTCAAGCTTAAGAAATGCTTTAACCTGAACTTGAGGAATAATTTTGTTATATTTCATGATTTTCAGGTTTTGCTAGAGAGTCAAAGAAAACGAATATTAGCAATTTGTGTTACCTTGTCTTGGACTTTGCCCTATTTTCAGACAAGAGGTTGTAAAAAGAAGAAATAACATGTAGAAATAAGGGTTTTTTCCAACTATTTTTAGGGGTTGCCACATTTTCCTGTGATCTACTAAAATTTTCTGCCTTAACTGTCAACCTCAAAATAATTCCATTTTATTTCTTTGAATTTCCTGGTCAAAACACTGTTTTTAAAATAAGATATATACACTCTTCTACGCTCAGTTCATACTTGGAGTAACAAATTACCATTCAGAGCCACAGCACATCAACTTTAATTGAAGCATTCCTTTGGATTAATACATATTAATTGAAACTGGCATCTTTTTGCAAAAAGATAGTGCAATGAAACTAATTACAATTACCTGTCTTTTTAAATCAATGTAGTTACTGTTGCAGTCAAAAGAGCGAGTCATATTATCATTTGAGGAATCATCACACATGAAAGTTGTTGTTTGGCTCCTTTTTAGATTTCTAATTACTCGTGTGTTGTGTAGTAACAGACCATCACCAATACATAAATAAGAACATACTTAACTGTCAGAGTATAGTCATGATTTTAATTCAAAGCATGTTTTACAACATATTTCTTTAGCTTTAGAAGATAAGCTATAGTAACCTCAAGGCTAGCACACAGCCAGGAACTCATTTTTATATTAGCACATTTTATGTTCAAATAGATGAAGACATCTTCTTATCATATATGAACACTAGTCAGAAATGCATTTTTATGTGTCCAAGACCTTTAAAGGAAGGATTAAAGTAATGGTAGAGTATGACTATATTATACATTAGAGAGAATGGTAGCAGCATGAAAATTGGCTATGAATGAACTGGCTCTGGTACTAGAAATAATCTCTTCATACAGCATGAGATAGGTGACTTTGTTATCCTGCTTGCATTGCTTCGACACTAATAGGAACTCCCAGTACATCTATTGAGGGTTTAATGCTCCTTTGCCATATTTTCTTATGCAGATACCATCTATAGCAAGTTCAGGCTTGCTCACATGTTAATCATTCTTGTTCCTTAACCTCACATAGCAATTATCTTTCTACCCCTGAAATTTGGCAAAGTGAAAAGATTTTGAAATCTAGGTTTTTACTTTGGATCCTGATATTGGTCATACAGAATGAACAGATCTACATTTCCTCCTAGATCTGGTATTTTCTCTGTGCTGTTGTGCTGAGTTACTTCTAGGCCTTGCCTTAAAAAAAACTTTCTGAAAGTTGGAAAAAAAACTTCCTTGTTGCTAAACAAGAGTGTCTTCTACTCATGAGAATATCACTGCAGACTGCACTGGAAGCTTGCAGTATTCTCACTCTTTATCTTTCAGACCCTTCTAGATAGCCTGTATTTCCAAAAATTAATAACTAACCACCAACTCAAATGAAGGGGCAAGTAAGTATGTGGTGAGCTGGACACACATGTGCCCACACCTTTTTTAATTTAAACCCCTTTTAACTGTATATATATTAATAAGTTCTAAATGTATGCACTTTCACCCAAACTAATATAACTTAATACCAATGCATATTTATTGTTATTAGATTTTTACAGCATTTTTCCTGTATGGCACCTCATAGGCGTTAAGTTAGCTTAATTCTCTAAAATTCAGGCTTTTAGAGAACAATAGCTCCATTCACAAGCAACATTAACTGCTTAGCAATTTATAGCTCTTATTTACACTTACTTTATGCAATATAACTAGCATAAATCTTTGTTGAAACCAAGAAATTAATGTATTTGGATATAATGAAACAAGAAAATATCTGAGATGTTTTCTTGTGTTTCACAAAAATGGTTCTTAAGCTTGCGTGTAAGCAAAAACATTCCTAATAAATATAAAATGCAATTTCTGAAAATAGTTTTCTATAATGCAGTTTCATTTAACTTTTTGTTCTCTCTACTCCTCCCACACCCCTTGCTTACTATCTTTTACACTGAAAGCCTCCAGTACGGATGAGCTAGGAAGAGAAGAGGCAAATCAACATATTATACCAGAGCACTGAGACTGACAGTGTTATAAATGATGGCAAGGCTCCAATTTTTTAAATTGTTTCATTTAAAATCTAAACATTGAATCCCTGTACAGTGTTTAGAGGCTTCTCAATCTTCTCTGATTCAATTTACAGGAAGCATTTATAGGGTTTAAATTGTTCCTGGCAATTCTGAGCTCTGTTGCATTTTAAACAAATGTATTTTACACAAAGCTGTGCCATATATAGTCCCAAGAAATCTAAAAATATCAATTAAATTTCATTTGCAATAGTCATTTGCAAATTTTACCAATAGTCATTAGTTCAATTGTTCTTCCCTCTTGGAAGAAAAGGTAGTTTAACTGATAATTGTGAAATACACATTCCTCATATGGAATGACTGAAAGACTTCTACAATCAAATCAAATCAAATCAGCTCTTCAAAACAGCATGTAGATTTCAAGATTTCATGTTTAATTATTATATGTAAGTTCAATAGATTAATCAAACATCAGCTAATTTCAGTATGGCATTATCTGGAAATCAAGTATTTTGGTTTGCTTCCTTTGTTTACATTTTTTTTTCCCTGAAAAAAAAAAAAGCATACAAAAATTTTCCATAGCTGTGCCCTTCTGTTTTAGAGATGTTATAGTTAAATACCACATAGACTATTCTCACTGTGTTGGCTATTCATTTTTCTAAGACTTTTTTTCTTCTCTGGGCAGTTACTGTACTATTTGTATGTATACATTTGTATATTCTATATATACCTATAGCTGAAGTGACACAACTGTGGTGAGTTCACTCCATTTATTCTACATTTCATGAGTTTTATAAAGAGGATAGATCTGTTTTAACTCAAGACATAAAATGTGTACTTGTATAAATAGGTTAAAAGGGCACCTAAAATTTGAATATAGAGTAACATGGTACTATTTTCAGTGCATAACTGGCAAGTCCTGCACTCAGGTCAGTTCTATTACATAGTACATCAATACCTGCATAATATTCTTAACATATTTAACTTTCCATAAGCTCTTTTAAGCTTCATTTAACTTTATTTTTAATATTTTATTTTCCCCTTTAAAACTTTGTCTCTTTTTTGACATTTGCCTGTGTGCTTGTTTTTTCCTTTTTAATGAACTTATTTTTACCAAATCCAACTGCAATCCTATCATGTCTTCCATAGCTAACTTTTTTTTTCTTTTTTTTTTTTAAATCTGATTTGTAGCCTCTCTCTGATATTTTTTTTTCTTTTTCTTCCTTCTTTTTTTTTTTTTTTATTTAGACAGTATAATTGCCTATTACATCATGTTAGCCAACTCAAGGTGCAGATTGTTTGACACATTTGTTATTTGTGGCCTGATTTTCAAAGCTGATAGACACTTGGAAGAATCCACTGACTTCAGTCAGACTGAATATTTCAATGCCTTTCTGGAAACTAAGTTCAGAGTTATGTTTTCATCCTAATTTACATTTTCTGCTAACAAAAACTTTTTTAAGTAGTCACCTTCCACCTTTCTCATTTTATGAGAACTTGGCAAGTCTTTCAGTTCAAACTCTACCACTGAAATGAGTGGCAGTACCTCCAATTAGCATAACTTCAACTGGTCAGGCAAAGAGATTATTTTTTTGTGAAACTTTATAAACTGATTAAAGTTAAACCATTACTTTATTTCTCTTTCTAGGAATCTAAAAGATTTACAGCAACTGTTTAGAACAAGCACATATTTTCTTGCAGCTGTCAAAACAGCCTGTCAATTCAATTATCTGGAATGCCTATTAGTCAATTTTTAATAAAGCTTCAGCTACTTTTCTCTGCTGTTTAATGAATAAGGTCCTTCTGCACACCTTTTAAATATGTGTTTCATACCCCCTATGGAATTCAGAAATTATGAAGGAAAAGTGATTTGATTTACTCATAAGATGCATTATAATTTCATGTGTTGCCTGAAACTGCCATTACTTTCTGTTTATGAGACCTCCTGCACTCTTTTGACATTATTAGGCCTCCTGCTGGAAAAAAGCATCTTGTGTTGGTAGCAACACTTTTAAAAATATGGTACTGGTAAGATGTTTTGTTTGAACATCTTCTCATACTCACTAAGTAAAAGAGAGAAAGATAAACTGAATGCTTACTTACAAAGTAAGAGTATGGAAAGGCTGTTGCATTTTATTTTTCTTTAAAAAAACATTACAGTTATTACTAGTAGAGCAGGGAACAACAAAACGGGAACGGATTGAACCTGTTACACAGCTCATATTTAGTTCATGTTCACTGGATTTGCTTCATTTGCTCCCAGAGTGGGTCAGGACTCCGGCCAGAGGTTTGGCACCGTTAGATTTTTTGGTTTCTGGTGGATACCTATGAGGAGGAGGCTCTTTACTGATACCTGTCCTCCAAAGTCAGAGTGCTGTTCAAGGGAACACAGCACCCTTTCTTCCCTGGTGAAATACTATCACAATTTCTTTGCCAGAAATCATGCCCTTTACCATTTAACCATGGTATAAATGAGGCTGCAGTAGTTGTCCATGCTCCCTTTGATGATGTTCCTGTCATCTAGCAGCATCAGCAGCCTCCAGGCTTTCTTCCCAGCAGGGTCAAAGGAAATTTGTTTACAAAGGTTTTTTAGTTTTGAGGATCTGAAATGACCACTACTTGAATGACTTTATCTCTCACAGCAGCTTCTTTCTTGTCAGAGTTTTCCATGGGATGTTGGCTTTTAGGTTGCCTTCTGGTCAAGAAATAGGATAAAATTGTACTCACATTTCTAATGGGTATTAATTTTCTTTCTGTTCCACCTTACAGAGCTAAGCTCCTATGTGAAATTACACTTATGACTTCACTGATGACAGAGGACCTTATTGCCTGGGTTAAGCAGATAAGCAAGCTGTTGACTTACTTGTTTTCTTTATTTTTACAGGATAATAGAATCTGAGAATAGTTTGGGTTGGAAGGAACCTTTAAAGGTCTAGTCCAACCATCCTGTAGAAAGTAGAGACATCTTCAGCTAAATCAGGTTTCTCAGAGACCCATCCAACCTGACCTTGAATGGGGGGAAGGGAGGAGGGGGTAGGTGGTTTCATAGTTTTCCCCAGTATGAGAAGGTATCTGAAGTCTGATGAGACTTTTTCATCTAGTCTTATCTGTACCATTAAGACACAGCAAGTTGAAATCCTTCCCATAACTAAATAGCTACAAATGTTTTAAAATCATAATGAGCTACTGAATAGGAGATAATTGTTTTAAAAGAAAGAGTTTATGTAAGAAACATGTCTGACTGTGATAAGGCTGCCAGTGAATATGAGATTTGTGATGCCTAGAGGAAGGTGTCACTGCCCATGGCAGAGGATTTGGAAATAAGTAATATTTAAGGTTCCTTTCAACTCAAGCCATTCCATTATTCAATGATTCTATGATTGTTATGATTCTACGATTTTATTAAATAGCATGAATCTTGTAATTAAAGAGAGCATACTCAGACATCATCAGGGCTTCTAAACTAAAATTAAGTTTTGGCTTAGCATTATCAAAACAAAAAAACCCTAAATTTTCTCCTTATACAAAAAAGAAAAAACAAAAAAACTCAGAAATATCCTGTTCCCTCCCATGCATACTGTCCTCTAACAGTAGATATCCTTCCAGTTTTTTCCAGGAAGTTTTAGCAGTTTCTCACCTTCCAGCAGCCTCTGCCCCTTTGGTGTCCTAAGACGTATCTTTTTTTATTTCTGTCTTCTGGGAGGCCTGGCTGAATGCCTGCTCACTGATCCTCTCTGGAGCTGCCTAGTTTCTGTTTCTGCTGTGGACCCTCTGCACGCTCTGTGTCCTTCACACTCTGCTACACAAGTCCTGCTCTCCAGAAGCTTCTCCCAGCTGAGCAAGGTCAGCTGCTGTCAGGGAAAGCAGCATCTCCCCTTCTTCCACAGGATTTCTCCTGACCCAGACCTCAGCTGTCTGAACGGTGCAAAGCAGAGAGCTTTCCTTATTACTGCCCATTTATATTCCCAAAAAGGAACAGAATCTAAAACAAAATTTAAAAAAAAAAATCATAATTGCAAATGGAACAGATAAACATCTGTTACACTTATATAAAGCCTAACCCTACAAGTAGCCTCTAATCTTAGATGCTTGGAAACCAGGGAATTTAAAAAGAGAGGCTGGTTTGAAAATTACAGCCATGTCAGAGATAAACAGGGTCCTTGGAACAGAAGATTAGTGTAGCCTGCTAAGAACGAAATAAATCATAAGGACCAAAATGTGTCTCAAATACTTTACAACATTTTTAGGGGCATTATGTCAAATTATTTTAATCTGTCTACTTAGATGCTACTATCATCATCACATTATCTCTGTATCTCAAATGCATCCTCATAGTAGCTGCATACTACTGAGAGAGATGTTGTATGTGTGGAAACTGAAACACTGAAAGTCTAGGGATGAGATCCAATACTGTCTAAAATAGGTTTTTACTAGAATTTGGTTATTTAAATCAAAATCTGTGATTGAAATCAGTCCTCTCTGATACTTAGCCCTGAGGGTGCCTAAATTTCATAGGGCTCCATGGCTTTTTACTTATAGGCTGTTGGGTACTGAGTTATTCAAGCACAGATCAGTTCCAGTTTGGTCCTCCTGCAAGAGTTCATTTAGCATGCCAAAAACTCTACCTTAGCCTGTGGCAGGGTTTTATCCAACAGCAACTGTCAGGAAGTGTGTCCAACAGTTGAAATGCAAAGGCAACCCATGCTTGCTTTAAAAATGAAAGGAGGGTGCTGGCATATTTGCTGGCATATTTCCCCTCTCTTGCTTAGCAGGAGATGAAGCATTTGCCTCCCATGTAGAAGTGGGTTCACTCCCTTCTCTGTCTCTTGGAATTTAAGTATACATTTTTCTTTTTTTTAAATAAGTGCTCTTTCACCAAGACCATGCTTCATCCTTACATCTCCTGAGAGTCTCACTCTGCATGGTGACTTTAACAGAAGGATTAAACATCCGTTTTCCCTGGGGAGTTGAGCAACCCATCCACTAACACAGAAGTCAGTTTACAAAGAGTTTAAAATTCAGGTCTACTATGTTTTAGGGATTGTGCTAGCCTAGACCATGCTGCAAAAGGTGCATTGTGGAAACCCCACAATCAGTGCAACCGTAATTGCAATATGGGAGGTTTTGGTGGTTATTTGTCCACAGCTAGGACAAACCTATTTGATCAGTTTCCTCAAGACTGAGGACATGCTCAGTCTCAGCTCAATGGCTGTTAAATCTACTTTCGATATTTATATTTCCTTTTTTTCTTTATATTTTTTTTTTTAATGGGGTTATCAATTTCTGAGCTTTAATTAATTATTTAGTAGTCCCAAAGTCCATGGCAAAATTTAGTTTGCTGCACTACATTTTAGTTGTGGGGCACAAGACCTTTCCAGAATACGACATATAATTAAAACCACATATAATCAAAATATGTGTCTGAAAGACAGAGTTGCTTGTTAAACCTAATTTTTTCAAGTCTTGACATTTCTTCCCTGACTGGTGGTTGGTTTTTTTCTGATGGAGTACTCATGACTTTCTGTATCATCTCAGCAAGATGCTCCTTGGCCCTAAACTAACAGTAACCCCTTTTAATTGAAGATAAACTTGCCTGTGAATGAGGCAAGAAAATAACTTATTCTGATATTGTTTATTGCATTACTTTTGATTCATAATTTTGGGGGAAAAACAACATAGTGAAAACAGGATTCCTTATTCACAATCCTCCTACCCTTTGCTTATTATTGCTTACAAGATACTGCTGTCATTTTCATTTGTAAGAGACGTGACACTAGGGGGAAAAAAAGTGATTGTTCATTTAAGTAGAATGCTCACAGGACAGAATAAAAATTTATATCCATTGGTGACCAGGTAAATTGAGATAATTCTAGTTCAAACAGAACCTGTTCTTCCTTATCCTAAATTTGCATTGCAAAAATATGACAGAAGCCTTCAGGGAGAAGAGAAGAGTTGTAAGAGAAAAATTTTTGGACAGCTGAAGCAGAAGATGGGCACCTGCTGTTCAGCAAGTTGAGGGAACTGTTACATATTGAAATTTTTCTGTGTGTTACCAGGACAAGCAGATGGCCAGAGACAGAGTTTTCTCCTTGCATGCAGTTTATCTCTTTACGTCGTCTAATGTCCTATATTATAGTTTCCCAGCATTATATTCAGTTCTATTTAACACAGTTGATATATATTTAAGCAGTATCAAATGCTGTCAAAATTGCCTACATAGAATAGATAACTCTTTCAAATTCTTCAGCAAGGATGGCAGTATAGGGAGCAGCTCTGTTCAGATGTTATTTCAGGGTGCTAACTCAGACCACTAGGGATGAAACTGCTCCCGCACTCAACGCGAGCCTCTTGTGATTTTCAAAAAATTACATTGCCTCCTGAGCCTTCACTCAGGAAAGGCTGCAACAGCTTCTGTCTCCTGAGAACTGTTGCAAGTTCTAATTCATGCTGACAATATGTAGAACCAGTCTATGATGGCTTTTTCTTTAAGGAATGCTACATCACCTTTGTTCTTTTTTTAAAATATTTTTTGCTTGTAAATTTACAGACTATCAAAAATACCTTCTCAGAAAACCTATGCAGGCTAGTTTCTTTCCCCCCCGGCCCCCTTTTTTTTTATTTTTCAAAAGAAGTATGAATATTACTGATATGCTTATTTAAAATTATATTAAAAATAATGGCATTCTCTTAAGCAGAGAAAACAGGAAGAAGTATGGATCTGAATTCAGTAGCATCTGAGTATCTTCAGCTGGGATTGCATTTTTTCTGGTACTTGTTCCTGCTTGGATTGCCTTTTTTCTAACAGATGCTAAAATTAAATAAAACAAAAAATATGTCAAAATAGAAGCTGATCTCCATAATTTCTTTCTATTTCTTATTTTTATTTTTATTTTCACTTTGTCTCCTCAGTCTCTTGTCAGTAAATTCTGTGTTCTTGTCTCTACAATCACACAGTTGATACAGCAGAGTGAGATTTAGGTAACTGTAGAACTAGGTGGTCTTAACTGGTGTACTTTTACTTTCAGTTTAGGACTGGAGATGTGTATCCCTTTTGGAAGCAACTTTTAGCATACAGTCATAACCATAACACAAACAAGCAGAAAATAGACTCCATTATTTCTGTTCCTGTAGGATTACACACACACAACATCTGGTGCTCCAATTTTCTATTAAAAATTCCACTTTTCAGTTACTTTTTTCCTGTTATTCAGCATTTATACTAAGACCTCATGACTAACCCAGATTAAAGAAAAAAAAAAAAAAAAGATTGGAGAGTACATGGAAAGACCTCTGAGAAAAAGAAATGTGTTTCAGATTGTGTTGTTTTGGTTTTTTTTTTTTTTAAAGGCAATATCAGCTACNGTTTTTTTTTTTTTTTTCTTAAAGGCAATATCAGCTACTCAGACCAAGATGATTCCTGGGGCTTCAGGTTGTTGTTGGATTTTGAAGTGGAGGTTTAGCAGTCTTATCCAGAAGTAAATTATATTAGTTCTCTGATCAGTTCAAGTAACTTGCTAAAAAATTGGGTACAGAGCAGTGCTAAGTGAAAATTTCTGTACAAATCCCACAATCAACTGAGACTTGAATCTGGGATTTATAAAACAAGGGATGAGTTTCCAACAGAGTATTTCCTTTTCTGTCAGTTACAGGGTGGGATGGTCATTTTGATTCTGATACCAAGTACCAGCTCTTTCCAAGAGCAATCAGTGAGGCAGCTGGCTGGTGAGCAAGGCACTGCCTGACCAAAGGAGTTGAGGGATCAGCCTCACAAAGAGGTAGTTCACACAGTGCCAGGGGTGCCTGGCTGAAGGCAGCAAGCTGTAGATGAGTTGTATGTTGATTTTTGGGGTGAAATAACCTGAAATAAGTAGCTGGAGGTAGGAAAAGAGTTACTGAAAGCTGTATGCTAGTGCTAAGGGTGGAGGGGTGACCAAGTCAGTATCTGCCTGTGGTCGCAAGGTTTGCAAGCAGAGTTAACTGCAAAGAAACTTTGTTTTTTATAGCAAATTAAGTATTACAGATGAAAATGCTTCATAGCTCAGTAGAAAAAGCGCAAGCTGCGTGCTGGGGTACCAGAACCTGTACTCTCTGCCCCGTCAGGCTGGAAGCAGGAGCCTAAAACCATATCTCCCTTTTTTTTAAAGTGCTCAGCTGCTAGACCATTGACCACCTCCAGGTGATTTTTTTCTCATTATACTTTTTAGGAAGCACTCCACTCTCTAATACTTTGTTAACCAAAGAACCCAATAGTATTATGTATTCCAGATATCATGGTACAGGAAAGTATCAGTTCAAACCTCAAATATGATTAACTCTTTGATCCCAAATAAGTACCACAAACATTAACTTTTTCACCATTTGTGATTTGAGTCTTTTTTTTTTTTTTTTTTTTTAAANTTTTTTTTTTTTTTAAATAAGTTCAGAGACTAAAGAAATTCTCTGTCTAACACTTTACCTAACTTTCACTATTCTGAGAAAAGTGTTACATTGTCCTTCTCCCATGGAATATTACTTTACATATAACACACTCCCATAAAGAAGGTTAAAAGGGAAATTACTGTTATGAAGCTGGAGTTAAAGAAAGAGCACATTAAGACTGATCTTGATTTGGGGACAGTAACTGAAATGATTTTTATTTTTTTTTTGGTTAGATGGGAGCAATGGTCTCCTTGAATGATAAAATCTAGTGTTTTATTTATTTGTCTGATGCTTTTGCTTAGCAGTAAAACAATAGCTGCATAAATACAGGTTAGAGAAGTGGTCACTATTGGCAGTATCTACAGTTCATTTATTATGTGCTATGTTTGAGCATGAGCTTGGGAGACTAAATGTGCATACTCTTCTGGATAAAGTAAAAGCTGTTCTAGACAGGCATATTGCTATAGAAGTCAGTTGGAACCACAGAAAACCTTATACATCATAGTGCTTGAGATAGAGAAACAAACCCAAACTGACTTCTAAACTGTACAGGTAGAAATTCTATCGTGTTTTTCTATGATGACACAGAATTCTACCGACTTTGGCTCACTCCATCATTTTTAGTATATGCAGGAATAAGCAGCCACACTTTAAAATATTAGTTGTCTTGGGTTTGATAAGCATCCAAAAACCCTGCTGCTCATTTAAATTTTGATCCTGCAAAATTGCTTTCATTGCATTCTGTCATTTTCCATTTATTTTATGGTGTTTTGTTTTTTCCTTCCCTTTGGAGAAGGCCTGAGAATATCCTTGTTATCAGAAGGGTCAAAAGGAGAGAACAATGTGCTGAAAATGTCACAACATGAAAGAGAGAGGTCTTCTTAGTTAAATGACATAGAATTTAATTCCATACAAACTTTAACAAATAGACTCTACTTGCAGTTTTTCCATAGCTGGAAGACAAAGAAGTATAGAGAAGATTTTTCATTCATTTTATTACTAAGCCATTTTTAACAGAAATGTTGAGTTTCAGGTAAGCAATGATTTTTATCACTTTAATTTTAGTGCTTATTTTTAAGAGATACTGAATACCAGTACTGTCTGAAAAATGTTTCAAAGAGCTTTTTTTTTTTTTAAATGCTAGTTTCTGAAACCAGGTTTTCACATGAAGGAATTGACTTTGTCATAAAGTGTTAGGTGCAGCATTGCATTTTTGTTCAATATGAAAATGGTACCTTGACACAGGCTATTAATATTTCTTAAGGCTTTCACCTAGGATGTAGGAAACAGATTCAGATCTTGCTGTGGAGGCAGATAAAGAGCTGTACTCTTTATTCATCCTGTCTCCTGTCTTACTATTCTATTCCATTGTAAACAATTTTTCTGATGCAAAGTGTTTTCTAACATGTAAAATTTTATACTTTGGGTAGAGGTAGGAATGTTAGAAAAAACTCCTAATTTCATCTTGATGAGGAATTAACCACTATTTCCAAATTTACATACAAGTATTAATTTCTTTTGCTTTTTCTTGGACAGATCTAAAGCAATCTTGAGTTCCAAATGATGTCAGACACTCAAAATTAAATCAGTCTTTTATCCTCCTAAATTTTTGAACAAATATAGCTTTTGATGTTATTTTAGTGCTGTTGCAAAAGAAAGACTAGTGAGAGCTAAATTTGAGGAGACTCAAGGACTTTGTTTGTAATACACCCACCAACTGGGATTCTTCTTACAAGCCCTTAATTGGCAATCCAATCAGACATCTCACAATGATGATATTTCTCACTAAACAATGGTAATTTTACTTCCAAGTATAGTGGCATACAAGTAGAAATCAATATACTGCACTAGCAGTGGGCTCAAATTGCATGCTTGTTTAGGATTAAAATGTGCCTGTTTCTCAAAAAGCTTAGATTTCATGTTTATCCTTATCTCTAGGCCAACTACACTCCATGCACCTCTTCATTGCCCTTACCACGAGACTTCCAAGTTGTTTATTTAGAGTATAGTTCTAATAAATTCTCTTGCAAGACTAGGTATTGTTATGCAAGAAGGCATGAACTGGGTGTTATCAATTAATTCTTCAGGTTTTATATAGTTTCAGGACATTTAAGCTCTCAGATGAAAGAATCCCCACTCCGTTGTCCCTTTATATTTTAAAAATGCAGGCTTTCTCTGAAGACAAAAGGGTTTTACTCCACTGACTTCTGAAACAGACACTGAACAGTTCAAGTATTTCAGGGAATATCTCATTAAAATGCAAAGATACAAAATTGCTGATTAATATATGTCCACATCTGATCTAAGCAGCTGTCTAATCACATATTACACAAATTAACAACTGAAGAAAAACCTCTTGCATTCTGCAGAACAACAAATTATTTGGATTTTCTCCTGCTCAGGGATAAATAAGTGATGTGTAGCTGAGAAAAAAAACCCACCAAATTTTACAGCAACTGAAAAAATTACTAATAAACTGATTAATTTCTCTTCAGTTTACATCCATTTATTCATCATGTGGTAGGTACCCTGATCTATTGAAAACCTTAGCCAATTAATTTGTGTTAGTTTTTTCAGCTCCTCAGTCAACAAACAGCCTGAGCCCTAACTGGAATATGGCTTTGTTCATATCTTTAACAGCTCCATGTTTAAGACAGGACCCTGAGTCCTTGGTTCCTGTGCTTTCCTACATTACTTAACACAGAACTGTTGGGAAGATATTACAAAGCTTAACCAACCAACCAACCAAACACGCATAATATTTTTCAAAACCATTGAAATGGTTTCCAATCATTAATAGTAATGTTAATGAATACCTTGCTGCTTTTGAAAATCTCACTATAAAACAAATCCCACAGAGGGTTTCAGCATTCACTCTTTGGACACCGCATCCTGCTTTCCATGAGCCCTTCATAAAACTATGGAGAATTACTAGGTTATTCCACCAAGTCCATGACAGCATCTGAGTGGGTCAGTCTCTAGTTTCTGGATTGCAGAGCCCACATTTGAGCACAAATGTTCCCTGTGAAATCCATGTGTTCCGTATGGAAACACCCAGAAACCTCTAACAGGTGTTCTGAAGGAACAGAGAGCAGAGATGTTTTTGAGATGTTGTCTTGTCCCTTAAGTGGGGGACCACTTGTGTGAACAGTTCTAGTAGGGATTTCTCTCACAATAGTTCCCATTTTTTTCACTACTGAGCAAGGCTACTACTGTTGTGTGTATGAGCATAAATGCTCTTTCCTTATTGTTCCTTCTGCTGCAACTCCATCCTGTTTTCCATTAGCCTGTTATTTGTACTAGGACTTCATCTCAATTACTGATGTGTAGCCAATGACACTTCTGAGTTTGCGCTTGATAAGAAATGGGTTTAAATGATGCTTTCTTTGCTTCTCTGGTGTATGAGTTCTTCCTCTGAGAATGGAAGATTTACTGGGTTATTTCATCCACTTCTTTGCAAAGAGAATATTGCATCTATCCCTTAATTCAGAGTAGGGAATGTAGAGCAGCAAATAAGGAATTTATCCACTACACTAAAGAAATACAGATGAAAGGTAATGAATGAAACAGCCAGTGTCAGCCATGCCTACTATGAAATAACAAGCAGTAATACACCAATTGCTGACTGGTTTAATGAGGTACACTGCTTCAGATCTCTAATCCTTTACAGAATAACCTTTAATATAGATTTAGAAAAAATAGCACCAGCACAACTTTTCTGACCATTAAAAAAAACCCACAAAACCCAGGGTTCTTAAACTGTCAAGGGCTTAAGGTTAAAGTCTTCTACACTGTATTGCTGTCTGTCTATGTTTATCCAACACCTCGCCCTGAGACCAAAAAATCCATTGAATAAATCCAATTGACAATATCAGTGGTAATATATCCCCTACCACCTGACGAAGTCCAGGGAGGGGAACAGAGTCTTAGTATTGTCTCGCTGGCAGTCCTAAAACATCACAAAAAAGTATCTGTGTGGATTTGGATTGCATTTATCTAGAGGATGAACAATACCCATATGTTCACCAGATGACTACAGAGCTAGGTTGATTGAGTCAAAGTTCAAGGCTGCAACAAAAGATAACTTTTTTCTTCAGGACTGGTTTTGATTATATTGTTTTTTACAAAGAAATTTTTAAAAAATGAACATTCCAAAATATGTGAGAGAATCATTGTTCTTTGTTATCTTTCTATTTATTTTTCAGATATGTTCTATTAAATACAGTTGTTTAATGGACAATTTTCATTAGGCATTAATTTCCATTAGAGTGATTCACAGTTGGAATTATAGTATAAGTAGTTGCCTGAAGTCAGAAGACAGAAAACTATAAATTTAACCTGAATAGAAACGTCAGGTAATGTGTATGCTCACTCATTGTCTCACTCTGCATACATATATGTATACACATGCACACACAGGCAAAATTAAAAAGACAATCTTTTAATTAATTAATGTGTGCACACACACCTGTGCCTGTATAAGCAGTGTGCATATATAAGTTGTGCCATTTAGATGTATAGAGTGTATCTATACATTAAATATATAGGTATGTGGTTAATGTCTACTATGTACTTCCTAGAAATATTGGTTATCTAGACTCTGAACACATCTATCTCATGGTTACATACATTAAAATAATACAAATAACAATCTCTTTCATTCTTCTGTGAAGGCTACTTATACCTTGATTATAATTGAGCAACACTGCACCTTAAAGAAACAAGGAAAGACATGAGGCAGGCAGGGAATGGGTCCAAAACTCTGGCTGTTGATCTGCAGAATCTTACAAGCTGAGAAAGAGCTTTTCCCCCAGTGGTGGAAGGATGCAGCATTGAATCCTTTGTTTCCATGGATCAAATGGCTTCTGAGGTCTGCACCTGGAGTGACACGCTGAATTGAAAAACTTTCCCCAAAAAAGAGTAATAAACTTTCAAATGTTGGGAGAAAGTCTTGCTTTAACCAAATTGTACACACTTGTAAGTTTGCTTAATCGTTACCAAAGGTTTAATTAAATAATTGCTTTTCTTTGGAGTAGAATGTTTTAATTGGTTAAAATAATATTCATTTAATTAAAAAGGAAATTACAACCCATTATCTAATGCAAATAATCTAAAAAGCTGACTAGAAAAGGGATGTGAAAGTCCTCTAACTTTAAGAAAGTCACTTTGGTAACACACACTAAATACTCAGAGGCTGTTACAAGGTCACAACATTTTGCTAGCTAAGACTCTAAATATCCAAGTGACAAAGGAATCAAAGTATTTGCCATTTTTAATGTTGTATATATGTATCTCTCCAGGTATAAGAGGGGTATATTGCAATACCTCAACAATGAATGATTTTCTAACATTACAACAACAAAAGCCCAACAAAATATTGTAGAATAAAAGCAAATCAATCTAAGTGACACAAAAATAATTATTTTTTGGAACATAAAATTCAGTCAGATATTATAATTTTTCTTGGTTTAATTTTTTAACCATGAAAGTGGTAAAATAGCAGGCTTCCCAGAGTGGTACTGGGGTATCTGCTTTTGGAGGTATTTTGCAACCTGTTCTGATAAGAGCCACTCTGAATATAGAGTTGGACTAGGTGACCACTAGAAGCTCCTTCCAGCCTGAGCTTATCTCTGATTCTGCAATTGCATAATTCTGATAAACCCAAATTAAAATAATTAATTTATAATCTGGCCTCTCCTGTGTTGTTCATGCTATTGATTTACCGTGTAAATATTAATGTGTTTATTCACAACAGTGCCATAGGCTTTGTTGCCTTCCCTAGTTAGCTGCACCCCTGTGCTCTGTTTGAGTATGACCACAGTGGACCTGTGCATCTTTTTGTGCTCTGGGGTCTCTGTAGACTTCTGTTTTTAAGCTTGTACATCAGTAAAAAGTTTGTCAGCTATTACTTCATGAAAATAAGACCCAACATTAATCATTCTTGAAATATGTTGACTTTTTGTGTAGAAATAGTTCTGTCTGCCATAGGACGTCAGATTTTCTACATTTTTTTTTAAATATATTGCAGACTATTTGAATACCAAAAATTACTTTAAGTAACATCTTTAATATCTCAAAGTACATTTGAAATGGGGAAAGTAAATAAGCAATGAGAATGGTGTTCAGGGTCCTTGGTCTGATGCACAGAGGCTGCAGAGAAATATCACTTCCAATAATTCTCAATACCAGCTTTCAGAAACATGCACAGCCATGCATGTATGATATATATGTGTATACATAGACATATATATAAATGCCTAGAAAAACAATGAGCTTTATCACCATAACTGTCCCTCTGGGATGATTGGGAGTGTGTAGATGGCCAAATATCAATCAAATCATTAAAAAGATTCCCTATCAGTTGATTTTCCTACACATTTTTTCTCCTGCTTTTTTTTTTTCATTTGCTTCTCATAAAAAGAGAACTACAGCCTTAAGTACACTGCACCTCTTCAAGTCTATCAGGTTTGAAATAGTCTTACATGCTGCATCATGAGGAAAAAAAATGATCAGGGCAGTAAAAGGAAAATATGTGGGGGAAAAAAACAAAACCAAAACCAAACAAACAAAACCACCAAAAACCACAAAAAAAACACAAAACCCAAACAAACAGCCCCCCCCCAAACCAAACAAAAACCAAAACAAAACCCAAACAAAACAAACAAACAAACAAAAACCAGTAAAAACTTGTTTTAGAAACAAATCCTACTGCTGACAAAATCCCCAAGTGGTAAGAGCTATATGATACTTCTCTGTCACCCTAACATATACCATCTGTTGAGTTTCTTTGATCTAATTACATGTGTTTTGCCTCATTTGGTGTTTTGGGTGGCAGAAGTTTTTCCCAATAAAAAATGAGAAGTCCAACCTTGCAAAAGGTCCATGTAATATATTTACCATTTTACACCAAACTCCTTCCTTTTCTATGTTTGGAATCTGATGAAGTATACCAAAAAATTTCAGCTAAATTGTAATGGAGAAGATAAAATCTTGGCAATGGATTAGACAATATAGGTATATCTATACAGAAAAATACTGGATAATCTTTAAGACAATCTAAGTAAAGTATATATTGTCAGTTAAAATTTCATTTAGAAGTAGTCTTCAGTTTTGTTAAAGTTACACAAAATATATGAAGAAAATCTGACATCTAAAATGTTTCAGTATATTTTGATCTTCTATCACTTGAAGCAAAGTATTTCTAAAGTGTCCAGAAATATGAGAAGCCACTTAAATCTTGTGCATCTGTACAGACACACAAAAAATAAAATGAACTCATGCCAGTGTGAATAACTGTGGTTAATATTTTTGAATATGATATCATATAATTACTACACATTTGCTGTATCAATTCACAGATGACACTAAGTTGGGGGGGGAGTGTGGAACAGCTGGAAGGCAGGAGGGCTCTGCAGAGGGACCCGGATAGGTTGGAGAGTTGGGCTGNGTGTAGTAACCACAGTGGTAGTGGATCAAGGGTTGGACTTGATGATCTCTGAGGTCCTTTCCAACCTGGCTGATTCTATGATTCTGTGATTCTGTGAAATAGTGATAGAATTTGCTTTTTAAAGTAAATATTTCAAAAGCTTTTTTCCTAAATCTGATTCTATTTTCTATTGCATTATAATAACCATAAAAGGGCCAAAAGTTTTTTTCTAAATAAAATAAAACAAAATATTATCTGAAAGCTCTTGAAATAGTCCTTTCCCTTCTCTTCCCTTTCCTTTTTCTCTTTCCCTTTTTCCCTTTCCCTTTCCCTATCCTCTTCTCTCTTCTGTTTTTAAGTGAAGATTGTTTTCATCATAACTTTTCCAATATCCAGACCATTAAACCCACAATTTAAAATCAGATTGTAAGGAGGTACATTCCAGACCTTTCTTCTGTTTTCATGCCACCCATTTGAAAAATAACACTTTTTTAAGAACTCGTCACCCTAAAACTTGTCTTAGAGTCAATGAATCATTTCATCTGAATGAGTAAGAGATTCTTTACATCTGTTATTTTAGAGAAGCAGTTTCAGGAATGTTAGTTTAAGCCTAGGCCCAGGGTGGATATCATTTACCTAAGAGGAGGGCTGTGGATTTGGACATCCTAAGTCCTCCTTACAGCTGATGGAGAGAAGTAAACAGATTCAGCATACTTCAATGTGCAAAATAAATTGACATGTCTTTAGCTGGAGGTCCTGTCAAGAATGACAAGTAGAAGCTTAAAAATGCAACCACTTGCATTGTAATTCTAATAAAATAAATATTTAAAGCAAGTGAAAGATAAGACCAGAGTGGAAAATAATTTTTCAGTGGTATGTCCTCTCTTTTCATTCTGCTTAATTAATATGAATGATATGTTTGACTTATCAAAAGCTTAGAAAGACATTTCCATGATCTACTTTCAATTATAGTAAACCTACCAGTCTCTTTAGTGCCAGTATGTTTTATAATTGAAATATACTTTTGATGTTTGTGTTATTATTAAAACTGAATTTGAGTACATATTAAATATAAGATGAAAAGATACCTGAGGATAATTCTGTCAATCTGATTGTCTAATACAAAGGCAATATTTTTTCCTGTCTGTTCTGTACGTATTGATCAAATTGTACAGATCAAAGAGAAGAATCTGTTTGCATATTTTATTTTATTTTTCCAGTTTTCAGTTCTTAATGACCTCAGGACAGGGTATTTTTAAGGGATTACTGGTGTGCTAGACAATGTTCATTGCCCGAGGTAGAGATATTTAGGCTCTAGTCATTAATACTGAGGAAATATTTTGTACGTCCATCATTGCTTTCTATGTTCTTAATGTATTCAGACTTTAAATAATCTCTTAAGGACTGATAAAATGAATTTCAAACTTGAAGCGTCTGACAAGATTCACATTAAAACAACCTCCTAGGAAAAAAAAAAAAAAAAGTCTTATTTAGAATGTATCTCTCTAGCCCCTTATCTATTTTTTCCCTTTCTATCTGACCTAGTTTTCTCCTGCACTTGTCCTTTGAAGTCCTTCAGTAATCAGGCTGTACATCTATCTAAAGCCCACGAGCAAAGTTTTTGGCCTTTGGCTGAAAACCTTTAAATAGCAGCACTGTCATATAACCCACTGAAAGACAGGCATTCATGTGAACTGAACAAGTCTCTTTACATGTATATATATATATGCATATACATAATGACACATATATATACACAGATTGATGCACGAGGGCGTGAAAATACACAAGCACACACATTCAACTTTTTACTGAGACTGCTGACACAGCATAAGGTGTTTAGAATAAGACTTTATGAAGGGTCAAGAAATCTTGCTTTGTAGCTCCTGATCTTCATTATTTTGCCTGTGATAAATCTACAAGAAAATTTAAATTGAATTAAACATTTTCTTTCGCTAAAGTTTTTTTGTCAATCTAATTGAAACAAAAGGAGTGTAATATGAATTCACCTTTTAATTTTCTCCTCGCTTTACAAACATTGTGACTTGAGCCTTTTTAAATGTGTGATTTAATTTGGAACTGTTTGTCCACATAGCATCAAGCTTCATGTGTCTTACCTGTTTGCTTTATTTGCTTCTTAAAGGAATGGCCAGGTTTTTTTACAGATTTGGTTGTGGGACCCCCTATTTTGGATGGGATACACTCCAACACAAGACAAATTGTGATCATCCTTGAATTTCTGTAGGAGAGAGTGAGCCTACCTTTCCTTTACAGCAAGAATGCCATCAAAGCCCAGCTACTGGATAAGCCTCTGCCTCAGATTAGCCCTGGGCTGCCCAATACAGATTCTTTCTTCTCCAGTTTATTGTATTCCTAGTGCATTTCAGCACATCAGTCTCTTCTTTTCCTAAAGCAGAGAGACAGCATAACCTCCTGGCTTGATAGTTTAAGGCAATGGAAGTTCAATGCTTATTGAAGTTTATTACTGACAGCTGTCCTGCTTGGTATAAAAATTATTCACATGCGTTTTATATCAACTATATGGGACAATTTACTTGTTAGAATCCAATTAGATAAACTTTCAAACCACACCCAATGCACCAAATATAATCTGGCATGTATAACAATGAGAATGATAACATTATGTTATAATCATAATTTTTTGAATGAGAAAATATCAATCAGTTTTAAGGCTGCTAACGGCCACCCTGTTGAATTAACTATCAAATTCAGGGAGACAACCAACTAGGAGAAAAAGTGGACAACAGTCTGGGATTTAAGTGCTTTATTAATTTGATTAACTTTGTTCATGAATTTTTTTAACCTTTTCTGATGTTGCAAATGCATGAGGTTTAAATATATATAGCCTATACTAAATTCATAACATTGTTACCAGTGTTTGACAGTTTTAAAATATTTACCAAACTGATAACTCAAAGTTTTTCCTGCTGTTTAATGTACTTGGAAAAATTACAGTATGTGGGTTCATATCTGGGTCTTGGAGACTACCTTGGTATGCTGAGCTCAAAGTAGGAAAGTATTTAACTTTTTTTCTCTCAGTTCAATTATCGCAATTCATCTTGAAATTTGAAGGCCAGCTGACTTCCCTTTCCTCAGCATCATTGTAACATATTTTCTGCTGGTCACTTTCTGCACTCCGGTATCTTAGATCGCATCACACTTCCAAAGTTCCTTTGAAACCAGCTTTAAGATATACCTTAGAAACCATCTTTAAGATATACCTGAGAAAGTAAGACTCAGCAATTCAAGTCAGGATTTGTCAGTCAGAACTATCTTTCTTGAAATATGTCATGAGTATTTATATAAAGTATTAATAAGATGAAAATAAAAATCTTGGTTTTTTTTTAAGTAAGTAGACATTCATAGTACTGAATATACATCAGGAGCACAGCTGTATTTATAAATACCACATATACATCTGTCAGAGAGCTTGTTTATGTAGGTAAGTCATAAAACCTTCTCTGACAAAGAAAGTTCTTCACATAAAAAGCAGCACTTCCCTGTAGAGCCAGAAAGATGTAAATGCAAATATAGACTACTCATTTATAGCAGGACGATCTATTTACATGTGAGTCATGCCTCTTATCAGGCCATATCCCTCCTTGAATAGCAGTCTGAGATAATCACAGCAGTTCAAATTAATTAAATTAATAGCCTATGTATCACTTAGCACATTGTAGCCTAAAGGCTGAGAAATTGTAAAGTCTTTAGCTGAAAGCTTGGAGTTTGACTAAGCTTATGAGTCTATTGTTAGGTGCTCCAGAATAAAACAGGAAAAAAGTCTGCAACTACCTAGGACCCTATACAGACAGTTAGGGCAAGATTTAGTTTATTTGATTTTCAAAATGTCGCTTGTGTAAAAGGGGTATGTTGTCCAAATTAACTAGTAGTATTTAAAGAATGAAGCAAAAAAAATTTTAACAATTTTCCCCCAGTGAGACATTTAAATTAAATGAGATGAATAACCCACTTGAAGTGTCCATCTTTATCTGACTGAAAACTATGCTACTTGGCTATACTAAATATATAGGAAAGTTTTTATTGGAAGGAATTTTTTTTTTCCAAAATCTGAGGATAAATGCCTTATTTCTGAATGACACTAATGTCCCAGAACTCATCTAAAGAGAAATTACAAGAATTCAGAAAACTATAGAATTTTCAGGGTTGGAAGGGACCTGTAAGATCATACAGTTCCAGCCCCCCCTTAAAAACTTCCAGGGTTGGGGCTTCCATCACCTCTCTGGGCAACCTGTTCCAGTGTGTCACCACCCTCATGGTGAAGAACTTCTTCCTAACATCCAATCTAAATCTACCCTCCTCTAGTTTGAATCCATCCCCCCATGTCCTATCACTACCTGTCATCCTAAAAAGTCCATCACCAGCTTTCTTGTAGGCCCCTTCATATACTGGAAGGATAATGTACTTATCATAGAATAATTATTGCAAACCAAACAGAATTTTAGGTAAATTTCCTAGTCTTTGCTGAAAAACAGTAAGAAAACTTATTTTTTTCTTCTTAATGTGGATTTTGAGATTCAGATATTTTTTTACAAAGTACGTAAGTACAGCTAATTTTGAAGCCAGATACAAACTTAATCTCAGTGCAGTTTTTTTTTCATGTACGGTAGTGTGGCTTCTTTGATGCTTAGAATTTTTTAAAAAACAAACAAACAAACGAACGAACAAAAAAACACAAAAAACAAACAAACCACAATATTGTGATTAAATGGGTGTTTTGATTTAAACTGTGAGGCAGCATGTTAAAACATTGACTCAATTTGCCAACACTTGAAAACAAAGAGTCCAACTATTCCATGGACAATCCAGAAAAGACAAACACTTTCTAAAGTACAGTATAATGATGAATGCTGCCTGAGCTTTCACAGAAAGCATTCAACTTGTTTTCTAATATTCAGTGAGCATTGTTTCCTGTGTTACAAAGATGTTCTGCTGTTGCTTCTATGTGCCTGTGTTATTCATGTTTTGTTCTAACCAAACCATGTATCTGATGGCTGTCAGTCACTGTCAGAAAATAGGGTGATCAAGTAACAGTAATGGAAGAAACCACAGATGTGAATGAATCAACTATCCCTCAATTTTTGATCCAGTGTCAAATATCCTCAGCTGTGTGAATTTGAGGGATATATGCAACTTGGGCCAGAATCTGCTCTGCTTAGTGGTGGTGGTGGTAGTGATGATCATAGCAGGCCCAGAAGCAATGTTTTGAATATGTATGCCCCTTCCTCATCATAGAATCAAAGAAAGGTCTGTGTGCTGTGAGTGAAAGTTATGCATTTGATTTAGCTCCTTGCAAGACTATTTGTTTCTCTGAATGCCTTCCTTGCTTTGATCAATAAGTTATCATAAATAAAAAACATAGCAATTGCATAAAGAGTCTTTTTCTTGGGAAGAAATAATGTCTTCTAAAAACTTGGCAAGCCCATAATCTCTAAAATGTGGTATGGCTCCAGATCAAGGGCAATCCATCCTGTTATTTCCTGGTGTATAGATAGTGAGGTCAGATGATTTGTGAGATGTTTTGTCTTCTAGGAAAAGCCTGTATAGGGAATTTTGGATTATGGTGTTTTTTTTCTCCCCCTCTGACTGTAACTTCTTGTTTCATCATAGTAATGATGTCCAGTTTTCACAGTCAGTTATTTAGTACAGGAAAATAAAATGTTGCATTCAAGGCAGAAAAATATATTTTTTACCAATTTATATAAAAGGCGTGTGAAGGATCTGTCCAAGAACACATTAAAACAGGTTTATTTATGGTTTACATAGCAGCCGTGTCACCTAGCAGTACAAATTCTACAGGATGCAATCCGCTACAAAGAGTAGAAATACAAATTCAGCTTTCAAGATAGTTCCCCCAAAATAGCTAAACTTCCTTCAATTATCAAATGACATTGTCTTTACATAAGAAAGTGGCAGAAATTATTACCACAGAGGAGATTGTATTTCACACTTCAGGTGTACAAATTACCCTTATGTAATGTATACATAGCATCTGGAGGGTGTTACACAATACTTTGATTCTATTAATTGTTTTGCCATTGATGATACAAACATCCTATAGGAAAAATAAATACTTCCATTTAATTCTTGTGCTTAGTTCCAAACATGTGTGAGGGATGAGATAAATTTTTTAATCAAGGGTTATCATAACTTCATTGGTTTTAGATTCTTCAGGTACAGTGAAGCAATGGGACTTCATTCTTAGGTTACCTTCCCTTGAAGTAAATGAACAAAGAAAAAAATGTAAAAGGTTTTTATGAACAAGATAAGGACATATATGGATACAAACTATTTGGAGTAGCTTGGGATCAAACTACATAGCTGCTGCTCCTGCATTGCTTTAGTCCTTTAACGCTTTATTTATAAGCCCATTGACATTAATGATTGTTCTCTCTTCAGTCCATAAGACCCGAAAATTGGAAACAATTCCACGAAATATGCTTAAATTCCTTCAATATATCCAGTCAGTAGTTAGCATTTTCAAACCAATGTAGTCATACACTTGAAGAGACAAGCCTCTTTATTAAAGATGTTGATTGTTCTTGAATTGCCACTTGAGCTGTGGTAAAGATAGCCAAAACAATCCTTCATTGTATGACTTTCTTACACAGAAATGTAAATTGCTGAGAAATAGATTAATAATTAGAATAACAAAAATGAAAATTAGACAAAAATTACAATAACTATGAACTTCTTATTCCTGAAAATAGTCTGAATATTGATTTTTCCATTTTACCCCAAAAGCATTAATTTTTCAGAATTTAATTAAAAGTCTGAATTAATATGTTTTGTTTAATTCCATCAAGCAGAACAGCACACAAGTAGACTATGGTTCCCAAAATCATTTACCTTAATCTGTTAATGTCTTGAAAATAAATGGGAAGCAGGAATTATTTTCAGCAACTCTGTCAGAAAACCCCTTTAAAAAAATTTGCCAAAAAAATTGAGTGCATTTTTGTTTTGTAGAGAAAGAAAATTTTCTACATGTACCCTAAACTAAATGGGGCTTTCTCTTTGCACGGATTTCCTGCAAATATCACAGTTCAATACTTAAAGAAAAAAGGAAGAGCAGTGGGATGTGAGGAGGAAAGAGAATTGGTAGCTGCAACAGTATTGTCTTGTTGTAACAAAGGTTTAGAAGCAAGCAGATGAGCACATAAAGACTGATAGACAAAATGACTTAGAGAAACAACTATTCCAGAAAAATAGGAGAAGAAAACCGGATTGCATACATTGAAACTAATGAAGAGAAGCAAAAAGCAGACTGCTGCTAAACTTAAGGCTTTACTATTGAAAAAATAGATAGGTGATATCTGAAAAATACCCAGAGTTTTCAAAGACACTAGACCTTTCTGTTCTCTCCCAAGCACCAAATAATTATCTTAACGACTGTAAAATCTGTATTTTACTTTTTCTTAAAGAATACTTCTGCATCTCAGATTGAGCTTACTTTCCTGCTACAGCTACCATAGGCAAAGGGAAAATCATGCAGTTTTCTCTGTTCATAATGCACATACAAAAAGGGAAAATTATACATCAGGGAAAAAAAAAAAAAAGGAAAACACAAACAAACAAAGAAACAACAACAAAAAAACCCAACCAAACAAACAAAAAACCTATTTTGTTTCTTATTACAGAAATAATCAAAATGGATTCTATTTCCTGTCTGTATTTCAGACTTAGTTTTTTTGTTGTTGTTTGTTTTGGTTTTTTTCTTCCCACTTCAATGGCTTCTTTTTCTACTTTTTTGTTTTAATTAGGGTAAAATAATTTCTAGGATCTCAAAAGCCATATCTCTCTACTGCTGTTTTGGAATGCAAATTGTCAAAGTATTAAGTTTCCCTCTTTACCTTGTACACGAATGGATAGCTATGAACATTACAAGTATATTCCTAGAAAAAGTTTGCATGTGCATTTAAAGAAGAAAATGTAATCAAGTGAAGATTGCCTGAAAACATATGAAAAAAGCATAATCCGAATCTCATAATGTTTCCATTTGGAAAGCTAAAAATATTTCTGTAAATCTTTTTTGCTTAATCAAATATCGTAAGTATTAAGTAAATAAAAAGATCTGTAGTTTATGACATTATGAAATACTTTGGATCTTAGAACCTCTTTATACTGGTCATCTGTCATATGATATCAAGGAAGGTGAATAATAAATCAAATATTTGGATATTGATGATGGTTTATAAGGAAGTAAAATGCATAACATTTTACATGCTATTTTGTTATTTTCTTCTTTTGTTTTCACTTGCTTTGATTGAATTCAGAGTATTAAATTAGAATTTATTTTTTAAATTGGAATAGGGAGAAAAACTTTTTCAGGAATATTTTTTTTTAATTATTTCTGGGAGGAACCAAGTAATCTTCCATGTTTTTGTGAATCAGAAATAAGAATAAAAGATGACTCTGGTGATGGCTTAATGCAACATGCTGGAGGAACAAACAGCTGATGACTGCAGTGATTTTAGTGTTCTTAATTTCAGTGGAATAATCAACTTCTACCAATATCTCATTCTCCTGCAAGTAACACTGATGATAATCTTCCACTTTTCTCTTCAGACAACAATTTTCTCAGTTTTTCAACAGAGCAGTTGCAGTGGGAGATCTCCCATCCACAGAGACATTCAAAGTGATTCACCCAGCTGAATAGAAGCTATTATTTTACACTGGATAATGACCTTGCTTAATTACAACTGAAAGCACGACCTGACTGCACAGAGCGAGATGGTGAAAAAGCAAAGTATCAGCTGTCTACCATGCCACCTGGTATCCTAAATCCTTCTAAGGCAGTTCTTTAATCTGGGGAATAGTCGAGAGTAAGTGTCTGATGCTTTGGCTCCTAACCTCCTCCTATCCAAAAACAGCCAAGTGTGTCATTTCTTATAATAGTGAATTTCCCTGTGGTACTTGGTGCAGCAAAACATCCAAGGCTGCTGTCCTGCCTTCAAGAAATGACAAGGACAAATTAACATGCCCTTCTAGTCAAGCTGAACTCAGATAGTTGTTGCCAAGGCAATGTCCCCTCATTGTTAGAACCCACATATACAGAGGAGGATGGGACTCAGTCACACTTCCCACAAGGTCCAAAGCCATAGAAAGGTGATGGGGGAAATGGCTTAAGCCAGCAGAGAAGACCCAGCTGTGTACACCCGTTCTGTTAAGCGTAAATAGCACCACCTTGTGTTCTCAGCCGTACCATTTGTAAGGCTTGGTCCAACTGTAAATCATTCCTATACACTCTTTTCTGTAGTAATTAAAACAACGCTCTTTGCTGTGCCCCTGGGTTAATATAATTTGTTTTATTCACAGCCTAAGTCATTTGCCTCCCTGCAGCACTCTGCTATATTATGTCTACCCAGCAGTGTTGAGGGAGCAAGTAGAGTACATTTCAAGGTGTACATAAATCCAGTTCAGGTTATTTCAAATGAAATAATAAGGTAAGTGCTATGTGCTTGACTCCCATAGGGAAAACTCATAGGAAGATAAAGAAGGATTCATAAAAATCAAAGCTTTGACTCAAATTCCTTCATTTAAAAAAAAATCATAAAAGGTTAGAGCCATGGCCACCATGGGAATAACAACCCCTTGTTTTGAAGGTGGGTACTGATATCATACCCTATTCTCAAAGCTGACTAAAGTCACAAAATCCAGTTATTAGCAATGACATTTATGAAAATCAGAAGAAGTTTTAAAAAAAATCTAGAGAGACCTATCTTAGAAAACAAATACTACAGAAAAAGCCACAACACAACTAGTCCAGCTCGTCTACAGAAGAATAAGAACAGGGCAAATATGTACAATAGTGATATTCTCACAGCTTCTGACAAATTTCCATTTCAATATTTTCCTATACCTGTTTTGCTCATCTCTTCAGTAATATGCATATAACAGATCTTCCAAATATTCCAAGTAGTTTACAGATCTTCCTGTGGCTATGTACTTGCTCTCTGGGTTTTGGAGTTGGCTTTTACTGGTATAATTTGATGATAACAGGCTATTTTAGTGGAAGAGGGATCAAGCAGTCAGTTTCTGTTGTCCTCCTTCATGCCAATGATGATTTATGTAAAATTCCTGGACACCTCTTTCCCAAGCTGAAAAGGCCGAGCCTGTTTAATCAGCCATCATAAAGAAACTGTAAGGACCTTAGATTGTCTCTACTGACCATGAATTTGTCCAGCTGCATAGTATTTTTTTCTGTTTTCTTCTCCATTTCCTTCCTAAAAATTCATAACATTTTATTAGATTTTTTGAATGCTGCCAAGCACAGAGCTATTTTCATGCAGTCGTTTATCATTACTCCATGCACTGTCATCATAAAGTTCATTATTTTATATAAGAAAATAGGACTGTTTCTCCACCATGTATATCTTTACATATGTTTACACTGAATTCTAGCTGCTATTTTATTGCCAAGTCGCTCAGTCTACTACAGTGCTTTTGAAAATTTTTGCAGGTGTCTCTCAACCTTAGTACCTTGACAAATCTTCCTGAATCCGATTTCATTTGGTTAAAATACTTACTTTATGGTAAATCCTACTTACTTTATGGTGAATTGGTATATTCCCTGCTGTTTCTTTATGAAGCAAAAGACATTGAAGGAATTAACTAAACACCTGTTTATGGATATGAGTTGTACCACTTTGGACAAAGGTAAATAATGGGGTTTAACTCAGGAGAGGATTCATGAAGAGTAATAGAGAGAGATTAAGTTACCTATCTAGATCATGGCCCTAGAAGCTATATGAGCAAATCTTTCATTGTATTTCCATAACCTGATTTATTCAGTGAAAAGATTTATGTGTTAAAGTGACACAGTGACTTCACTGTCTAGGAAAAATGTTGGGAAGAAAATATAAGTAACATCAAGAAAACACTTCTTCCCAAGCAACATAGAGAGAATTATCTGTCACATATGACTCACCATTTCCTGTATCTTTTCAAACAGTGCCTTTTTGTTATCGACTAATTGGAAGAACAATAGCAGGCATACAAAATAATCTGAGAAAGATAATGAAAACACTGGATTCTGATTGTTTTATTAGAGATTCATCATTTAGCATTATTAGTGGCTGATAACTGGGACTGTGTCTATAATACCTCTTTGAGGTTTTATTGTGTTCCAGTCAACATAAAGTATAGGTTAACTGTAATAACTGTCTGTATTAAATTTTAGATACTGCCTGTTGAAAATGTATAGTAATTCAGTGATTATTCATATTTTTAAACATTCTGTATTAGACTAATTTGTTATGCAAAATTAAATTCGATGGAGCATATGGATTTTTTACCTTTTTATACCTATTTGTGGCAGTGATGAATGTCAGATAATTTATAACACTGAAGTTTAATAATTAAAATTACTTTTATTATTCTGTTTACTAGTTTCTTCTTTCTGCAGCCTCTTGTAATTATGCCACATGATTAGCAACAAATTTTGCACAGCAGCACCTTCTAATATAACACAGCATGGACAATTTTCCATGCAGATTCAATCTCCATCTATATTCCACTAATCCCTTGATTGTTCCTGGGGAAAATAATCAGATCCCTGTTGTGTTCCTGATGCACTGAACATTCGTAAAGATAATAACAAGATTCAGTACATCCAGAGACACTGGATATGCATCTGCTCTTTGGCCTAACTGAAAAGGGCCACACAAAGAGCCTGGTTTATCATTCACTGATAGCTTTGTCATGATTAATATAACTTCATTTGTAGATTTATTTTTTTTTTTGCAGTGGAAATATGGTGGTGTGAAGGATTAACCTTGTCTGGCTGCAAGATGCCCACAATCTTGTGTGTTGAGAAAAAGATAGAGAAGTTGCTCACCAGCTACCATCACATGCAAAACAGTCTTGACTTGGGGAAGAGTAATTTAATTTAATAAATTTAAATTGAAAATACTTTACCCCTATTCCCCCTTCTTCCAGGACTCAACTTCAATATTGAGTCTTCTACCTTCTCCCCACAAGAGTGATGCAGGGGAACAAGGAATGGGCGTTGCAGTCAGTTCATAATGCTGTTGCACAATGTCTGTTGCTCCTTCCTCTTCATGCTGTTCCCCTGGTCTAACATAGGTCCTTCCTACAGGCTGCAGTTCTTCTAGAGCTGCTCCAGCATGAGTCCTCTTCATGGTGTGCAAGTGACACACTAAGGAATGAACTGCTCCACCATGGGTCCCCGGCAAACTGCCAGAAAATCTGCTCCAGCATGGGCTTTCCAAGACCAGTTTTCTGCATGTCACATCCACCTGCTCCAGTAAGGAGTCCTCCATGGGCTGCATTGTGGATGTCTGTTCCATCATGGTTTTCTCCATGGCCTGCAGGAAAATCTCTGCTCTGGTTCCTGAAACACATCCTCTCCCCCCTCTATTCTGAACTTGGTCACTGCTGAGAAGTTTTGGTCTTGTTTTTTCACTCATCTCTGTTGTGCAGGGTCATGTGCCCTTTCTTAAATATCAGAGACATCACCTGTGTCACTGGTTGGCTCAGCTTTGGGCAGTGACAGGTTCCTTTTGAAGCTAGATGGAACTGGTTCTGTCCAACATGGCAGCAGCTCCTGGTCTCTTCTGCTTGAGGCCAATCCTGCAGCCCCTCTGCTATCAAAATCTTTCCAGGGAAAACCAATATGGGCATTAAACTAGCCAGTCAGCCAGGAGACTTCTGATTTGAGAAGACACCAGTGCCTTTTCACAGATGGCTGACTTTGCAGTCACTGAGACCCAGCTGACTTCTCAGCAGATATAGCTTAATAAAGTGCCAGGTCCAGGTCAGGTTCTTTATGAATTCCTAACAAAATGCAACACTGGTATGGAAGCTCTGCCCAAATTTAGGTGGTTTAGTACAGTTCAAGTTTGTTATGATGTATACGTGTGTATGTATGCATGAATATATGTGTCGATCTTTCTCTCACATCTACTTTGACTGGAATATCAAAGCAGATTATAGGGATTTATCATCTCACCTGGGAACAGCTAAAGACAGAAATCCACACCAAGGTGCATGCTCCTTGGTCTTGCTCTGAAATGAAGTACCTGAACTGCCCTGATTCTGTGACTCTCAAGGCAATGAGCCTTAAATTTAAACATACACTTTCAGGTGTTTTTGAACTGAATTGTATGGAGTAGTAATTTCAGATTATGTTGACATCAGAAATATGGAGTTCCTGTGGATTAAAGTTTCATTTATCTTATGATTCCTTTTTACTGTAAAATATACATGGGGAAAAAGAAGGAAAGGGGATTTAAAAAACTTGTAAATTATATCTTTATATGTTTAAAGGTCTTTCATACTGCTAGCATGATAGAATGACACCTTAGTGTAAACAAGATTCTGCTTTGCTGTATTATTCATCTTGGATAGAAAAATAGTTACAAGGTAAATTCTGAAAAGCTTTTAGGAATGGATTCTTTCCGTCCTTGCTGATGGTAGAACTCCCATTGACATCAATAAAAACCATATTAAGCCGGTATAGAAGAGTTTTGAAAATTCCTTCTAAATGCTACAATATGCTATTTTGCATTTAATTACACAAATGAGTCCCTTAAAATTCTTAAATATGGAATCCTATCTTCCCTTAGGGAGAAAGGAAAAAAGACTATTGCATACTTTCTGTAATCAGAGAACAGCAGAAACATGGATCAAGTGAAGAATTAAAAAACAATCAGTGAACTGTTAGGAAGATAAAATTTTCATTGGTGTCAGCAAGATTTTAGGCCTGAGGACATCTACAGCCTCAAAATCAGTTAAAATCATTAAAATTATTTCAGTAGCTGCAGCAGGTGTTAATGGGGCCAACTGTGAATCTAAACTGACTCTTTCCTCCTGGAATGAGTATTTGTGTTCAGTACTTTGAGAGGCATGATGCTAACTAATTTGGCTCCTGATCTTAAACATCAGCTTAAACCTTATACAGCTGTCTCCTGCTGCATTCCCAGTCTAAGTGTACAATTAGATGTAACAGTCTCTCTTACTCCATAACCAGTCCCATGTTGTCAATAATTCAAAGGAGTTCACAGAACGATTGAAAGTTTTAAGCATTACATTTTAAATACTGTTTACACTTGTGCCCCTTTGATTCTCCACCTCTGGATCCTCTACTCACAGGGATCCCATTAGCCAGCATCTCCCTTGGCATCAGTACAGCAATAAAACTTTAAATTTTTGTGGGTGCCCCATATACCAAATTCATACTTTGATACATGGTGCTATTTCATTGTCTTCTTTGTAGAATCATAGAATCACAGAATAATTTGGATTGGAAGGGACCTATAAAGGTCATCTAGTCCAACCTCTCTGCAGCGAGCACAAAGAAATTATTATTAGCATCAGTATTAGTATTACTGTATCTATCACAAAGAAAGTATTCTGACATCTTTCTGATCTTTCCATGGAGTAAAAAGAAAAATAACCCGAAGGAAAAGCTCTATGAGATACTTCACTCTGAATGCTTCCTTCAGTCATCCGAACCACAAAAATTAGCTGTTTTATTTATTTATCTTCAAAAATTAGTAGCTTCCTCTTTCTAATTTAAGTGTTGCAAATGATACAGACATGAAAAAAAATTGATGGATTACAGATTTACATGAATCTGCTAAAGATATTCTACATATATCTGCTTGTAAAATTAAAAGTAAATTGCACAGTGTTGAAATATAGGATTTTCTTTTACAGTGTAATTAAACCCAGATATCCAATATTTGTAGGGAGGATATTAGAAACACAAGTAGGAATTGAAATGTGTACCATTCCCTATAAAGAGAAATGTCTTACCAAAATGTACTTTGCAAACTATCAGCATTTTAAATAACTGCAAATAAAGCGGTCATTTTCTCTTCAGGAAGATCAGGTATCATTCTGACATACAGTAAAAGTAAATGGAAAATTCCAACTGCAAACACAATAAAAGTAAGTTATAAATAACTTTATCTTTTCCAAATAAAAGTGAAATAGTATGTATTTTTGTACCATGACAAGTTTTTGTGTGTGTGTGTGTGTGTATCAATATGCAATCATTAAATGCAACAATTTAATAACAATGATTTAACCACAGTGATAAAAAAATAAGGGGAAAAAAGTTTCACTGAGCCCTTAAGCACACAAGCAATGTGTGACAATAATTTAAAATATTTCCTTAGATAAACTAATTATTTTTCTGTATATATGTATCTTACTTGGAGGAAGGTATTTAAAATACAAAATTTAAAATGTCTTGTTACAGATCCTTGGAAGAACCTTCCTTGATTTAGAAGGATCTCTATCAGCTTCCTTTCAATACTCTGTGAAAAAGCAGCATATGAAATGTGTACTTGGAGAAACATTGTTAATGTCACCATTTTTGTTTTCTTACAAATAGCAGCTCAGTAATAGCAGTAACATCGTTTAGATGCTGGGGTTTCTTTTTTGAACAACTTTTTGTAATATTGACTTTTCATGAAAACTCCAACATTAGAAAGTAAAAGAAAGGTGACTTTGCATGCTATCTCTTGCATAAACTAGAATATCAATTATAGCTACTGTGCTTAGTTGAGGATTCACTGAGAGTGTACATTACATTAAGTTTTGTTCACAAGATTTGTTTCTTAATGTAACTTCTCCCCCCAACACTCAGATTTTAAATAACATCAATAGAACAAAGGAAATCCTGATGCACTTTGTCACGGGTTTAGGTAGTAACTAGGTGAGACATGCTGCTGGTCCTCTTAAATGAAGACACACTTTAAGAACAAAGTGCTGAATTCAAATCTTTATGATTATTTTCAATATAACACCTATTTTATTGTTCTAAGACTCTGAAATATGCATTTAAAGGCAAATCTGACACTCCCTAGAGGTGTGCTGCAAGGAATTTTCTAACTGGTGTTCTCATTCAGTATGATGAACTCAACAAGTGCTGCTATAATGAATATATAACAAGGTGAGCTGAAATGTATGATATGTACAATATTGTGTTTAAGATAATGAAAGATAAATCCTTTGTCCAAAAATTATGGAAGTGCTTGATACTGGACAAAATGGAAACTCTGAGTGACAGTCACAGAATAGAATACTGCCATACATCTTCCTGAGGCACGATTCAGTAGTACCCTGAGTGCCTTACACACTTTACCATGCAATGGCCATTCATTCACATTCATTCACAAAAAAGCAGTCCAGTTAACCATCTCCTCTTAAACCATCTTTTTACCCATTCAAAAATGCAATGACTGAAACTTTCTCTAAGGTAACAGCTGTGGATCTTTGTATCTGAACAAATGGCACAGTGCTGCTTGTTCACATAGGTGTTATGTTTAATAATCTGGATTTACAGCTTTCAAAGAAGAAAAGCAAGAATATATTGTGATTCTTGCCAAGGAGGAGTTCCTCAAAGAGTGGCACAGGTTGGGTTTTGCCCACATACACAGTTGGGTGCTTCCTAGATTTTGAAAGAAAAAATATTCTGGTGTAATATACCACATGTGCTGAGGCTCAGACTTTGCTGAAAAGTAAGGAAGGTATATTATAACTGAAAGAAGGCATATTCTCAGGGATTTAAAATCAAATAATATATGTTTCTTTTCAAGTTAACAACAACAAAACATCTGATAATTTAATGTAATAATCTGATAGACTTTTTCTTTTAAAGTTTGTTAGCCAATTAGTAGTTGCACATGAATACTTGATACTTATGTCAACCTTTTCCAGTAATCGTATTTTTGCATGACACTTACCTGTATTAAACACAAACTCCTAGTGATTTCCCCTTTAAAGAACAATGGTCATAGAATGGTTTGGGTTGGAAGGGACCTTAAAGATCATCCAGTTCCAGCCCCTCTGCATCAGCCAGTTTGCTCAAAGCCCCATCCAACCTGGCCTTAAACACTCCCAGGGACAAGGCATCCACAGCCCAACTGGGAAACCTGTTTCAGTGTCTCACCACCCTCACAATAAATTTCTTTCTAATGTCTAACCTAAATCTGCCCTCTTAAAACTATTTCCCCTTGTCCTATGACTACACACCCTTATAAAAAGTACCTCCCCAGATTTCCTGTCGGTCCCCTTCAGATACTGCAAGGCCACTAAAAAGTCTCCTTGGAGCCTTCTCTTCTCCAGCCTGAACAATCCCAGCTCTCTCAGCCTGTCTTCATAGGAGAGGTGCTCCAGGTCTCGAATTGTTTTAGTGGCCATCCTCTATGTCCTTCTTGTTTTAGGAACCTCAAAACTGAACACAGTACTCCAGGTGGGGTCTCACAAAAGCAGAGAAGGAGAGTCACCTCCCTTGACCTGCTGGCCATGCTGCTTTTGATGTAGCCCAGCATACGTTTGGCTTGCTGGGCTGCAAGGGCACATCATGTTGAGAATCTCATTGACCAACACCCCCAAGTCCTTCTCCTCAAGGTTGTTCTCAATCCATTCTGTATTGTGTTTGTGACTGCCCTGACCCAGGTGCAGGACTTTGCACTTGGCCTTTTTGAACTTCATAACTATGGGTACAACTGTCTGCGAAAGTTTTCAACATCAGGGGGTTTTGTTTTGGCAAAGAATCTCAGTATTTATAACTATACACTTAACATTGGCTTCTGTAGGCTATTTTTCTTCATAATATTAATTTATCAGGTGCTGGAGCAGAATCTTCTATGCATTTAAAATAGTAATAAGAAAAAAAGCACCTTAAACAGCAGATCTATGTTGGGAACTGCTTAAAATGCGTTCTTAAAAATCTAAGTTCACTGGTCTGTTAAAACATTGGTTTGAGTTAAGGGAGTATGAATGCATTAGAAACTTGGCATATAGGGTAAATAGCTATTAAACACTACTTTGAAATTATTCTAGGAAAAAAACAAATAGTTTTATTATATAATTACATGAAATATGGTATAAAGCATGACAATATTAATAAATAATATTAGGATGATATATGGGAATGATAACATTGAGATCTGAGAGACAGCTTAGGATACCTTCCTCATATTATTTCCCATCAAGCCAGATGCACAAAACACTCTTTTTCATGAGACAGATGAGTAATTTTCTGTTGAAATACATAATTTTTTTTTGTCATTAGATAGTCCCAGAACATCCATGAGACAAATGGAATTATGTTTTCTCCCCCTGAAAAGAAGCACTAGGAAAAAAGAGGCAAAAAGAAATGTGAAGTATGATAGCTTATTTAAGGGAAAGAGGGATTATACAACAGCAGTTTTGAATGAGTGCAAAACCAGAATTCTATTTGTGTTTGCTCGGTTCCTTTGGGCTTAATTTTTAAAATCTTGGTTGAGAACCACATCTTAAACAATGTATCGATTTTTTTTTCAGATATGCAGTACTGGAGGATTCTCAAAGTACACAGTTTAACATAAAGAAATAAAAGCAGAGAATAGGAAGTGCAAGAATTGTCTAAGGGAATAATTACATGCTATATGAACACTTTAGCTCTGCAGTAGCCTGAAGATCAGCTGTATAGTACAGTAGGTATTACTGTACATACAGCAGCATGAGACAGGCAGCCATTCATTAGAAGTGTGGTATATTCAATCTTCACTCTGTAGTGGGTTGTTCTTTCACTCCCACATGTGGTTATTTGTTACCTTTAAAATGGCTGAACTTGCAAGTCAGATGACATATCAGCATTAAAGCCAGAATCCTCTCTTTATTTTGTAGAATGAGGAGAACATTTCTTGCTGAGAAAAGTAGACTGTCTTGTTCAAGAGCAACAATCACTACTGAAGAGGAAATAAACATAGTGGAGGCTATTATTTCCTGATGGCTGGAGTGTCTCCAATGCATTTGTAAAATGGCATTTTTTCTATTGCCTAACTTATCTGAGAGGTTCTGTGATAAATAATAATGTCAGATATTTAAGGAAAGAATGTTAGCAAGTACCAAGAAATTGTTTGTGTTCAAAAGTCTCACAAATCTAGTGCATGACTGCTCACGTTGTGTAAGTTCCACTATGACTCCAGAGAAAGTATCCAGTCCAAACTGGACAACTCATGTTGAGTATACTAGGCATCTGAACTACCTTTTCAATAAATAGAGTTAGACAGTCAACAAAATGTACATGACAAGTGAGGGGCTACCTAAAAAAATACAATACAAGAATAAATATAACTTTCTTCTATTATGTGAATCTTTCCTGTATGACTCTGGACTGTATATAAAGTCTTCTCTTCTCATTTAATATTCATAAACCTGAGGTTTTTGCTGCTGCCCTTGTTTTTTCTTCCTTGAATATAGTATCCAGCTGAGCCATGATCATTATTTGGAGACTGATACTTAGAGACAGGTTGCCCACAAAGTGAGAAACCTAAATTCCCAGAGTGTTTTTCCCTGAATTTACAGTCTTTGCACTCTGCTAAAAGGTGGTAAACATATTAGTCAAGGCAGGCTTACCTTTGTTGTGCAAATAATACAGATAGAATAAGATCATAAACTTTCATAAGACAACTGAGAATCAGGAAAGATGGGTAGTGACTGTGCTTACATTAAAAATACCACTACATTCTTTTCTATTGAAGCTAAGCTATTGTGACTAAAGAAATCAAGAGACATGAGGCCATAGAGAGAACAAACATTTAAACAGGCATTCAGGGAAAAGACTAGAGAGGAGACATCTGTTTCTATTTTTTATCCAAGGACAGTCTAATAGACAAGTATTACATTTCTTAAGTCATCTTTCAAAAATCTGTGTGTTTGCTTGTACAAGTATCTGCTAGTTTATGGACATAAGAAAATCTGAAGATTATCACATAGCTGTGCAGGTCACCAGATTCTCAGATACATAAGATTTTGGGCAGTCACATGCTAACTTAAAACCATTCAGAAGACTATGTTGTATGCATTAAGCAAATAATTGCCAGACAGTAGTAAATACTTTCTTTGATGTACTTCAGCTATAAACCCCAGCAGCTATCTTCATATCATCAACCCCTCCCAGATAAAAATAGAATAATGTCAGATGGTAATGTCTATTTCTAAATACTACCAAGGAGACTTGTAATATTTTGCTCCTCAGATACCCACCTGAAATAAGGTGACAAGTGTAGTTATTGGATAACATCAGAACAGACCTACAATTTCTTATGCAAGCTAAAGGGGGCCAATGGATTTCCTTTCTGGAATATACTTGCTGTTCTCAAAGTGAAGTTGTTGAGTACCTCAGACTTCTCCATATCCTTAGTAACCAGGTCTCCCTTTTCCTTCCACAGAGTGTCCACATTTTCACTAGTTTTCCTTTTATCACCAACATACCTATATAGGCTTTTCTTGTTGTCCTTGACATCCCTAGCCAGATTTAATTCTATCTGGTCTTTAATTTTCCATACAATTTCTTTGCATATTACTCCCAGGCTACCTGTCCACCTGTCCTTTCTTCCATGCTCTGTTTTCTTCCTTTTTGTGTTTGAGTTTTTTAAGGAGCTCCTTGCTTATCCATGCAGGCCTCCTTGATTAAATCGGCTGACCAGCTCATGCTGATTAATGTAATCCTTATCAGTTCATGTTTGCCAGCCACTCAATGTCTGTATTTCCAAACAAACCAACCCATGACTGACTGCACATCCAGAAGGATTCTAAGTAGTTTAAGGGAAAAAAAAAAAAAAAAAAGGAATAGAAAACGTGCTTAAGGTAGATATGCAATTTTAACATTTGTTACCTCAGTTATAGATTACATGATCATAGGGAGGAGTCAGTTGTATTGCTCCACTAGTGCAGACAAAAAGCCAAAGTGTGTATGTTCTGCTGTTTACAGAAGTATTATTTTCATGGCTGTGGTTTATGCTAGATAAGCATATCTCTACCTATAGAATGATCACAAAATGTCAATCAGTAGAAGCGTTGCACAATGACTTACATGCAGCCTTGATTCTGCAGGTGAGGGGTTGCTTCACTGATCATCCCTTTGCAAAGAATCCCCCAGAATCCTGGTTCAGATATGTTGCAAAAGGAAGAGTGTGCTAGAGTAAGGCCAAGTCACACTTCAGAGAGTATGTGTAGTGCTGTGGCTTACAGGGCACTCCTGTAAGAGGTTAGAATTCTGCCAGACACCTCTCCAGCTCTAGGATAGTGTAGAATCAGAAAAAGGGCTTGAAGTTACTTCTTTCTGCTGCATTCTGACTACATACTTTACTGTGCATACTGCAAAACCTCAGCCCCTGTACTAAGATTTTCCAAAACTGTTTATTTGCAGCTGTAGTCATGGTCCTGATCTAAGTTATTCAAAGGCAATAGAAATACTCATGGTTATTTAAAATGATGTGTGCTGATTTGTTTCTTTAATAAGTAGAAGAAAAGCACCTAACCCCAATGCATATCAATGGGGTTAGAGTATTTTATCAGCAGATATCCTGTCCATAATAACTCACCTTTTAACAAAATGAAGGGACACCATGCTGGTCATAGATCCTCTTCACCCATTCATGAATAACGGAGAGGGTGATACCAGAAGGAATAGGAGAGACAGAGCCTAGCAAATAGATATCAGGCTGACATAAAGCTTGGAATATGCAAGTATTGTTGCATATGCAAGACAGTCCCAGAGGATTTACAATGGCACATTTTTTGACATTGAGGAAGTTACATTGAGATCAGTGACTTATTTTAATCTTCATTGCATATATCCCTCTGCTTACATTGTATTAATATTGTAATTGGAACCAGATCACACCCTTCTGTAAGACCAAGGAGGAGAAAGAAAGACAAAACAAAAACAAATATGGAAGAGGGATGAGAGAACTTTGCTGACACAGAATATGTAGCCTTGCTATATGATGCAAGCTTATGTGTGGATGTTGGTATGAGGAGAGGCAAATCAGGAAGATTAAAATCATTACAACATGGCTGAGAGGCTGAATTTACGTGCCCTTAATAAAATAGAACATTAGTGGCAATTGAAGAAAAACGGAAGTTTATACAAACCATATGAACAGAGAAGAAAAATAGCAAAAGTTGAATTTGAATAAGGATAGACAAAGCTTTCAGAAATTATGCTCTGGTCAAACAGTAAACAAGTGTTTTATGGTTTGCTGTAACTTTTAAGATTGATAGAAAAATGCATGGTGAGATACAGACTGGAAAAATACATCAGATTTGAAGTCCAAGGGATGTGCAATATCCATAGGCATACAACATGAGAGGAATACTTGGAAATAAGAACATAACTATTCAGACTCTGCTTCCAAATCCAAAATCTTTTCCTTAGAGATGCTTCAAATATTTTTCCACTAGTTTATTTCTTCATTAACTACAAATGTATCTAGGAGACTTTTGTTTTCTTAAGCCAAAGCACCAATATTATTTTCTTTTACCCTATATTTCGCCCTAGCCATTGTAGATTTGTCCCAACAACTTCAGAGGCTGAAGTGCTTTTTTTCCAAAGGTAAATAATATGTTTGGGGTTTTTTTTCACAAATAACCAAAAATATTTTTTATTTGCAATCTCATTTTTGTATAAGTGGAAGATATATTGATATAGCAACATCTGCATAGAACAAAAAACCCTAGTTGATTCTACATCAAGACAGTGGAAATAAACTAAAATAATATTGGTTATTAGGCAGGCTGACACTTCAAGCTATTAATACAGTTTAAACTTTTGTGACCTCCATAAAATGTCAAGATAGCATGTGGACTGTTGTGTTTCTTTCCCTGTCCTAGTCTCCTTTTTCTCACTGTGCAGAGAGCAGCAAAGTCGGTATGTTCCTTTCAGATGTCATTCCATATTAAGGGCCAGGTCATGCCATCAATTTTTAAACACAACTACCCACTGAGATCAATGCAGAGCACTACTTAAAACTTGACAGTAGGGTGTGACCCCATAATACTAAAAAATATCTTTTTTCTTGACTCAAAGCCTGGTTCTAGTCACAACACCAGTCTACCAGCGTTAAATACTACAGCTTCAGCATCGCAGTGCTGATATGCTGTATCCCACTATGTTTCTGGATGTCATTATTGCTAATACTGTTTCGCCTTTCTAAACTTTACTCTAATTCCTATTACTCATTGAAAACAAACAAAAAAACCTGGAAAAACAGCACAGTTCTAACACAGTGTAAAGAACTACTCAGTGTGTAGGGCCAAACCAAAAAATGCATTGTGCCTACACACATCCCAGTGCTGTACAAAGTTTTACAGGTTTCTCAGAACTAACAAGGTAGAGGGTAACTTGCATCCTGTCCTTTAATCAAAGCAACAGGTCCTAATCCTGAAAATAATAATGTGCATCTTTGGCCTCACAGTAAATAATGTAACTAGAGCCAGTAGGAGTATTCAAAATTCAGAGACTGAGGCAAATGGAGAAGATCTTCACAGAATTGAAGTCACACCATTAGTTTTGAAAGTTTTACTCTCTTTATAGTTCTCATGTATCCTGCAGAAACACTGATAGCTTATTAGCAGTAATAGTCTCCTTCATATTCCAGCATAAGTGATTTAAAGTGACACGAATATTAGAGAGGTATCACACACACACAGAACATGTAAAATACTATAGCTGTGGCTGTAGCTCCATCGTTATATATATACTAGGCATATCTACCAGTTTTATTCATCTTCTGTATTTTACTATCTCATTTTGGTTTTATCAAGCTAGTCAAAGCCATTAATGTACCTCCTCTGCCTCATCTTCATGTCTTTCTAAATGTATATATCAGTCTATATACATATCTATATACATATGCACATACACACAGTATACATGTAAAAATTGTTTTGATTAATTTTCCTGATACATAAAAGCCCAGATGAAAAAAATTTGGTCAGATATTGCTTTACCATGGAGGGAAAGAGAAAGGGTGTGTACCACAGGCACGCATTGAAATCTTTGAACTCCCATAGTTTAGAAATACCCTTACAAGTGTGACATTTTCAAAAAGGATTGAAGATCAGCTTTTCCAGGGTGCCTAAACATTGCAGTAGGTATCAGATGTGATTTTCAAAAGGGCAGAAACAGATGACATGTGGCTTCCAATTTGCTTTCAAAGTAAGGCTGAGTTATCAAATGCTAATGTCACCTCTAAAATGTGATTTAGGCAGTTAAATCAGATAATGGCTTTTGAAAAAATTACCTACCACTTACAGGACAAGGTCCTATGTGAAAGATGAGATTTTTTGACATTTTCTGAGTTCCAGAACTTATTGACATAAGAAGACTTGGTCATGTAACTATTATTTTCAGGGAACTAATAATACTTATTGAATCCTGTTGCAATATTCCACCTTGAGACGTTCTTCTTCTACCAAAGAGTGAGTGAAATCCCATACAGTTCAGGAACTCCCCTAGAGTTAGTAAGTGTAAATCCTGTTTTCTTTGAAATGTGAGGTTATGCATTTGGGGGTTGCATTATGCTTTAAGTATGAAGGAATTTTAAATGTCTTCATTTTGATGCAGATGAAAGTTTGATAATCAGTGTAAGTGGAGTACATGTTCCGTAAAGATTATATTCCTCCTCCTGTAGCTAATCTCCAAACTTGGTTTAGTATTGCTTTTTAAAAAGTGAAGTCCATTTTTTGGTGAAAAATAATTACTTCTGCATCAGATCTAAAATCATTCTGTTCCAAAAAGCACAGATGAGGGAGCTGGGGTTGTTTAGTCTGGAGAAGAGGAGGCTCAGGGGAGACCTCATCACTCTCTACAACTCCCTGAAAGGAGGGTGTAGCCAGGGGGAGGTCGGTCTCTTCTCCCAGGCAGCTACCAGTAAGACAAGAGGGCATGGACTTAAGCTCTGCCAGGGGAGGTTTAGGTTAGATATTAGGAAGAATTCTTTACAGAGAGGGTAATCAGGCATTGGAATGGGCTGCCCAGGGAGGTGGTAGATTGTCCATCCCTCGAGGTTTTTAAGAAGAGACTGATGTGGCACTCAGTGCCATGGTGTAGTAACCACAGTGGTAGTGGGTCAAGGGTTGGACTTGATGATCTCAGAGGTCCTTTCCAACCTGGCTGATTCTATGGTTCTGTGCTTCTAAATTCAGTCTGTTAAAATCCTCATGTTATGAAACTATTGCAAAGAACCACATTCCCATTGTAAAAAACATTGTGCACAGTCACAGGAAAGTTTGATCACTGTTCCAGTGACCTCAAGCATCTTTCAATAAGCCAAGTCTAGACTGCTTCTCTGACCTATCACCTACTGATCATGGTGGTCCTTCATAGTAAAAATACTTGTGATTAAATAAAGATTATTTTCAGTATAGACAAGACAGTAAAAGTTTAATTTATAGATGGTGGCATTTGTGAAGGTTGAGGGGGAAAAAAATTATTTTATTGTCATAGGCAGAGCTCAGATCTGTCCTGATTTCCCTGGATGCAAAATAGATGTTTTTACAAAATACCACAAGTGTTGCTATCTTTGATGTGACATAAATTGAGGCATATACATAGGCATAGTTGGATAATTCGTTCTGTCTCTGCTGTGTATTTTGGATGTTCCATTTATAAACCTGGAAATGACAAACATATCAACAGAAGGATATAAATAATAACATACTAGAAGCTTGTGGAAGGCATTAGGCCAGCCAACCTTCCATACAGCACTGTATCAGCTTTACTTTTTACTTCATAGCAGAACTCCAGTTTGCAAAATATAAAAGACATTGTATCTTCTCTATTGCCAGAGACACTACTAAATATTTCCATCAGTTACTATTAAAGCATTAAAAGTTACTTAAATTACATATCAAGGTCAGAGCTCCATGGTACCACCCAGTACACAATGCAATTGCACAGTTTGGCTTTTTAAAGCTGCAAATGCTGCAGGACCCAGACACCAGTAATTTACTGTGACATGGAATTAGATGAGGTACAACCTGACACCAAAAAAATACCAACTTCTGATACAGCACTCTGGCTTCTGATGCCACACAAATATGTGACAAGGGAACTGTCTGTAGAATTAAGCCTAAAGCAGATTATTTGCATAGTAAAGGCACTTCAAAGTAAGACCAAAAGATTCTTTCATTGTATTGCTGTTTGTGACATTGAACTTCATCCATCTATTTGCAAATGCATTCATCTATGGTGCTGACACTGAAAATGTGTGATCTCAGCTGAATTCTCTATTTTGACCATAATTCCATATTAAAATTTTCCTTTATTCTCCTGGCAGCAGAACTGATGTATGGTGGCAGCTACTGTCAAAAGTTTCTAAGTGTAAACACACAAATGCTGAGAGGAAAAGAAACTATGGGGACTTTGTTTTCCACTTTTAAAAGTAGTTACTACAAAGAAGGCAGACATCTAGAGCATCAGTAGTAACAAGCAGTCTGAAGGTGACTAAACTGGTGAAGGGCAATGTAGATATCAAGCCTGTGAATTAGTGGAGAAGACTGGAGACCATGGATCTCCACCTGGGCATAGATAAGGAGTTGACAAAGAGCTTCTGGTCCAGGATTAGAGGGAGATCAGGGGCAGGGGACATTACAGTGGGAGTTTGCTACAGGCACAAGACCAGGAAGACCAAGTCGAGGAGGCCCTTTAGAGACAGATAAGAGCAGCCTCACATTTACAATCACTGGTCTTCACGGGGAACTTCAACCCCCCTGATATCTGTGGATGGACAACAGATCAGAGCATAAGCAATCCAGGAGGTTCCCTGAATTCCTTCTCCAAGTCACAGAGGAACCAACAAGGAGAGGTGTTAGGCTGGACCTTGTTCTCACCAACACGGAGGTTCTGCTGGGGAAGGTGAAGCTCAAGGGCAGCCTTGAGTGTGACTGAAGTGACTGTGAAATGGTGGAGTTCAAGGTCCTCAGGGGAGTGAGGAGGGTATACAGTTGGCTTGCCACCCCGGACATAAAGAAAGCAAACTGTGACTTCTTCTACTTGGTAAAGTACCATGGGATAAAGCCTTGGAGGGAAGAAGAGCCCAAGAAACCTGGCTAATAGACAAAAATCACCTCATTCAAGATCAGAAGTGATGCATTCCAACAAAAAGGAAGTCAGGCAAAAATACATGGATATGCAAGGAGCTCCTATACAAAGTCAGACACAAAAAGGAACCCACAGAGGGTGGAAGTAGGGACAAATAGCCTGGAAGAAATAAAGAGAAAATTTCCAAGCAGCCAGGAATCAGGGAAGGAAAACTAAAACCCAAGATAGAATTAAATCTGACCAAAGACATAAAAAGTAAAATGAAAAACTTTGCATGTATGTTGGTAACAATAGGGAGATTAGGGAACACTATTACATAATCCATCTTTATAACTAATGAGAAAACAATGTTAGCAAGATAAACAGCATTTTTAGCCTGAGTGCATCAGAATCTGCAGTTGAGAGGTAGTACAGGGGTGGCTGTCACAAGCACCACAGCCAAGAATGGGTGAAAGACTCTCAGCTCCCTAGAAATATCTATAATATGCAAACATGTAGCACTAATATGCACTTTTGAGGAGTCAGAAACTTCATAGACTGTAGAACAAGGCTTACACACAACCCTTTGAAACTATCAAGTCTACTCATGTGAGTGTCCTCTAAGGTGAGTAAAGGATCATGTTATTGCCTTTTGGGACCAGCTTTCACGAAAGGCCTACTGAGTATTGCAATAATATTAACATGTACAGTGTGTGAAAAGCTTTGAATATGAGCTTACTCCAATTGCCAAGAGGTTTTTAGACTTACACATGCTGCATAGCTAGACATTCCTCTGCCCTTCTTCCTGCTTCTTATCTTCTATTCCTTTTTCCTGCCATATGCCACTAATGTAATCAGAGGCCATTGGGGCAACTCACTCCCAGGCTCAGATATTGGAAAGTATAGAAATGATCAAAGCTCAGGGTCAGTGTGAACACCTGGCTGGCTTTGATCACCATCATTAGTTATGACAAGCAGGAATCCCTCTTGTCCTCTCAGAAAAGTGTTCACGCTGGTGGTGTATTTATTTTGGTCTCATACTGAGTAGAAAAGTAGACTCATGATTAAAACCTGCAGCATTTTGCTGGAAAGCAAAACTGCCTCAGAGTGATGGGGATGGAGTGTATGAACCTTAAAAGTGAGAAATAGACTATGATGCTTTTAGCCCACAATGTCCTTGTCAAAAAAAACTGTCCAGAACAAATACATGTAGCTGCCTGATAGAAGCACAAATTGCAAGAGATTTAAGCAGGAAGAAAACATACATTCCTGTTGTCCTATTATCTCAGAGGTTTTTTTGTGGCTATAAGCATATTTTTGTATTCCTTTATATTTCCTTTTCCTAGTAATACTCCATTACAGACCAATTTTTCAATTGATTAATTTCTCCTGAGTTTTTACCTACGATGTGTTGCCTCCTACCCTTCAGAATGAGTATTTCATTTTCTTCTAATCATATTTTGAAATTCTGCTTATCCTTTGTGTTTTCCATGCGACTGTAATGCATTAGCTTCGCTTACAAATGTTTTTGTTTTAATGTAGTCTCTCAATAAATATTTCCATAGGTAACTTATTACTTCATGAGGAAAGTAGAAATCATTAGCAATTTTATGTTATCTGTCCTTTATTTTTTTTTTTTCTGTGGCATCAGAAGGAATGGAACAGAAGTGACTTGCAGTTTTTGACATTTGAATTTCCTTTCTTTGCTTATAATTTATTTTTCTTTCTCTAATGTTCCAAGTTCAATTGTATGCAATTGCATGAAAATAACAAATAGCGTGAAAATCAGGAACAGTAGATAATAAGAGGAAAAATCACAACAAGCCTAGGTGGTAAATGATCCATGAACAATAAAAAAACTGGGCTGTTCTGGTCTAGTGATTTTCTATCAGTTGTCTGATATTCTGTGGAATACTTGCATGATTTTAGGAACTCACTAAATGTATGTTGAGAATTACCCTTTTCAAGAAACTTCCTCTTTATCCTTTTTCTCTTTCTCTGTTTTTAACACACACACAAGCACACACAAACACAAAAACACATACATGAAAAAAGGTCTTCCAGACTTAAATATTTCCAAAGCAGGGACTCTTGGTAGTCGTGCATATTGTCTTTGCATTTCAAAGTACAATTTCAAATATTTTAGATAGGCACAATCTCAGAGGAGAGTCATAAAGACAGGCTCCTATGAAGACAGGCTGAGAAAGTTAGGGTTGAGTCCAGAGAAAAGAAGACTGGGGAGACCTTTCAGAAGTCTTCCACTACCTGAAGAGCACCTGCAGGAAAGCTGGGGATGGACATTTTGCAAGGGCACATAGAGAGTCAGAGTTTGAAATTTAGACTCCTAGATATTCTCTCACCACCTCCATATTATAATACACAAAATATCGTGGTACGAATTAGCAATGGCAGGCCAGTGCAATCTGCTCAACCTGCTTGTCCTTTGGAATTGAGTTCTTCTAGGATTGTGTTGAAAATCTTGATGTTGCCATTTCAAACTCTATTTCCATAAAGTACTTAAAAAGATATTGCTTGAGGCTATTCCAGTGACAACCGGTTATTCTTTCCTCTTTATTCTTCCCGTGGTAACTTACAATCTACTCTCTTCTTGCTAACTCATTTCCCTTAAATATTTCAAAAAACATTTTGTCCAGTATGGAAGCTCAGCAAAAGTTATGGTTTTGTTGATGCCTGAAACAAACAAGCAAACAAACAAACAGAAAAAAAACAAAACAAACAAAAAGAAAGGAGAAGTATCTGAGTTAGGAAAAAAATAATAAACGAGCCTTCTTTTTCAACCCAGGAATCCCTTACATATAAACTTAATGAGGCAACACATAATTGTTTGAACTGAACAAAATGTTATTTTAAATACATCAAAGTTTTGGGGGTTTTTTGATTTGTAAGAGATAATTTGAATGGTGCTATCAATTTCCAAGTTAGCTATTCATGTATTGCAGTATGAATCATGACAGAAAGTACCAGGCAGTAAATAGATTTGAATTCAGGACTGTTTATAATAACTTCGAGAGAGATTAGTGGCCTTTATAGGTTATCCTAGGCAGTAAGAGGGTGAAAGATACTTATTTCTGAATAAATTCCAGCTTTCTCTTGAGTAATAAATATTACTTTCATCTAGAATGTACAAGTCAATTCCTCAGAAACTCACTTTCCTGTCACAGTGTTAAACACATCACGTTTCTTGTATGTTCTTTGATAGTTCCTATTTGTATCATAGTGACACCAAATGCAATGTTAGACCACCCTAGAAGAGCACAGCCTAAATGGAAAAGACATATTAAATATCAACAGGGAAACAAACATGATTTGTTCACAGGCACTCTGCAATGCAGAGGTAGAGCTGAAACCAGAATCCAGCTCAGCTGGATCTACACTCTACATCATTGCATTCAGTGTTGAATCCCACCATCCATCTGAGTGAGCTGCACTGCAGGCATTGCCAAAGTTTGTCATGTGTTTGGGAACACTGTAGGTGGTCTGAATTTGTTAAAAGAGCTTTCCCAAAACCTGTCTAAGTTTTTAATAGGTATGCAAAATATAAACTCGTTCTCCCTGTTCTCGAAAGTAACCATGCATTCGCCAAACTGCTCTGAAATGGAACTGGACATAAAATGTCTGTTTTTTCCAAACTGATTGGCTGCCACTTTAATCATTTTTTTTTTTTCCCTTCTGTGTTGGTCGAGATCTCATTTAGTTGCAACAACATGAGCCTAATGCCACAGACATATGGATGTTTAGGGCAGCATGTTATTGACAAATTCTCTAGACTGATGATTTATTATGTACATCAATGGACAACACTTGTTCTGCCTATGAAGCCTGTTGTCTCAGCTCTGCTCATCTGGGAGAGACATGCTGTGCACAAATGGATACATGGTTTGTTTTATGCAATTGAGCCTTCCACAGACCTATGTATTTAATTCTGATTTATGTTTTTTTTAACCTCTTCAGACTGTTCTTTGACCTACAGGTATGCCATTCCAAACTGAATGGTACTTAAATACATAAGAGGTCCTCAAGGAGAAGGGGAATACAAGGTAGAAATACTATTCCTCAAACAGTGTGCTCATTGAGAGTTAGAAAATGTTGCTTGAAAACAACATGTTGGTCCCTGCTGGTGGCATTTTTAATGGAGATGAACACTGGTGACTTCTGAGGGGCTGAATTTGTAAGCACACATCAAGTGACCCGTCTGAACTTACTCTTCTGATGCTATTAAGATTGAACCTGCTGAATTTGTCAGGATCAGACCCAGACTGTTAGAAAAGTGAAAGGGTCACAAAGATGGCAAAGGCTGTATCCTGCTGGCATGCTGAATAATACTTTCCAAGAAGACTGGAATCTATAAACACCCAAATAATTTCAGGTTCATCACAATCTATACATCTTGAATTTCCAGAAAACAAAACACACTGTCATTGCCTGGAAAGATTCAGCTAATATTGTGATAGCAACTGAAATAAATGCTACACTGGTGCTTTAGCTAAAAGTGAAATGCTTTGTTCACTTTTTACAACGTCTTTACTTTTAGAACAAGTAAAACTTTCTTTACTGTCTTCCATTTCTTCCTATTCCTGTGTTTCAGTGGAAAAGAGCAAGCTTCTTGAGTGACATAAGATCAGATGCAGAAAGTCCTCAGGGATACTTGTTGTGAAGTCTTCTGAAATCATATGCTGGCAAGTACAAGAGATATCTCACTGCATAAGCAGGAGTGAAGTTACCCTTACTACAAACATGATTTAACATATTTGATGTGCTACCTTGACAGATGCCATTATGAATAATTAAATAATATAATTACAGACTTCTCAGGCTGCACTGCACAGCAGTGCTTGCAGTACAACCTTTTAGGTAAGCCCATAACATAGTCATGGCTGGGGTTCTTATTTATGGTCTTGCCCAATCTGACGTTCACACGATTCCTCATGTGCATAGTCGGGTGTTGGGCTTTTATCAGATTTTACTTTGTGCACATTTGCAGATTTGAAGATGAAAAAAATAATTGGCCTTAGCTAGAACCTAAAAATGAGGCAAATCAAAAACCATGAGCACATTGCAAAGCTTCCAGCCTCCCTTAGGATTCCTCCTGGGACACATCCTGGGATGTGGTTTTTGTGCTGTTACATTAGTAATCAATGGAATGAAAACAAGTGGCTCAACAAAATGCAAAGTATTTTATTTAAAGACCTTTTTGAAGCAGAAGTTTCTGTATTTAAAAAACTTTCATCTATCTCCATGCTTGTTTTTTCAATAGTAGATCATGTGAAAAATATCATCTTTACTGACATTTCAAGGGTCTTACCTTGCAACTGAAATAGTTGTACATTCAGCTGAATAAGGGGAACCTGAATTTAGTTTCAAATTTAATCATCAGTGTCCAATCTGTGATTTACCTCAGGCACTCTCTTATGGCAGGATTTATGCTACATAACTTTAGAAAGTTGGGTATCCAGGACTATCATCAGTCCTGCACATCTAAGATAGTCCTTACATTGGGATTTGCCATGTTCTAAAACTGGTGAAATGGATTAAACTTTAGTGGATGTTTTCCCCCTACACTGACAGTATGCAGAACTCACAGACTGGTATAGTTGATTGCTTTTAGATTGCTCAAAACAAATAAAACGTGCCCAGCCCTAAAAAAATATAAAAAAACATTTCTGGGACATTGCAAGGAAAAAGGATAAAGATCTGATTACAGATCCAGAACTCAGAGATTATCATGACAATGTCTTTCTACTATTTTTGTGACAACTGTTGTATGAAAGTTATGAAGTGACAGAAATAGAGGTCATTCTGTCAGAATCTTAAAACGTGCAACCTGAAGGCCCTATTTGTTGTTCTTTTTAGCTGTCATTTTAGGACCAGCTCACTTTACAGTGCATTTCTTTTTTTATGAGAAGGTGTCAGCTGCAAAAGGTGGTCTTGGACAGATACCAGTGCTAGCACTTTAGAGGGTACTGGAGACATCTATACATATAAACACAAAAATATGTGTATGTGTGTATGTTTATATATGAAATGAATATACAGATGGAAGATGTGAGTTAAAAAACAGCATAAAAGTTTAAGTTTTCACCTATAGTTCAATATATAATTTTCCATATGAGTTTATAAACTTCAATGTAGTCAGTGGTTTGAATGAAACCCTTGATTACCACAAAGGCAAGAGACAGAAAACACATGATAACTGAATATTGAATGAGTTATGGATGCTGTTCCCACACAGTTTAGTTTATGTTCAATATCTTGGTCAAATATATTATGCCTTCCACATGTAAAAATAATGAACTATTTTACAAAATCATTTTACCTTTTAAAAACTGTTTATATCTGCACAACTCCAAGATAAATAATTTTTCTCATGTATTAGAAGTCTTAATTCAAACTTAAATACACTTTAAAAACCATAATGATTGATACTGTATGTTTTTCAAAGAATAATCTTACTATTTTTAAGTAATTTTCTTACCATTTCACAGTAAATGGGTTTTGATCTCAGTAAAATCAAATATTGCTAAGCAGTTTTATAAAAAGCCAGGTTAGTCTTTTGTTTCAATATTCTGGCTGTTATTTGATACTTTATCCTTCCAGATTTCACCTGAAAATTTGGGATTACTGAAAAATTGACCCTGTGATAGTTGATCAGTGCTTTCTGGTTAGTTATATATTAATAGGATGTTCTGCTTCCTGAGAAAATATTTATAAAGACACAGTGATTTGCATGCATTGATATATATATTTTTTTTTGGAGAGGCATGCCTAATGTGTATAATTTTTGTATTGAAAGGCATAAAATTTTGAAAAGGACTAATTATATCCTGCATTATCTCTTGATGACAGAGTATCAACAATCTATTTTAAGTGACAAGTAATTTGTAGAAGCAGCTTTGCCACTTCTAAATGTCAGTTTAAAGTAAAATCAATCTCTCTCAGATTATGGATTTCAGGGAGGCATGAAGGATTGGTGCTAAAAACCACTGAAAGAATAACTATGCATTTGAAGATATGCAGAAACTAGATTTGAAAATGTTCAGGTGCAGTGAGTTCAGCTAAAAACTCAGTAAATGTTACTTCAAAATGGCAATGCAGCACATCCCTTTTGAAGCAGTGGACAACAGCAGACCCTGGCGATCCATGGAGTATTGGATATTGAATTTTTAATGATGCTCACAGTACTACTCTGTTCTGATTATCAACTCAGCATCTGTAATACTGGTAAAGACCTTGATATCTCAGCACATTGTTGTTTTTCTTCTCAGCACTTCCTACCACAGAAATTTATCTATAATATCAACTATTTTCCCTTATCAACTAGATCAGTAGGCACGCATGCCCAAGAAAAAATACATCTTGCATATCTTAATGTTTGCTTATTTATTTAAGACTAAAAAATACTTCGGAAATTATGTGGTTTTATTAATAATAGAAGCACAAACACCTTATGCTTATGTCTCGTATACCTTGCAGCACCTAAGATGCTCATAGATTCCTATATGTGGACAACTGAATTGCTCCCTGAATTTTCTTACAAAAACTTAACAACCAGCAACAAATTATAATGCACGAAAAAATTTTAACAAATTAATTCTAAATTTTTGTAATACCTGCTGGTCTCCTTATTTATTTACCTATGTATATAAAGAATGTAAGTAGTGATATGGTCCATAATATTTCTAAAACACTATAAAATTATGAGTGAAACATCTATTTTAAGTGAAACATCCATTTTTGTACCAGAGCTACATATGCACTTTTGGGGTGAATGATTAATTCTATACAACAGGAACTTTCATCACGTCTTTCACAGTGATGCTGGCTTCATTTCCCTTTGTGGTATGTAAAGCTGCATCGAAGGCATGCAGAAAGCATGCAACAGCACATCCAAAGTTCAAAGGTAATTACAAATGCAGCATCTCCCCCCCACTGTTTTAAATACATACTTTAAAAGAAACACTGTCTAACAAAAAAGGAGGTGCATTTGGACATTTTTCTCTGAGTGTGACCAGCCAGCCAACTCTTTGTAGAGAGGTAGAGTTGCTCTCTGCATGAGAGAGCAGCTAGAATCTATTCCGTTCTGTCTAGGGGCAGATGAGGAGAGAGTTGAGAATTTGTGGGTGCAAATTAAGGGGGAGGTTAATGTAGGGTATACCCTGGTGGGTGTCTATTACAGGTCACCTGATCAGGATGCTGATGAGGTGGATGAGGCTTTCTGCACACAGCTGGCAGCAGCCTCACAGCTACAGGCCCTGGTTCTCATGGAGGATTTTAACTACCCAGGTGTTTGCTGGAAGGGTTATTCAGCCAGCCTTTCACAGTCCAGGAGGCTCCTTTAGTGCATTGATGATAACTTCTTGATGAAATTGGTGGAAGAGCCAACTAGGAGTGGAATGTTGCTGGATCATGACTCCACCAACAAGGTTTGGTTGAAGCAATGAAAGTGGAGGGCAGCCTTGGCTGAAGTAACCATGAGATGGTGGAGTTCAGGATCTTGTGTGTTAGAAACAGAGGGGAGTTGAGCAGTGGAACTGGATCCCTGGGGAAGCACTTATGGCACCAAGCCTGCCTGAGTTTAAGAAGTGTTTGGATGATGCTATCAGGCACATGGTGTGATTCTTGGGGTGCCCTACAAAGGGACAGGAGTTTGACCTGGTGATCCTGACAGGTCCCTTCCAACTCAGCAGATTCTATGATTCTATGTTCCTAACAAAACTGCTCTAAAGATTTATCATTCTTATAAACTTCATTGTTAACAGTTGTCACCTTATTTGCAAGCTGTATCTTCTTTTTTCCTCTTCCAGTATCAGGATTTATTTGTCTTCTACCCATCTACTTTTGCAAATCATCTTCTCAGTATTTTCTTGCTGACAGTGTAGTTACTTTTAAAACATTTCTGTTCAAAAACTAGTGACCTAAAATAATGTGAAAATAAAGCAAACAAATACATTTTTAATTACAGTAACACATTCCCAAACCTAGTTCTTGGCAAAAGGTAATAAAACACTTCAATTAAGAAAACACTTTAAAAAGCCCTTAACCCAGAGTTACTGTGAATCCATTATGCATAGGAAACATTGATTTTGTGCTGTCACATTTTGTTTAAAGATGTCCATAGAATTTTAGTACGTAATGCTTATACCCTCTTTATGTCACCTCCCCCACAAACTATTAAAATATGATATGAAGTGCTTTTCTTCTCCTTTCCCAAGAAACCATGAAGTCATGCAATTGGAATGTAATTGGCCTAAGGTGAGGGTCTTGCAAGCAGATCTGAATTATGTCATCAAGACTCCACAGGCAGAGAGCACTTAGCAAAACGATGGCTGGAAGATATTGTAGGCTTTAATAAAAGGCACAATGTTTTTAGGAGTTGTACCATGTAATTACCCAAAGCAGGAGGTGACATCGTTCATGTGAAATAAGAAAATTATGATCTCAGCAGAGGTAGAAATGTGTTTACATAAAAGAAAATAAGAAGTAGGTAGAACCAAAAATATCAGGTAAGTTTCATGTGTTGTCGCAGCTGTCTTTTAAATATATATGAAGCACAGGTATAACACATTACACAACAGGGGCAGATCAGAATATTTGGTAAAGAAACATAACTCTACTTAATTGCATTTTATTTTGGAATTGTGATTACAAGGAATGCTGGCCTGAAACTTGGCAGGTCATGGCTAATACTGTTGCATGTTTTTTGACCATATTTGAAGCTAACTGGGTGAGAGCAATGAAGGTGTTCAAAACAGTAAAAAGTTTTAAACATTTTTATAGCACTTCATAGGAAAAAAAGATAAAGAAATCATACTTTATTTGTTCTTCTATTTTAGTTAAGAACTAGGGTAAAGGGGAAAAGTTTACATGGTTCTCTAATTTTAAAGCATAATAAGATTTCCAATGGAATGTCTCGTGTCTAAAATATATTATGTAGAGCATGTAAAAACTGATAAGATTTAGAGAGTAAACTGTTGATAATATAACCACTTTATTATCAAACAAATCCTCCTCTTTATACGGGGTTTGCTTTATAGCCTTAGACATGTGAAGAGATGTGAAAGCACAGTCCAAAAAATAAAGAAAATAAAGAATGGCTTCTATGGCAGGTATTTGTACACAAACACACTGTGATTTTACAAAAATAAAAGTTTAAAAAAAAAAAAAAAAAAAGAAAAAAAAAAAAAAAAAAGGAAAAGGAGACTTTACAAGTTAAGCAGATGAGCCATTTTGACATTTAAGCTATTAAAATGTAGAGAATTATTTTATGCGTTATTCAAGACCTTAGGTTTTAAATAGCTGAAGACTTTGAGAAAATGTGTTTTTCCACTGTTCCACAATATTGAATTGTAACTTGTTTTGAAAAATCACAAGAGAAAAGAGTAGAAACTTCATATGTTAAATCTTTGGGCTCTGAAAAGGAGGGATATTGAAAGTTTCCGCTCGCCTCAAATTCTTTGTTAACTCCTCTGGGGTATTCATATAGCACAGTTCTTTTTCCCATGATCCTGCAAGCAATAGAATTTTCTGACAGAAAGCCCAGACTAGTTTCCTTGTAATTTCTACTGCTTTCTTTATACTTCTTCATTTCATATAAAACTAAAGATAGGTTATGCTGGAGATAAACTCTCAGTTAATAGGAGCTATAGGAAATACTGTTTAGCATTTTTTTTTTAATTTCCTATTTTAAGCCTCTTTTCTCCAGTTTCCTTAGTTCTATGAATAGTTGAGATTAAAACTGGAAGAATAAGTGCTATTTCATAAATGCTGATTATCAAAGTATTTTGACTTCTTGAAGGGAAGGAAGAAGGCAGATTTATTTTGTTATCCTCTAGTTCATCAAAATATATTTCATTTTGGTGTTTCTCCATGAGTAACACCAGAGTCTTTTCTTTGTGCAGAGTATCTGTTTTAGATATGAAGCTGCACATTATTAAAAGAGAAAGGAAATAAAAGCTAGAAATATAAATCAGAAAAAAAAAGTTTAAGAAAGACATAGACTAATATTACAAAGCAGGTAAAGCAGAAACTCTAAGCATGACACTGTTGCCAAAAGAGACAATGCTGATTTTGAATTTAGAAACCTTATTTGAAATAAAGGAAAAACAAATGGAGAAAAGCTTTGTTATGCCTGTGTGTTTACAATATTTTGTCCTTATAAACAAGAATATCTATGTAGAAAAAGAAAATGTAATAAAATAAAGGCATCGAATACTATACAGCTTCAGCAAAGCAGTGTGTGGCATTTGAAGAGACAGGAGGATCAGTTGTACTCTTCAGCCTTCCCACCCTTAAGCTATAACAGATTTTAGCAGGACATAATGAGCCTCTCTACATAAAAAATATCTTGAATAAAGGGATGTTCTGCACTCACTGGCAATTCATTAAGGGAAGTAAAACTTCTGGAAGGAAACGTAAGCTTTATTGACACATAAAAGAAATTGTTTTCCATCCTTTAACTCTGAGGACAAGAGCTAGCAGAAGGCCTGTTTCTTTTGAGTCTGGCACAGTCTCAAACAACTCTGAAGCTTCTCAGTTGCAGGTTTCTCATCTGAATACTCTTCACATTGTAAACAGTAGAAGGATGAGTCAAAAGTAGGTTTAAAAAAATATTTTAAATTTCTGTGATCTCTAAGCCATTTACTTCTGTTGTAATGAAATAAATTCATTTAGGAATATGACCACTGTACTACATAATACTTTGAATACTTTGAATCAAAGAAATTAGTTCACAGAAAGAATTTGTTGGAGTTTTTTAGTAGTTACTTGCAATTTCCTTAAAACCAACAGCAGTTCAATTAATTAGCTAATTAGCACCCTCTATTTTGGTGAGTATGCACATATTACCTTACAAACCCTCTCTCTTCTCTCACATACACATATGAATGTGTATTACTTGTGTGTTAACACATAACAATCATTATGTAAAACACAGATTTAGAGTATGCGACTAACTGGAAGAACAGAAAACAGGACCTTTCCTTTTACAAGTTCATCCTTGCAAAATGCATTTTTGTTTCATTAAGCTACAGCTCGATTGGAAGAAAGCTAAAAAAAGAATCCTACAAATGTTTTTCGTAACTTAATCTCTTAGGATTAGGTGTTCATAGAGAAGGATTTGCAGATTTACTCTTAGTTAAACTCACTGTATTCTCACTGAAATCTATTCTGTTGCCATCATTAATTTCAAGGGAAACCAAGAGGGACTAATCTCAAAGACTTTTAGAACTCTAAATCCTGAAGTCAGTATTTGATTTATGTTCAAGTTCCTGTTCAGCTGATTTTTGCAACCTTGACAAATATCCTGGCAAAAACCTACCTCTGGAGGCAGGAAGAGTTTGTCTTTTGGCTTTTACTGAAGACCCTAAACTTAACAGCTTAAAGTAGGTTTAAGACAGTTTAATCAACATTTGAACTACCTCAGAGTAAGAGTTTGTTTCCTTTAACATATTTATTTAATATTTTTTAAGAACCTGCCTTCAGGTTATCACTATTGAAGCAATGGATCATGATACAGAGATATTTTAAACAAATCAAATTATACTTGCAAAAAAATCAGAAACAAAACAAGTAAACTACACCCTCCTATCCCCTTTACAACAAGCTACTTTGATGCTTAAGTCCAAACCTGAAACTATTTGCCAAGACGAACCCCATCCTGCAACTATGCAAAATAAACAAATCTTTAGCCCTCAGTTCTTGGGGGAGTTTCCCTTGGTCCACGGTTTAAAACCTTGTATTGTCAATCTCCTTCATATGCCAAAGTGCAGTGTGATCTGTATGCCACAACCTGCTTTCCTAATCGCTTTAGCAACAGCCTCCTGATGTTTTTACTCATGTTCTACCTCAGGACATGCAGTCATCTCTTGCACTGGCCCCATACGACAACCAGTGCATGCTTTGCATGAGGGAGAAAACCTTTCTTCTAAATTCATGTAGTAATTTCCGCTAACATTTCAAGCACTCCTTTGATCCTGTGATATACAATTACTTGCCTTTCCCACACAATGGTTTCTTACCTGCTGGAGCTCATCCAATGTGCTGTGACTTTCCCAGATGTAAGTGTAAATCTTTCACACTGTTAACATTCACTCCTGCAGCAACACTTTTCTACCTCAGTATCCCTTTGAATGCTAATTAGGCTGTCACTATGCCGATTTCAGATGCTGAACTAGAAACAATTTATTAGACGCTCTCAGTCACATAAATTTATCTATTTTTATTTCAAATAATTTCACTTTATGATCCAAGTCAATAACAAGTATGATTACTTGTCAATTCTTGACCATTCTGATCTGCAGTTCAGTGGTGCTAATTTTGAAGATTCTGGGCATTTTAATCCTGAGGAAGGACAAATGAATTTACTTGCTACTAATCTTTTAAGATTCAATAAATTCATAGAAAATGTAGCATATGTAAAATAAGACAGAGTTTCTGAGTTGTATAGGCATTTTAGCAATGAGCTCATCATGTTAATATGGCATTACAAGCTGTGCAGGGACACAAAAAGTTCCAGGAGAAGAGTATTTCTAAGCTCTCAGTGAGCCTATAGGGAAATTTCTCTTGCTGCACTCAAAAACCTCCATTTCAGAGGAGGCTTAAGGCAACATAGAGCTCAAACATACATGCTCCATCCATGTGCTTCATTACACTTTGCAAGATGCAAATTTAAATATCTTTTTAACAAGATCCAATAAGAGGCATAGATTACTAGCATTTAAAAGCCTTATGAAAGACTTGGTTTCTTAAGCATTAATCAGATTTTATTTTTCATGATAAATTTTTTAAAAACAACACCTGGAGGGCTGTGGATTGAAAAGAAAACACGTGCCATGTGAATTTTCATGATGCCTAAAAGGTCTGGAGAAAAGACTAAGCAATTACATAAAGAAATAGCCTTTTCTGTATCAGTCTAAGTGTGTTATATCAGCAGAAAAAAAAAAAAAAAGCAATTGGATAACTACTTGTCATCTCTCAAGCAGGTGAATTATTGGAGCTGAAGCAGGGTCTGAGGTTTAGCACATGTCAAAATCTCAGAAGTTCTGTAATTCTCTTTTCTGTCATTTATATGTTGTGTGAATGTGGATGTTTTGCTTTAATTTTCTGTATTTCAATTTCCCACATACACACACAATGATAAGTGCAAGGACCTCTGGATAGAAGTATTCAATACCGTGATAATGTCCTCTCATTTGAGTCTGAGAGATTTTGATCACACAGTATTGTGAATGCTAAATGGTCTACTTCTAGCTGGATTCAGGTAGGGAAGAGGTAGACAAAAATAATTAGAAGGTTTGGATCCAGTTTAGTTTTTCTTAAAAACCTTATCTTTACCTCAAAAGTAAAAAGAACATTTGCAACTTTTGCAACAACAAAGTAAGTCAGATTTTTTCCTTTTTGAAACTGCATTATGTTTGTTTCAGATTTAGATAAAAAATAAAATAGAATAAGAAAATACAATAAAATAAGCTCCCCTAATAAATTCCATAGAAAAGATGATAGTAAGTGTATCTGAATCTAGTTTTCCTTGAAGTGCTATTTCAGTATCACACTATGCCAAACAGACTTTTACCACCTTTTCTTGTAAAGTTAGTCAATTAACATTTTTAAATTATTCTAAATTTTTAAGAATACCTGAGTTTGTGTATACAGTACAACACAAAGAGGGTGTTTGTGTGTGTGATAAGGACACAAGGGATAACTGCTGTTATGTAAACTTACACCTATGCAAAGTTTACTGTTTCTGTTTCAAGTGTGAAGCAAAGCTGATGCTGTCCTTTGTTATACATATCAAGTTTGTTTGGTTTGTTGTGGTTTTTTTTTAACAGATAGTTACCTGTCCCTACAATATTTTTTTTTCTACTCTAATAGTCATCAGATGGGAAAGAAAGTAAAAGTCATGTTAGTGCTCACTGCTACAAAAGAATAAATCCTAAACAAAACTATCCCAAAGCTGTGAGCATTTAAATCATTGAAATATGTGTTGCGGTTCATTGACATCAGTGACATTCCTCTGCTTAATTTAAGCGCATGCTTAAAGGATTTGCTTGGCTGGGGACTGTGAGCAGAAGCTGACCTTGTATTTTTTTCAATTTAAGTGTTCATAGACAGATGCAAGAAATGTGTAATGTAAACCAGGGCACTGAATAGAGGCTTACTATGGTACAGAGAAAATCAGTTACCTCAACTTTCTGCCATTTAGATGTACATTTCAATCAACTCCTTTCATATTTTGAGAATCTTAACATTTTAAGGGAAAAGATACCTCAGTAGATTGTAGTTTCCCTAGTTATAAGTTTAATATGTATCAATCTTTAGCAAAAACTTACAAGGACTAAGATAGATTTAATTTACACACTTTAATACACCCTCTTAATCTCTAGTATTTCTGAAAGATGCAATCATGTTTCTGTGGTGCTATTTAATAAAATTAAACAAATCAGTCAGTAGTTTTTTCCTTCAGTTCTACATTAGCTTTTTGAAACAAAGGCTGCTTGTGCCTGCTCTATTGTGTCCAGGGAAAATTACATCAGTGTGCATTTTTTTCAAAATATATTACCTATGATCATAAACAATCTATCTACAAAGTGCAGAAATATTTTATTAACAACCTTTCTGGGCATAGTCTGGAAACTAAATGTTCCCCACGTGAATGGGAGAATAGCTGTTGTGAATCACTAAAACATAAACCTACTGATGATATTTTGGTTCATATGCACTTTATATGGCCCCTTGCTAAAGACATAACTCTGAGCTGCATGGTTGCCAAACAAGAAACAGTGGCAAAGGGAGTTGCAAAAGAGAACTTCACAGCAAAGTGGGGGGAAAGAAGCAAACATTTTCCACATCCCTTTTAACAGAAGAGACCTGAGGCTATATTTTTTTGATTAGCAAGTTCCTCTTTTCACTACAGATCTTTCCAGTGTTCTACTTTACAGCTAAACTCCCTGAGACCTGATGTGGGATTTAGTAAGCTTTAGATAACATAATCTCCATCTAATGGGAATTTCTGAAGCCAGTCACTAAGTACATGAATTATCATAAGAGAAGAAAATCAAATTTAATATCAAAGAACTAACTTTAGAAGTTCAAGCAGCGGACAATATTCATTTTCCATCGACAGAATTGTTTAATAAGAATCTATCAGCAGTACAGGAAACACTAGGTACTCTGGCAATAAGTGAATCATGATGGCTTATTTCCTTTTAATTCTATGATCCCAGCTGGAACAAGGTGTGATTGGAGAATGGTTTAATTGTTCATAGACATCTGTCTTTGGATTCAATTGAAAAATAATATCCTGGGCATAAAATGGCCTACAGAAATTTTGACATTTTTATATCTTTCACAATCAAGGCATTGTCAGAAAGTCAGGTAGTAGACCTCTGAAAAACTTATGGATATATTTAAAGTAGGAGAGAATAAACCCCTGGTAATATATCAATATACACAGCTGGAAAGCAGATGTTCAATTGAGTGCACTCAGTACTTAGAGAAAGCTATTAAAGCTGTTACTTACTCAAATGAGAAATTCCTGTAATTTATTGTTCTCGCATTTTTGATTTCCCCCTTTCCTTTCGTGTTAAACAGACTATAGGAATTTTATTTTTCATATTGCTGAAGTCAATTACCCTAAAAGTCTGACTTAGTGCAGTATTCTACATGATTGCTAAAGAATGCCCAAGGCTACTGTCAATCAAATTAGCCAGTGACTTATGAGTTGTTTACTGTACTGTGAAATGAAGTGATAAATGTGTGTCAACCAGTAAAATATGACATTTCGTATTAGATATACCCACTTGAAATAGGTTTTGCGTCAGCTTTATTCATTTCTTACCAGACTGGCACATATTTTTAACTGAGTTCTGGTTATCAAAGGAGACATATAATATTAAGCTTTCTAAGGTACTGGTATTCATGCAGCTGAAGATTTGAAAGGCCTTGTGTGGTCTAATAACTGAAGTGGCGTGCCACTGAGTGGTCATATTTTCCATCTGCCACAAAAACGGTGGCAAAAAGTGATATATCTTTTTCTTGAGTGTTCTTCTTTGATTCAAAGCAGTATTTTTGAGGGAGAATCTCTCAATTTATTGATACAGTTGTGATCCAGAATGAAGTAAGGTTTGGGGTTTTCTTTAGCACTTTTATTTTGTTTTGTTTTTTAAACTAAGTTTTTAATGAAAATCAGAGTGGGATATCATCACTTGATGTAATATATTAAGAATAAGCTACTCTGGCATAATGTCCTAGACAATGACTTACTCAAATAACTCACTGAGGCCACACTCGGGTGAAACTCCAGACTTCTGAAACTGTGAAAGTTTAATTATTAGTTTGTGAAAGAAAACCAGAGCACTGAAAGTCCAAACCAAACAAGAGCATTTATTTTTCCTCTGGAGGGAGATGGCTTGCCATTTCCACCAAATGTTTTCTTATAAATTAGATTTAAATGATGCAAAATTCCTCTTCCTGTGAGACAGAAGACAGCTCATCTCTTGGCCTGTTCATAATAGCCAAGCACTGCTGTAAAAAGTATGTTAGAAATGCAGAGAAAGAAAATCTACTGATAACTTTGCCTATCATCTTCTCAATATTTACATTCTTGCTATACTTCCAGAGAAAACTTTTCCCAAACATAATGACAATTTGAGAATGCCTGGTTTTAAAGTTTTATTGTCCACGATGGATGACCACCCTTTACTTACTTTATTTACTTACCCTTTACTTATGTTCTGTTTAGTAATAGTTATTACAATAGATGGAGACCTTTTTACATGCATTTACTATTTAAATCCTTTAAAAATTTAAATATTAAGACAATCTGAAATACAATGTATTGACCTATCAACAGAATTTTCAGATTTTTATCACATAGTTTTGCTAGGTATTTAAACAGAAGAATGAAACCCAGTCATCTTTTTGGGTCCAAATCAGCTCTTACATACACAGTTACCCATTAGATGTTTCGTCTTTGATTGCAACAAGAATATTGAATTAGGCTCTTTCTATTTACATTGAAAGTAGCATAATCTTATACTGGAGAAACTTCTGTGATATATACTTATATATACTTATATATAGTTTCTTCATGAGGGAGCTGAGCAGTATGTTCAAATTCTACCTATCCGCTCTTCTTGAAAATAGTTTTTGTCTTGTATTTTGAAAACTTGCTGCTAGGTTAGCATAAAAATACAATCAAATTAATAACTTTAAAATAATTAATTCCATTATTAAAGGACTGCAATGTGATATGATGAGGTTTGTTGATATGATGAGATTTGTTTTGGTCTTATCTAAAGGAAAACAGATGTGCAAGTAAGTGGTAGATGAGATATCTGGGGAGTTGATTCAAGTTTCAATTTTTGTTGCTCATCCATATTTAATGCCATTTCTGTCCGTAGTCTGATATCATTGTTTTAAGATCCTCAGACATTCTAGAAGGACATTTGCAGTGACTGCCACAACTGTGGAACTGATCCATTTAATTATTTTTTTTCCTTAGTTCTCATGTATTGCATGTCAACTTTGTATGACTCCTTGTTCTAAATTCATCTGCAGTATTCGAGTTCAGAAATATCTTGTATTTTTTAAAGTGAAACCAACTAAGTTTAGAGATGGTCAGGGTTGAAATAGTTAACATATAATTTTCTCTGTTGGTCTGAAGGTCTTAATTTAGCCTTTCAGTCTTACCCTTTTGCACCTAATATAACATCTGATCTTCATGGGATAAAACCTGAGTAAGGAACTCTATTGGGGACTCAGATGAGTCCTTGAGTGTGGACTCCTCAGCTCGTAAGATTTGAGGGTCCTCATCATTGTGCAAGTGAGAGTAGGCAAGACTTTTGCAAATCCTAGCATCATCGCTAAGCTGACAAAGAAAAGTAAGAGTAACTTTTATGTCTTTTCCAAGATTTTCCTTTCTTCTCATCTCAGGGAAATCTTGAATGGCCAACAGAAGCCAGTTTTGTTTCTTTTCAGACCTCTCCAACAATTCAAAGGAGACAAAAGCAGCAGAAGAAATCTTTTCCAATACATTTATCTTTTACTGGTGGAAACGATAGAAATAAATAATCAACATAGAATAAAATGTACAAAAATGGTTTATTCACCCTAAAAAAAAAAATTAAAAATTGTTTTTTTACATCTCTTTCTTTAACAGATTATGGCTTAAGTCCCTCTTTTCTTTTTGAAGCTAGATTGAGTATGTGTCTGTATACGTTAGGGACAGCATTTTTTATCTTTTTTCAGGGGGACCTAGGCACACATGCTTCATCAGTCCTCTAGTATTCCATGACTTTCCGTTTTCCTGGTTCTAAAGCTTAGCTTTTCTAGGCCACTTAGAAAACTAAAATTCTACAGTGAGCTGCCTCTGCTGGACCAAAGCACTAAAGCTACAGTATAGTTCTGTATTTTTCAGTCCTACACATTGTAAAAGATGTGAAAAACATGTTTACATCACAGTCTTGACACCACTTCACAAATGCAGTCTTGACTTTTCTCATTTCCCCTTCAGGTTTGTAAGTCTGCAAATCTCCTGCATCTTACTTATCACTCTTTCTATTCTCATCTGCTGTGCACAGCTGTCTGCTGAAGGAGTGAGCACTGTATTGTCAGGTATCTGACCAAAGAAGCCTCTCATCAACCCACATTTAGAAGAAGTGACAATGCAGCATCTCAGAGGTGTGTTTGTCATGCCAACAAATGAAAGAAAGCCTAAAGCATTTGTTCTCAGTTTTTCACATCCTTTTTCTAGGATGGATAAAAGTTTGAGGGCTGTCGTCTCACAGCAAACTTCTTTTCTGTGTGTGATTTGAACAGAGGTGAGGAAAGTGCATAGCAAATAGTCACAGAATCAGGCAATGCAAGCGGCTGGACACAGATAGGCACACGACTGCACTTAAAGGATTTAATCCCCTGTCAAAAGTTTAAGCCCCTCAATAACATATTGACCAAGTAGAAAATCAGACACCTGGCCAAGGAATGCAACTGCTCCACACATAGAGTTTATTTCTATAAAAAATAAGGCTAAGAAAGGAGGGACTGGTAGCACTCACAGCTTTTCCTTGCTGGGAAAAGCGTCAGCATGCATCTAGCAGAGACAGCTCAAGCCAGCACAAAAGTGCTCCTTGGTCAACCAATTTAAAGAAAGCCATGGAAAGAAATAGTCAAATTCTGGTTGCTTTCATCAGGACAGTATTTTACCTAGGATGTCTGAAACTGGAGAACACAAGCGACTCCCTGCAGTAAGAGTATGTGAGCTGGTAGGGCTGACAAGAAAAGCAGAAGAATAACATTCCTGTTTCAAAGGATGCAACACACTGTCCATGCTGCCAGTTTCATGACCACTCACAGCTGAGCTGTACTGCTGGGCTTTAGGTTTAGATTTATTTTGACACACTTTGAAAAATAAGCATAAGTTAAACATCCAGTCAAAGACAACTTTCGCAGCTCAACTCACTGTTTGCTTTTCAGCATATTCCTCACACCAACTGCAGACAGTAAAGCAGAGATTCAGCACTCTGAGGACCACTTGTTGTGATGTCACCTTGCTGTTCTAAATTGCATTCTCTACAAGCGTCATAGTTAGCAATTTTCAGTTGTAATCAGATATTATTCCTCCTTTGGGTTTTCAGTAAATTTTGTTAACTCTTTAAAGAACTCAGTTTCTGTTCTGTGCCCCTGAAAAAGTCAGGCACAGTCTTTTCTCTTCTTTGGCCATGAGGCCTGGGGACTGCTTGCATTGGTAACACATACCTTCTGTGACACAAAATTGTAAAAAAATTTCAATTGCTTATTTCACCTGGGCTGAGGACCGTGTGACATTTCCAAGTCGCTTCTGTTTTGCTCATAATATGTTGGCAGTATTTGCCCACTTGCTTAATGCTCAGATCTTCATGTCAATGGCATTCTTCACCTCACTGTGCTGCAATGAAACTTACACTTATCTGCCTGGGGTCTGTTTTAGATAGCAATACTCTCACCTGGCCAATCTCCACAGGGCAAACTGTGGACCCCTGGAGGTAGAAATATATAGCTCCACTAAGAGATCTTAGCACATCCCTCTGAAATAATTTTAATTAATTCCTCTACTTTATTGCACTAGAACTCGTGATTCCTTTACAAACATGTTCTGTTTATTCTTTTCTACTCCTTTTATACTTTTCCAGTGATATATTCATAATAAATCAGTTTCAAACACACAGCCACACATATATTAATCTATTTTCTAAATGTCAGATAACATGAAGGAAAGTGTCGGCAAGTAATCATTATCAGCCTGCTTCATTAAAAAAAAAAAAAAAAATGTAAACACAAATATAAACCTGACCTTTTCATGCTAAGTTTCCCAGTATGGTAAACAATTAAGGTGAACAAGAATGTCCTCAAGTATTTGCACATAAAGGAGAGTAGTAGAAAGGTGGATGAGATGTATAGCTACCATCTAGTCTATTTATGGCAATATTTGTGTACCTGACTGTCCAAAGGCAAGCTCCTCCTTTCTAGCAGATAGGATGCAGGGGCGTGAGGAGCTGGAGAGTAAGAGACAGCAAAATCATACACATAAATTTCCTGGTGAACAGTAATAAATTTAGCAAAAGATAACAAATTAAGGCTATGGCTGGAATGTTTAACCCACTGTTTGGAACCACGCTTACCACTTTTGCAGATGCAATTATAAAGAGTACATAGCAGAAAAGGAAGGCCCCCTAAAAAACATACTTTTCAAAGGATTGTTATGTTTGTTTAAAATGTTTTAAAATAACAAGCTAACAAAGTGATAGCAATCTGAAAAAAGCAACATTTAGAAAACATGAATGTTACTTTAATATGTTCTCTGAAACTGTTATAATGGTGGTGATGTGGTAATTTTTTTACTGCCTAAGCAAAATGGTTTATACACTACTGGAATTGTTAGTGAAGTATATATGGAGCTGTTGGCTAGTTAGTATATTCTCTTCTCTAGTGTACCAGCTAATTTGTTTTTGCCTTTATTAGCACTTACAAAGGAGGTAGTGAAATGCTGCTGTCTGTTCTGCAAAGTGACTCTCCCTGCTGTGGCTAATAGTTTGTGTTAAATTTCATGTTCACCCAGAACTTGGGCATCAAGTTTAAGGCAGTCATCAAGCATTCATTCTTACCCCCTGGAGACAAAACTCTACCTACTAAGAGTTCAGGGCACATTTTATCTGATGAAATATGCATTTCTTTCTTAAGGTAAGGTGAGTTGCATACTAAATTTAAGTGAGAGTGTTGGTTAGACTGTTTAGGAAGACTGTATCACCTAGGTCTGACTTGGATACCTCTGTTGTAAATAGTTAACCGTGAGATTCAGAAAAATAATTTCCAGGTGGAGAAAGATAAAATTAATTACATTTGGTCTATTATCCAGATAGACAGATGAAGCTGGTAAAAAGCTTCATGTTTTCCCATCTTAATCAATTATCTATGATCAATTTTCTGAGTTCATATTTCTCCTGCTCTTCTAGAAGGTATGCAAATAAAATATTGTAATCACCCAGAGCCAGGACAATGTGCCTTATATTCCATCCAGAAACCTTTGCACAGAGCAGGTGTTAATGCCATCTCCAGCCACATGAGTCCATGCTCAAAATTATTATTATTAATTTGTTATTTTGGGGGAATCATTAATAAATTGAGACTCCTGAAAAGGCCTGTGCCTATTTTTTTTTTTGCTGCTAGAAACAATCAGTAGAGCAGTTTTCTGCTGTGAAGTCAACACAGTGTTATCTGCAGCTTGATGGAGAAAGTACACCTCAAATAGGCAGTACACCCTCAAAATGTTTAAGATAATATAAAGCATAAATTGTTAATTAATATGATAGAGAATTTACTATTGACCCATATTACTTTCCCTTCAAAGATCATTACCCAATACAACAGTCTTTTTATCTGAAACATTAGTAGTCATTTGTTTGCTAAATGAGTTTAGAGATCTACTTAGACATAATTTAAATAGCATTTAAAACTCCATTAGGTATGTTTATTGCCAAAATTTAAATAGTAGTCTCTTAGTTCTTCTTCAGTGCTTTAAAAAATGGCAAATTGTCTGGCAAAGATAATTAACCCTCAGGTTGTCAGTCTCCTCAGGCATAAGTTTGACATCTGCATGATCTGTTTACCACTGACTTCAGACATTAGTAAGCCTCCACAGAAATCACCACAATAAAGGAATTAAGAGAAGAAAGTAGAACAGAGCATTCTGTGTTGTACTGATATTTGCAGACCCAAAAAGCATTAAAACATCACAGGGCTTTTAATGACATCTGTCACATCTAAGTAAAATCTGAAATTTCTCTGGCCAAATATGATCATCAAAAGGAAAAAAAAATATTTCAAGATTTTTATGTCATAGTTACCTTTATAAAAAATAGATGTTTTAGAAATTTTTAGTAGTAAAGTGTTGTTCATGAGAAATGTTTGAACCAATTGTTTTACAACACAGTTCACATCTCAGTATGACAAGAAGCACAAGAACTGCTCAAAGCTTTTAGAAAGCTAGAGAAATCTTGGTGTCTGAGGAAAAGAAAGAGCTTTGTTGTGTTTTATTTTTTTTTCTTTGAGAAAACCCATAAGGACCAAATAGAGGAATCTGGGAAATCTGGAAAAGTAAAAAAACCAAAAAAACAGCTCCCTCCAAAACCTAAACAAAACCTGTCCATGCACACTAGTTGCATTAAATTTCATACATTATTCAGAAAATAATGTTTCTACTAGACAATAGCTAGTTGTCTAGTAGTTTCTACTAGAAAACAACTTATATGTGATTCAAATAGAAACATGTTTGCCATAGGAAAGAATTATTTCAAAAGGACTTTTTTTTTCTCACACAAATTTAGTAACTCCATCTTCTGTTTCCAAAATACTGGCTTTTTGTGTAAAATAAAAGTATAAATATAAGGGTTAAGATATTTGTTCCTGGAAAGTAGTAAGAATCCAGAATTTCGACTGATTAAGTCAGAAATTCTTCTATCTCTATCTCTATCTCTAAAATTAGGAAAAATGTAATTTATAGAAAAATCTTTATTGCCTGTGAGGTTTGAATTTTTGTTTCACCCAGCTATAAAATCACTAAAAAGTAAGAAAAAATGAACATATTCCCTATGAAATAATTTTATTATTTCAAGTGCCGTCATTTTCTTTTGAATAAATGAATATTTTTTTGAGGATAATGTGGCTGTAAATAATTTCTACCTCTCTTTCACACTCACTCTCCACATATATACAAACACATGTATGTACCTAGGGTATGTGAGACAAAAACTACTTCTGGTTTTCAGGAAATATCAACTTTTTCTTCTTTCTCTGATCAGTAGTTGCCATAAATTATCACTATTTAAGGTCAATGTTATATAGGTTAGGAAGTGTATATTCTGAATATGTCTGCATGTGCTTAGATGCTGCATACAGACCATGTTCTGAAACCAGGGACTGCTGCAAAATGAGGTGAGAATGTGCTAATTAAGCCCACTAAAATAAGCTCATTGGTTCAATAGCTCCTGATAGTATGTAAGAGAGAATTGTCCTCCATTCTGTTTGCATAGTTTATCATTAACCACACTTTCAACAGACTTTACTTTCCCCTCACTTTTATAAGGAACTCCACAGATAATTTTTACCAAAGAAAAATATGATTTATATCAAATGATAATGGATAGCATGCATATCTAAAAATCTCTAGCACATATAAATTCCTGAAGAAGTTTTGTAATAAATGTTCTCCTGTGAAAAAAATATTTTTGGTTGCATGTGTCACTGTGAAACGCTCCTGGTCCATGTACCTGATGTCACCTGGACAGTTCCAGATGTAGCAAAAAGCTTGCCTTCTGTCTGGGTCAGTTCCAGAATCTCTTCACCCTGACACAAACCATAAATCAGAAATTGAATTGAGCAGACTTTTAGGACTCTATTCTGGTCATTTACAGTTACACCAGGCTGAACTATATCATGTGCCCTTTATGTGGCCCATGGGACAATTTCTCTGCCAAGAGCTCTACCTTTCTCACCAATAAAATGTATGGCAGCATAGAAGCCTGGACTGAAAAGAAGGGTTTCGTTATTATTTTATTTTATTTTATTTTATTTTATTTTATTTTATTTTATTTTATTTAACAGTTTATCACAGCATACCAATGTATATATTCTTCTACCTAAGGACACACAGTCTACTTGAGTTAAAAATGTTTATCTAGAGATGTTATATATACTAATATATACCAATGTGATTTCATATATTTTCCTAGAAATTACAAGGTCAGCATTCACAACCTAAGAGCAAGCATACACGTATTCTTGAAGGAATATAGGCAAGATATATATGTATACTGAAAAATGACTGAAATTTTTGCTGAAAGTTCTCAAATAAATGAAAAAACATATTACTCAAATACAGACATTGCAACTCCCTGTAAAACTGGTTTAAAATTCCTGACTTAGGGGGAAAAAAAAAAAAAAAAAAAAAAAGTAGAAGCAGGATATTGGTCTTATTTGACTATTTGCCACAGAATTTTAAATATAAGTCCTGTAATATTTTGATGTGAGCTATTATGTTAATAAAGGCCAGATGGATTGAATTAATTGATAGATAAATTAGGACATGTTTGACCAAGTAATATTGATGCACTATGAACTTCAAATAAGGAATAAAAAGATATGAGTTAAAAACAGATCCCAGGAAGCTTATGAGAAGATTGCCATTAATTTTAAGGAGATTAACACTTCCAAACACATATTACGTACATTATGTTAAATATGAAATACTGCATCTGTTATGTAAGAAGATAGAACAAATGCTTGGCATTTTTGACATTAGAAATAATGTTAGGGCATGCTTAAATTATAGCATACTAGGTTGTGGTATTGCTGAAATCCCCAAAAGTTAACCATTAACTTCAATAGGAGCTAAAATAAATCCATAATAAATTTCTGTCTCCTGGAAAAGACTTTTTTTAAAGTTACATAAAACAAAGAAAATTTGAAACATCAAAACCCAAAAGAATTTTACTGTATTTACCTGATCTGCTACCCTTATACAACTAAAGCAACAAAACTCTTGAACACTGTTGATTAAATTATCAAGAAAAAGTTATCAGGAGAATTTGATTCAATTTCTTGTTGTTTGGGCATAGGTGATGTTTTTTGGTTTCTTTCCTTAAGTAGAAACTTTTGATTGAGTTTGCTCAACCCAAAGATTTTAACTAGCATTTTACAGATTCTTGTTGGAACACAGTTAACTTCAGAGTAGTGCACCAGGGGCTGCTCTGGGAGAATTCTGTGTTTTGGATCTTTGGCTAAAGCAGGGCTGATGACACAGCAATGTTTTGACTGTCACTGAATCAGATGCTGGCTGAGGTTGGCAGGAACCTCAGGTTGTCTGAGGTTGGCAGGACCAGGTTGTCTGGTCAAGCAGGGCCACTGACAGCCCTGGTCAGGATGGTGTCCATACAGCTGCTGACTCTGTCCATGGATGGAAACACCACAATGCCTCTGGGCAACCTGTGGCAATACTCCATCCCTCTCAAGTCACAAAGTGTTTCCTTGTTCAGAGGGAACCTCCTGTCTTCCTATTTGTGGCCTTTGCCTCCTGGCCTGTCACTGGGCACCACTGAGAAGATCCTGGCTCTGTCCTCTTTGCAGCCTCCCTGCAAATATTACACTCATTGATTATGAATGTAATGATTTGAATTATTAATGTAAGAAATTATTAATTATTGAGCCTTCCCTCTCCTGACTGCAATCCCAGCTCTCAGCCTTTCCTCACAGGAGAGATGCTCCAGTACTTCTGCCATTCCTGTGGCCCTTCTCTGGACTGTCTTCCATATGTCCATGTCTCTCTTGTACTGGGTAGCCCTGAACTGGACACAGTGCTCCACATGTGGCCTTACCAGTGCTGAGTAGGTGCTGTTGCTGAGTAGTCCTATTGCTGATCAGTGCTTACACAGACCTGAGGCTTTCCAGTTTTCCCACCCTGGCCCCTCAACAAATAAGTTGTGAGTGGGAGAGAAGCTGGGGAGGGGTACAGCCAGGATCTAAGTTGTCCAAAGAACTATTCCATATCATATAACATCACACTCAGCAATAAAAACTGAGGAAGGAGTGGGGGGTGTCTTCCAAGGTAGCAGTTGCTATGAGACTAACTGGGAATCAGTCTGTGGTGGGAGGAGGTGAGCTGTTGTCTCTTGTTTCTTTAAAATCTCTTTGCTTCATTTACTAGCCTGTCTTGATCTCAACTAACAAGCTTTCTCACTTTTGCTCTCCTGATTCTTTCACCTGTCCCACCTGTGGAGAAGGAGTGAGCAGCTGTGTGGGCACTTAGTTTTGGCAGGGGTCAACCCACTCCTAGTGCCTAAGGACAGAATAGGAAGAGCAGTGTGATATTTTCAAAACTGATCACCTCAATTTCAGACACTATTTAATCTTTTATATCATGGCTTCTTTGTACAACCCAGATGAAAGTGCTAAATTTAAGAAACATGTAGTCACGTGTCTGATCTACAGATGTGCAGAATATTTTAAGTTCTATGAAACTGGACACTTAAATACCTAAGAAAGCATTGATTCTGTAGTGTATTCTTTCAGTAGCTCTTCAGTCTTTGTTTCTACAGTGTGTCTAGAACAACAATTAATATTAATTTTTTATTAGTGTAATTAGTGCTTTATTTTGGGGCACCAACTTCAAAATGAATTGTTTGCAAGGCAAAGAGTTAAATTAATCTTGTGTCCTGTCTTTCCTGTTTAAATTAGACCGAAATTAGTCAAGTGGGACACTTCAGAAAGGAGTATTAAAGGGCCTCTAATGTTTATTGCTCCCATTGAAATGAACTGAATTAAAGCATCCTAATGTTTATTGCTCCATCTGAAATGAACACAATTAAAAGAGACAACACACCTCCTGGTATTTCATGCCTTGTTCACCTAGCCCAGACGATAAGTTACCTAATGCTAAAGTGGCTTGGTTTGAACAGGCAGAGGCAAAGACTTTTTACTTAAATTCATCCAGGTATCATTTTACTTGCCTTTCCTCTATTCAAACAAACAATTTAACCATGCTCCATACATATGCATGCTTTTTGGTCTCAGAATCTAACATGCACGTGCTATATTATTGCTCCTAATGAGAACGAATTAAAACCCAGCAGAGACATGACCCAAAACCTTTTGCTTCCTCTTAACTGTCAGTTTGACTTTCTGTAACACTGTGATCAGCTGCATCCTAAGTGGGAGTTGACACTGGCTCAACTTTCTGCAAATGCAGGAAAAATGGAATGTGAACTGCCGGAAACTCAGTGCTGATGTTACCTGGTTCTGCACCATTACACATAATCGGTATCTTCAGCTTTGCATAGCTGCAATTTCATTTCTCTAATAGCATGGACTTTGATAAGAATTGTGCTGTGGGCCTTATTTCTTTGTTGTTTTGAGTGAGGTTTTTCCCTCTTCTTTCTTCTGGCATCACAGCTAAATTCTTGCACAACACAGAGTTCATTTCTGAGAGAAATCCTGTCATTGGTCTTTAATAGCAGGTTAATGGAGTGTGAAATCTCAAATTTTCAAGACTGATTTTTGTTGCAAGAAGCAGTGTTCCTTATATCTTTTGTGTCAACAGTCTTCTTTTTAAAGACCTTAATACTCAGCACACAAGATGAGTTGTATCACAAATCATATCTAACAATGAGATTTTCTTTATTTTCTTCAGATACCAACAACATTTTGGAGGAACTGCTGCCTCAGGTAGAATTTCCTATTCCTCTGTGAATTGATAAAACTTTCTGCAATAGACTAGAGGATGTGCTAGCTGTAAGCTTACAAATATTACATGAAAGGATTCATATACAAGACATCATCTATAACTTGATAGTCTAACCCACTGTCATCTGCTGCATGGTATCTTTCATTATTTACCATATTTGCTCTATATTTCCTTTTTTTTCTGGTTTTTTTAAGCATCTTCTCTATGTATGCTAAATGTATATATGTGTTTATATACAAGTGCATACACATACTCATGCAAACATATATATTTCATGCATTTTTTTTTGAAGCTTGACAAACTATCATTGTTCTGTATCTTCAGTGTTACCTTTTACAGATGTAGTATGGATGAAATCTATTAAGACTAATATCCAAAAATGAATAGTTTGCATGTGAGCATAGCTTTCCCAAACATGTTTTGCTCAGACTAAATTCCAACTTATTTTTTTCTTTTACATAATATCTCTGCTCCAAATGTTTCTGAAAGACATCAAATAAAACATGACAGTATTTGAAAACAAAGCACAGACTGTCAGAATTGAAATAATAGAAACAGTACATATCAAGCTCCCCACTCCCCATCCACTATGACTGCTTGTACTGTAACCAGAAAGTCAATATTTCAGGGAAAGAGAAAAAGTGTTCTTTAAAGAGAGAATCCCTTTTAAAGGTTATTAGACTACTAAATTTCACCAGTGAATTTACCAGAACTTGCTCAACCCAGCCAGCTTTACTGGGCAGCAAGGGCTAAGGTCAAGGATCTTGCCATTCCCTACCCAGCTCACTCATACAGAACACGTCCCTCCCTGTTTTCATGTCCCCACACTCTAAAAAGCCTGCGGTGTTTGACTGGAAATGCCATTTCCCTCAAATTCTCAATCAGGCATTTAGTTCAGTTCAAAGTCTGACTCTGTGTGCCCAAATGCAGGACTGAAGCCACACAGCCAGATGCAGTGTCACTGTCAGTGGTTAAGCTTTAGGGGATGAAGACATGCTGTGTTAATACCAGTCAGCGAGGATAAACTTAGAATGATAAAGACCAAATAAATTCAGGATCCTTTGTCCTGGCCTTCTAATTTTGAAACTTGAAGGTGCATCCAGGCCCTCTGGTTTTCAGGCCCTCTGGTCTTCAGGCTCTGCTCTGCAGCCTCAAGGTCAGAAACAATTTTTAAGAGGTTCTGACCTGGGCAGTTGTCTGCAGGACGAAAGTTTCATATTAAATGTCAAAAAATGGTGAAGCCGTAAGTTTTACTGTGACAGTTTCTAGACTATCTTTGAAACAAATAATTTTTCTCACTATGTCTCAGTAAATTTCAAGCCATCATTTCCAGTTTTTCTCATCAAACACTGTTATCTTGTACAGGGGTGATATATGAATGGAAATTTAGCTAAATAATTACAGGGCTGATATTAATTGTCCTTTGGATATGTCTCAATTCTATTGCAACTTTAAATGCAGCCATCACTTTTAATTAGACACATATATCTTATTTTGCTAAACTGTTTACTAATAATAACATTGGATATGTATTTATTAGTGGTATCTGTATTCAGCACTCATATGACAAGTATCATCAGGGTATCATAAAACTTGGAAGACTTGCCATTCTTTAATATACTTGAATTCACAGGGAAACATTATTCAACTGCTATATTTTGTAAATATTAGGACTTCACCAAGTTACACATCAGAGATAAGAAAGCCTTTCTAGGCTATCATAGGATTCATGAACTCACTGTCATTCACCTTCATTAAGTGTAGGACAAAAAAATCCGCTCTGTGATCTGTCAATATTTATACATTTATATTTAGGTATTCTGACATTTCCTGGATGAGAGTGAGATCGATTCAAGAGAGATGAATGAAAGTGTTGACATTTTTCTGTTTGAAAGTTTTCTGCTGGTATTAATTAAGATTTCTCAGACTCATGAACTTTGATAGCATTAGATACTTAATTTGATATTTTCACTCAAGCAATATTAGAGAAGGTAAGTATGAAGGTTACTTTTACTATAGTTTTTTGACATCCATCACTAGGAGTAGGATGTTTTAAGAGACCATCTTCTTTAGTAACATCTCTTTTTCAGCAAATGTTCTCATAGTCTTTCAGATCTAGTAAGTTTCTAATGATGATTCTCTCTGCAGACCTTAAAATATTCTTCCCTAAATGTTCATAAGTACAATTGTCTTCTGAAAACCCTGTTTATAGTGTATACCCAAACTAGTTTTATGAATGTAATTTACTAGGTGATTCAGGGTCAAGACTAACTCAGCTGGTCTGAATCCTCTCTAGAGGCATCTCTTTTCATGTATAAAAAGTTTATAAGCATACATGTAATAAACAAATATGATAAGCAGACTTAGCCACCTATGCAGAAAATATACATACTTACCAGTAACATGAAGATTATATTATTTTACAGATGTCACAGAAATGTCAACTTAGATGTCAGAAAATACCATTCTTATGTTACAGCACAAGTGAAGAGGCTACAGCTTGAGTAATCCATAAAAACATACCTGCGGACAGTCATTATGGATATTTCTTATCAGCAGTATTCACTGCTATTTTGCATAATTTATTGTTTAAGATGTAATCTGAATATATTAGTAGCACCTAGAAAGCTGAAGAGTTCTGAGCACTGAAACTCAAAAAAGGAAATGTAATAGAAGTGTTTCATATTTTAGCATTTTAGAAGCTTAAGCTGATGCCAAAATCTTCTAATTAGCAGGTTGTTAATTGGATAAAAAAATAATTGTAGTGAGAAAAGGAGTTAGGAATTAATACACAGAATAAATATGTAGTTTCAGTTAACTGTTGCTGGGTGTTAGGAGAATGCAATCTCTGATAGCAAAATAAAAGTGCAAAGAATAGCACAATGGAGATGATAGAAAAATTGGTCTGTAAAGGTGACAGAGGAAGATGAGATCTATCAATACAATAAACTCCTACTATTAGTCTGGAGGCAGTAAAGTGGGAAATGGGCCTAACAGGCAAATAAGTGAAGGTATGGAGAACTGAGGTGCTAACTATCTTGCAAAGCAAGACACAGGAGTAAACATAAGGATAATGAAAACAGGCTGAAATGTCTAGGATTTTGGAGAGAAGAGACAATGATCCATTGCTGAAGATGAAAAATCTTCTGAATACCTAAAAAGTCTGGCAGCATTAAGTCTTTAGCATCAAGGTTACAATGTTTTTTGGGGGAAAAAATGAAAAAAAAAATAAAAGAAGAAAAGAAAAAAAATAAAAGAAAGGTGAGTTAGGTGGCAACTGAAGGAGATATCTGAAAAGAAATGGGAGGCAGACAGAAGGCAATGGTTTAACAAGGACAGAGTTACATGTCTAATTCAAATGAGCCATAAATCCATTCACTTAATGGGGAAATGTGTCTGCAAAGTCCTCATTGAAGCAGGTCATGAATAATCAGTTAATTATCTACACATTTCCATTAGTAAAGATTGATCTTCTACAGTGTGCTGATGGTGTGAGTCATGGATGACCAAGGAACCATTTCCAAAGAAGTTACAATTACAAGAGTGACAGACTTTATGACTGGGATATAACAGAAAAAGAGAAATCACAGTGCTTCTTGCCTTTCCTGGTTTAGTGCTAATTGTAAGAATCAGGGAAGAAAAGCAAAGGACTTTCAGAGAAACATTCAGTCATATTTATTTGGAACCCTGTGTTATCTCGTTTGATCCCTAAAATCAGAATCAGTTGGACTGCATGAATACAGAAACGTTGGAGGAGTGATTTTGTTCATCTAGTCCTCTCCTCACAGGATTAGAACAACCATCAGATTAGGAGGATTAATTTAGTCAGTGCAGAGGAAGCCACAATCATTATTTTGAAAAGCATCTGCACAGCATAAAGTGTCAGACAGGTTATGCATTAAAAATGGATCTGCTGACTTTACTATGTATTCCACTTGCTATAAAGTTTCATGGCTTTCACACCTATTAAGATTGACTGTATTGAATTCTGAGCATTTTGATGACCTGTGACAATTGCATTTGTTCTCTATCTCTTAAGAATTATATAATGTTATGGAAATTAGGGAGATATTTAAATAACTAATAAATTCCAAGGCCTGTTTGTTTCGGTTTTTTTTCCAGAGAAGTTGTATACCTGTAACCATAGCTGTCTACCAAGGAATCTAATGGGTCCTATTTTTAAGTCTTCTTGTGGAAGGAAACTTAAGTGAGGCTAGTCCTGCAGAACTTCATCACAACACATCCTTAGACCCAGAGCACACATCAACTCTTCATTTCACCCCTCTCCAGCATGTGCCTTTTCTTGTAGAGCTCAGAGGGCAGAAAGCAGAACGAGGAGGGTGAATGTATAATTTTCTCATTTCTAAGGACATGTGTAGGTACCCACACACAGAGCTTAAAAAAAATGTATTTTATGTAAACACTGTCTATTCAGCCACGTTCTCTTCTCAGAGCTGAAGCATCATCATCAGAAGAAATCATTTATTGCAAATGAACTGCAATCAGGTCTAAATAGCAGAAGACCTACTGCTTCTGTCTCAGGCCTGCTCCCAAATTCCAGCTAATATTTAGGAAAACTCCAGCATAGATGAGGTTTGTCCACTGGCAAACAGGATGTCTTCATAAATGGTCTACACTTCTTCAGTCCTTTGTTGAAGGCAAAGTCCTAGGCTCAGTTTTACTCAAGCAGTAGCATTTTATTGGCATGACAACATGTGCTAAATTATAAATGGAAAAACCCAGATCCTCAGAGGTTCAGCCCAAGGTAAAAAAGATCTGTCCCTAATATTTCTGCTCCCTTCTGTAACGCTTAGAGAAGCAGAAGTTATTTATCCCAATTCAGTGGTAACCATTTAAAAATTTCTTCCTCAGGAGCACGTGGCACCACATTCAAAGCTACCAGATCCCAAATACAGTTCACTGTTTTCTTCTGCGTGTTCACCCAAGTATCATTAAAAAAAAAAAAAGTACAAGGTTCTTAATTCTATAAATTACTATTCTTAATTCTTTTTCTCATGCTGTGTTACCCAGAGAGCATTTTATTCATTTAACTGAGAAGCAAGGAACATTAAAGAATGAAAAATATGTTATTTTTCTTGTTTTATCTAGTAGGCTAAGGTAATGGATCTACAAGAGTTTGTACTAACTTGGCCCATGTATTCTAAAAAGTGAAAAAAAGCCTTTCCCATTGTTGCAAATCTCACAGCAACAAAAAAAATCATACTTAACAGTTATGAGTTATGCAAATATACCTCATCTTTGTTTTAATCTTTTGTGACAGATTATTCATATATTTTGGCATAACTAAAAATATACTAAGAAGAAAATAAGAAAATATTAGTCATAATAAAATAGCTGCAGCAGTTTGTGCTATTAGAAATTTCTTCAACATATCTACCAAAATTATTCATCTCAAAGACCAAATGTATAAATTAATGTCAGAAATCTTCTCAAAAATAGGATAAACAGTTCTATATCTTTTCATCTCTCCTTGTAAGCCAACTTTTTGAGACTGCTGGTCATTCTCAGAGTCTCTGAATCTTTTTCTAATGAGCCAATACCTTTTGTGGACTAGTGAGGTTTCAACAGCTATAACAGATCTCGGACAAACTACTTCATATATTTCATGGATAATATTTTTGTTTAAGTGTCAGAATGTACATTCACCTTTTTCGCTTTTGGTTCAGGTCTGGCTGTCTGCCTTCTCTTCCAGTTCTTCTTTAGGATCATTTACTTCATTACTCTTACCTAGGTAGAAGAACTTGCACCTACCTTCAGTGGAGTGAAACCCGAGTGTCACATTCACTTTGAATTTGAAATCTGTTCCCTAATCTGCTTACAGCCAGACGGAGCCTGGTGCTCTCTGTAGATGTCATTAGCAAGCTCTTGATTCCATTTTCCAGACTGTTAGTGGAACTACTCTATTATTCAGGACCTACTGGACCTAAACAGATGCAATTGCTACATCCTTCTGTTTTAGTAGTGAGTCATTGATAATCTCACTTTTAGTACAGGTTTCTGCTCAGTTTTCTATTTCTGTTGTCTAATCCATGTTTTCACAATCAGCTTGTGAGGTGAGGTTTTCAAGTCTGCTTGTCTCGCAAAGCAGTGTCAGATACCTTACTGAAGTAAAAATACATATATTTACCTCTTCTCCTCTATTTCCAAGGCCTGTTAATCTTCCTCACTTAATCTTCCTCGTTAATCTTCTTCCTTACTGAAGAAACAAAAAAAGATGCCTAGGCCTTTAAAAAAGACCTTTCCTTTTCTTCTTTTTTATGGTAGAAATATATTTTTTTTTCCTTTCTTCCAGAACCTCTTTCATTGCCCATGAACTGTCAGAGTGTATTTCATTAATTCTAAAAAGTTTGAAAACTTATATACTATTCACTCACTCCCCATTACCAGTTTTCATATCTTGTTATATGTGTGCAGAATTCTCCTTTTCCTTTTATTTTTTTTTCCTTTTTTTATTCTTGTTTTTTCTTTGATGTCAACAGGTTATTTATTTCCTTCAAATCAATTTCTGACCATAGCACTCTAAACAAAACTTTTGGCATTCATCTGAGTCACTACTCACTACATCAGAGTTTGTCCCAGTTCCACGGGACAGGAAAAGTAGCACAGCTAAGATGCCTTCTTTGAACCTGAGTATTCATAATATAGTCTACAAAGAAATATCTTAATACTCCAGAAATTAAAAAACAGTAACAATTTATAATTGCCCTAACTTGAAATGTTGTGTTTTATAAACAGCATTTGCAACATTTCTGTCAAGACTATAAAAACTTTCACATTCTTATACATTCTTAGCTTATAGGCTTCCTAAAAGTCAGATGTTTAAAATGAAATTTGGACATACCTTCAAGCTTTAAAAAATGTTTTCTCACTTCATACAAACTGTTTTAGCAGTCCTTAGTTCAGCCTAGGGAAGTATAATTTAAATAACCATGTAAAACATTCTAGGTCTTTTTTTTTTAATGATAGCACAATCAAACTTGAAATTCAGGTGGATTTTCAGGGTCATGGACTTGACTTTTGCCATATATCTGAAAATATCTTGATTTACAAACTGATATCTTAATATTTTTCATATGCTCAGTAGATATTGCTTCAAGTTTTATTTTCTATTGATCTTTTTTAAAGATTTCCTCTTCACTGAGACATGCACAGCACTTTAAGGACCTGTGTGTGAATCTTCACAGATGACTGCTCATGTTCTAGTGCACCCCCTTCAAGTGATGGTCTGATTTGATAGTTCACTGATATCGCAGAGATGAAGGAAAACATCTTCTTATCCTAGGCTTCAAAGAGAAAGTAGGGTTTTCCTTGCATTTTTTTTTTTTTAGTTTGACTTGGGTCTGGGTACTGAACCATGTTTTGTTTGGGAATCCCTTTTGAATCCTATGTATTTTCTACAGGTATCTGTCTCTACAGGGATTCCTTACTCTCACTTTTGTTTAGTCATACCTAAAGAAATAGTTTTTCACACGCTCCAAAAAGGCCAACAGCATCCTGGCTTGTATCAGGAATAGTGTAGCCAGTAGGAATAGGAAAGTGATCATACTTCTGTACTAGGCACTGGTGAGGCCACACCAGTGGGAGCTTTAGACTAGATAGAGGGAAGAATTTCTTTACTGAAAGAGTGGTCAGGCACTGGAGCAGCCTGCACGGGGAGATGGTTGAGTCACCATCCCTGGACATATTTAAAAAATGTGTGGATGTGGCACTTCAGGGCATGCTCTAGTGGCTGAGATTGTAGGGGTTCAGTTTTTTGCTTGTTGTGTGTGTTTGTATGGTTGGACTCAGTGATCTCAGAGGTCCTTTCCCACCATTACTATTCTGTGACTCTGTGATTGAGTGTCATTGTATTTTCAGAAGTGATTCATCTATTACATTGTAGGCGTCTTCTTTAGGATGAACAGATCCACAACCAATGGAAATGCTCTTTTTCATTGCATCTCTTCATTGACCATAAAATAAGTCAAGGAAGTTTTGTTTAGATGTAAAATCATAGAGTCCAGGCAGTTGGGTGTCTCAGTCCTTGAGAGGTTAGTAAATAAAGAAAAATTTAAAAAACTCGAAAGTCATTTTAATCTGACAGGCAAAGGTATACAGAAGTAGGATAATAATTTTATTTTTTTTTTTGCTTATTTAACATAAATTGACATTTCCCTTACCCCTGGCAGGCCTTACTCCCACAAAAAAAAAAAAAGATTCACTTATCTATAGGTCAGAGACAGTAGTAGCATTTAACAGCATTAAATAAGACCCTTATTTTTCTGAATGTGTCACAGATTTCAGGGTGTTTTTTATATATTTCTAATAATGTCATCATATTTATCGTTATAATTTTGCAGGTAGGGAAAGGTTAGGCAATGTTTTAAAGAACCATTATTAGTTGGGAATTCTCTGCCAGCACTTCAGAATGCTTTAGATCTAACTATCACATTACATGCAGCCAAATGTGCAAGTGATAAAATATAGTCAGGACCCAAATGAATAAGAGAGTAATTGCTTTTTCAGAATAAAAGTAGTTTCTGATTCAGCAGACATTGACTTTGATAAATACGGCTGCCACCTAGGATAAAGCTGATGTTGCCTTTCAATGTGTGGCCTTATTAAATAGAGATCTTGCTATAGGTCTTACTATAGCACGTGGGATATATTTGATTAGTTATCAGCATCACTCAGGGTGCATTAGTTTTCTCTTCTTTAGAGGTATGGGCTGGGAGCTCCTTTTTTTCACAATGACCTACTGATTTCAAATGCCTATTTGACATGCATTGTTCATTAACATTTCATATCTTCATTGATAAGGGAGATAAATAGTTTCCCGGGCTCATAATTGCCTATGAAGTTCAATGCCTTCAGATGAAAGAGTCCAATACAACACTGACTGAGCAGATCAGAAGCTCTTTTAAGGATTTTGGATTCGCAGGGTTTCCTAAATGGTATGAACGTAAGGTTAGTTCCACAAAGGGGCTTCATGCTAGTCTTTGCAATGTAAGCCTCTGGGTTTCTGGCACTCAGAGTGGCATTCAGACTCTGCACTAGATGTTTTTGTTATTTGGGTGATGGCTGAGGAAAGTCTGGATCGTAAGAACCAGCACAGTGAGGAGCTTTCTACAAAATCCTGAAAGCTAGGTAGTGTGAAAGGATGGAAAGGACTGCCTAGTTGCATTGCTTAGGGCAAAGGAGAACTTTCCTTTGCTGACTCTGATGGCTGTAGTCCAAATCCTTCCTTAGTGAAGTTCCTTCCTTACTTCTTTTAAGCCTGAAGAAGTAGAATGTGAGCATTTCTTTAGTACAGTTGACAGAGGGATTGCATCAATAAATACCTTGGATGCCACATACCTGGTATGGTTGATTTCTCCCTCTGCAACAAATTTTCAAATCCACTTTTCCCATATGCCTGAGAAGTCTTCTAGTTACTAGACCATTGGTCTCAGATGTCTTATGAACACATCACATTCTGAGTACCATGTGTCCTCCTAATAAAGAGAAGAAAGCACTGCAAAAGAAAAGTAGCTCTGGAGTAGCACAGGAGTGGCTAAACCACAGTTAGCAGGACTGACACAGATGGATCCTAGCAGAGCTTTGGCTACCTGTTGGAACAGGAGATACAGCCACAAAATTATACTAACACAGTGAATATCTGGATGTTTAGCAAAGAGATAGCCAACTATTTTCTGCTGTGCTGTTTATACGTCTGTTTTCCTCTTTTTTTCACTCCTTTCAACACCTTACTCTTTCATTAAGCCAGTTGTTTCACCACTTGAGAGTGGAGCAGTACAGATCACTGAGCACCCAGACAGTTTAATTCAATTTTCTCATGTTTTTAGATGGGGGCTCAATCTGATGTGACCTCTTGAAATTGAACCCAGTCCTTGCTGTTGATAATCAAATCCTGGCACTGTTATACCAGGGAGAAGATGTTTAAATTGTAGTAGCATTAGTTTGTAGAAAAGTTTGTTTTGTTAGAGCTGATGTGATAACGAACCTTCTCTTTATCCATTTCAGTAGACAGAAAATTTGATCTTGGATATAAACAGCTTTGTATCGAGGAATAAAACTTTCAGCCTACTTTATTTATTTATAGCAAAGTAAGCACAATAAGAACAAAAGATGGAACATCATCTTTCAGACGCTAGGTTTTTGCCTGCACCTCTTTTGCTTTGTTTCCTTAGGGCTATTTAGCACTTGAAAAATTATATATTTTTGTCACTTACACAAGCACTCCAATCTGTTTCTGTGTGGAAGAGCCTTCCCCTTCAGTTCAATTACTTGAATAGTAAGGTGATGTTAACCTTTATGACTTTTTCCCAGCACTCTGCTGCCTTCATCAGGGTGTGCATAATTTTGACTGCAACAAACACAATGCACATACTTCCCACAGAATTAGAGGTCAGTTCTCTAGTAGAGCAGTCCTTGTGCTGAAACCAAGTTGATCCACAACTAAAGAGCTGTACACTTCAAACAGGGATCAGATCTTATTTTTAAATGGTATTCTTGCTTTCAAATTAATATTTAACCCATGAAGTGGATATTTTACCACTCACAGACACCATAAATAGTATGGATGGTAGTTTAACATATAAGATTTTTAAAAATATTTATTGATTTTAATGATGTAAAAAGTTTAGCTTCGTGTACTGATTTGATACAGCGTTCATGATATAAGTTTGTGAAAGTGAAAATTTTGCACTGCTTTTCCTATTTTTTTACTGTTCTTTCACCTTTTGTCAGCTGGCAAAACTTCATTTTTCTCTGAGCTACTAATCTGCTGCCCAAGGCAACAACCAATAGATGTGTAGTCAAATCCAGTACAGCAAGTCTTACTTTCTTTGATAATGACAACTTTGATCTGCCCAAGAAACCTGTTTTGAGAAATGTTCCTTATGATTTGGGAAACATTCTCTGTGATTTTCACAGAGAGCTTAAATTGGTTAAACCAAACCCAGAAACATAACAGTGCTGTGCACTGATTTGCTATTTACAGTCTTAAGAATCTAAATATCAGGCGTTGGTCAGAAGTGACTAGAAACAGCATAAGATCAGTGTAGGAACACATGCTATAATCAGGATTTAATGTAGACTTCAGTTAAGCTCAATCCAGCAGCTCTTTGGAGAACTTGAGAACCTGTTCTGCAAAACATTTCAGTGTTTCCTTTTTTTTTTTTTTTTTTTTGATTATTTAAAATAGAATATTCAGAGGTTTTAGTTTTTTTTTTTTCTTCAATATATCAAAAGATAGAGTTAACAAAGTGCATTTTTAGCTGAAAAGTTACAGAAGTTTCAGAAGGCCTTAAAATAGTTTTCAGAAAAGTTTTTGAAAAGTCTCAATGGCACAAATTAGCAGCTGACAAGTAATTAAATGTTTCAATTTAAAAATTTAATAAGAAATGTTTGCAATGACACTCCAGAATGAAAGTCTTTGAAATTTGTTGTTGTTGTTGTAAAAATTGATCACACATCATCTCTTCAAATGACTCGTGTCTTACTAATTTCTGACGAAATTTTTGTAATTATTTTGTTTAGCAGCATAGAAACAGCAAAGAGCCTCATGTGAAATTTACAGAATGAGATTGGTCCTGTATACCCCTTGTATTTGCTTAAAATATAATAGTTTGCTACCAGTTTGTCCACTGAAGCTGCATCTCTTAAATGACTTCCTGATTAAGAGAAGGTAGGTCTAGGCTGCATGTGCATCTCCAGGTTCAGCCAAATATATATATAGGGCCATTCCCACATCTGACATCCCTGGAAGAGGCTACCCCTCTCCTGGCTCTCAGAAGTCTCCATGGAGTCCAAGTGTGATTAGGTTACTGGGATGAGCCAGACTGAGGGGTTTTGGTGCACTTTGGGTGGACTATGGGATTTATGTGACCAGTTTGCACTCTCAATTGCCTGTGGGAGATCTCTGTTATGCCTTAGAAGCCAGGCTAGCCTCTGAGTTTCACACAGTGGAACTGAGTGGCACATTCAAAGAACTGTGTGCCAGCCCACCAAACCTCAGCAAGAAAGGCAATAGGCACTTTTTCTCTCCAGTGACAAGGGAGCTCAGAGAGGGCACAGCTCCAGTTGAACATACCTCAATAGGTGCCTAAATTATGTGCCAGGAATTTGGCACACTTGCAGTTTGTGATGAGAATTCATAGTGAGAATTAGGAGAGCAGAAAAAGAGATGTTTCTGACACAGACAAAGAAAAATGCTTCTGCTGCATGTCTTTTTATTACTGCAGCCATAGAACCTGATTTTCCATATTGTAAATAAATTCTGACAGGAGGGTAACTGTTACCATTTTGTGCCCCAGTCAGATAACTGGTCTTTAATGTTATCCACAGCCATTCCATGTTAATTGTGTGCGTAGAACATTACACATTTTTCACTTATTTTTCTCTATAGTAACCACAAATTCTGCTCACCTGGAAAATATACTAGAGCCATTCTGTGACATCATAGTGAGATACGTAGTTTGTGCAACCTCATTTTTCAATCAATGAGAATTAAGTCTAGAACTTTCAGCCTGCTTAAAATGAAAATTGTGACACACAACACATATTCAACAAAGTGTTTTAGATCTCAGATCAAATTATTTGGGTAAGACTGGAACTCAATTGCCCTTGTGCCATAAGACAAACACAGGACTATTTTTCACAGCTCAGTAAAACAGGCTCTATTGGAATAGCAAATCAGCTGCAAAAAAAGAAAATGAGCAACAGAATTTACAAGAATTTTAAAATCTAGAATGACCTATGTTGAGAAAGAACTTATAATGCTCTAAAAAATGGAAAAATACTTTAACTTGCACTGATGGAGTGACTTCTTATTTTCAGGATTCCTATATTTCTGTAAAAAATTACACTACTCAGTCTTTGCCTAAAAGAGCATCCCAGTGTGGTAGCAGATGTATACACATATTAAAAAACAGCAGCCACAGATGATCAGTAATTTTATATTAATTCTTTTCCAATCCCAAATCTGTCTGGTGCTTATAGTTTTTAGGCGTCTCTATTTGCTAAACCAACCAAACAAAAAAACCCTGACAGAACAAACCAACCTAACAAAAAAACCCAAAGCACCTAGTGTTTTCTGTTTTGTTTTACACTTATTTTCTATATAACCAGATTTTTAAAATAACATTATAATATTGGACTAATGCTTGCCCTAAAAATGTATTGAGTGAAAATCTGATGAAGAAGGACTTATAGACTTCCTTAATTGGACTTGCAGAATTTTTGTTGTCTGTAATACAGACTAAACTGTTTTTTTCTTTGACTGTGAAAATACAAAATGTTGTTATTGTCAAAGAACAGTTACAAAAAGTGATTTCTTAATTTAGAAATCAAATCTTTTTAGTTAAAAACTCAGATCGCCAGTTACTCTGTCTTTCCAGAGCACACTGATTGCAAGAATCTTGCCAGACCATGACTAGCTATGGCTCCTGCAGGAACTATTCATTTCTTGAAATGGATTAAGCACAGGAGATGCAACAGTGGGCCATGCTTTACTTCTTAATATTCCTACTAGTTTTCTGAATGACATTATATGATTCAAGCTCTTATTAGAACCAAACTATCCAATGGATTTCTGTTTTCAATTTTTCAAATAATGTTGAAACATTAAGGACTAAATCTGGTGGGAAACGGCACTGTTCCAAACTATTCCTGCCTAACTATTACCAGGTTGGTGCTAGTGCCTTGACTTTTTCACCAGGCTTCAGTGAGACAGCATAATTTGAATTTCTGAGACAATACCAATTAACTAGTTTTGTCTTTGACACATCCTGAAGTGTTTGTGTGTGGTATTTTTCTTGGTGTAAAAGAAGTCAGGAAGAAACAGAAAAATTCATTTCCCTTACCAGTAAAGTCACAATACATTTTCTGGTTTCTTTGGGAATTGACAAGACTGTTTCAAAAGAACAGAAGATTAGTCAGACCAAAAAACCACCTTCAGAATATCTGTGTTATTTCTGACAATAGTCAATACTAGATGCCTAGGAAACTCTATGTGGACATTACAGGGATTATAGTAAACACACCCTCCAACAAATTCACTTCTCAGGAATTTCCTCATCTAGAGGGAAGGTGTTCCTCAGCTTGTGAGAATATAAGTTTCTTTTCTGATTATCTTGGTTTTGAAAAAATATAAGGTTTTGGCACCCACATACCCTATTGGCAACAAAATTTAAAATTGAGCTACATTGTGTATGAATTAGTAAGAATCACATCTTGTTATTTTAGGCCTGGTAATCTTACTTTGTCTGTTATTACATCAAAGAGCACTATTACATCATTCCTCTGTAACAAGTTCTAACTCCCTAGGATGAGGAGCCCTTATATATTTGATCGTCCTTCATAAAGAAATCGCTTCATGCATTTGATGTTTTTGGTCACGTTTCATTGATCTCTATTTCTGCTATATTCCTCAGTGATGGGTGATCAGGACATGGGAGGACTGTTTTTGTGCAATTGTACAGTCATATTTTATGCTTTGCTTATTCCTCCTTTTCTACTAGTCCCTAAGATTTAATTTACTTTTTTTTCACTTCTGTTAAACATTGAGCTAGCATTTTTATAGAACAGCCATCCTAAATTAATTTGGTATTCAGAGTTTAAGGCTGTTTATTCCCATGTACATCAGCTTACACCTTTCTACAGTGCATTTTATTTACTATCTATTGTTTACCTTCTACTACTACTATGCTTCTGCCAATGATGCTTCTTTATTTAGTCCAACTAATTGCCTTAGCTGTGCAAGGTAGTACCAAACAATCATAAAATCATAGAATGGTTTGGGTTTGAAGGTCATCTTCTAGTCCAGCTTCCTTGCAATTATCAGGGACATCTTCAATTAGATCTGTTTGCTCAGATCCCCATCCAACCTGATTTTGAATGTTTCCAGCCCAGCTCTCTGGGCAACCTGTTCCAGTGTTTAAGCACCCTCATTATTACATATTTCTTCCTAGAATCTACCCTCTTTTAATTTAAAAACATTACCCTTGGCTTGTCTCAACAGACCCTAACAAAAAGTTTGTGCCCATCTTTCTTATAAGCCCTTTTAAGTGCAAAGCTGCACCAAGAGGAGCAGCCTTGAAGCTTTCTTCATAGAGAATTCAGTTGCTAAGGGAATGATAGTCTAAAATGAAGGCTGCTAAAAAATTAAAAGTTGACATGTCAGAAACTTATCTAGTTTTATTAAACATATACAGACAACATATATGACAGAGAGGTTCATGTATCTGACCTGTTGATTATTCTACTACTTATCCAGCTTCCCATTTATATTTCTTCTAAGTATCCAGATATCACAAGTACAAAATAAAGACACAAAACCAATATTTCATGTTTCAGGTAAATATAAGACTGGGAAAGAGTTGCTTTTCATACCTCTGCCAGTCTTGGACATTTATTCTACAATTTCACAGATTTACTGAGATGTTACATCTGGGTTAATTTTTCCTTTGTGTGACATCTCATTTCTATGGCTCAAAGCTTATGTGTAAGAGATTATCAAATGTCAAATGCAAATGTAAAATGGATCCACGCTGTACAAAATAGTCTCTTACTAATATTGAGCTGACTATTCCCTTTAAATGTTAATGAAAGTGTTGTAATTACTGAAATACCAAAACAGTCTAAGAGCTGGAGATCACAGCTGTAGCCCATTACTTTTAAATTACTGGCATAGGCATTTTCTTGGCAGAAAGAGTCGCACAAGAGCTTGTTCATCATGCCTCCTTTTTAAGTAAGGGATGGAGACCATTTCTAGACAGTAGACAGAGAAAACTGGACACTTTGTTGTTCTACTAAAGAGATATAAACATTACACCCAATGAGGCTCCCTGTCTCCCTATATCCCTTTGCTTCCCTTTTTTGTTTTTTTTTTTGTCCCTGAGAGACAGGGAATCCAGATCATATATAATAAGAACTATTGAACATACAGAAAAAGAAAATAAGCCTCTCTAAAGCTCTTTTTCTAATAAAGCTCCCCTTAGGAAACTTTAAACTGAAATTTACGATATGCTTGCTTTTTCCATTTTTTTTTTTTTTTAAGTCCCTTTGAACATTTTCAGTTTTCCTATTAAACCAAAGGCAGACATGCAGGAGGAAAGTGAATTAAATAATGGGTGGGGAGTGGGGTGCTGTTGTATTTTTTGTGTGATATTTTTTCAGCCAGCAAGACTGTGGCACAGATGCAGTGAAAAGGAAAATAGAGTACTTGAATAGGGTAAGTAACCTCAAGACAAAAATGTCTAAGGGCTATGCAAGCATAACTAGGCAGTAAAGAACCAGTGATATCTATACTAAAGAAGGCTGGTGACACCTTGATTCTTTGATCTGTGAACTGTGTGACAGGCTTGGCAAACGGATAGTTTATTATCTGGGAAGTGAATAGCCAAGTCCTACAGAGTTTCACAGGGTTAATATGTATAAAACAGTCATTTAGATGTGTGCTAGGAACAGAGTGTGGGAGGAGTTTGCTTCAGCATGCAAGGAAGTTGTACGTGCGTCTGTATCTATATGTACGTCTATGTGTATGTGCTTCTGTGGAGCACTGCGCGGTGCCCAGCTGGCCACGACAGCTGCAACTGGGAAGATCGGTACCGAAGCTGACCATGGAATTTCCAGACCCTCTTAATTCACCTTCTGATGACATCGAAGGTGGCCCAAGCCCGATCGGGACCTTGATCTGATTTTTGCAGAGGATCGCTACCGTTACACTCCATTTAAATTCAGGAATAAGCATCTCATGACGCCATGCTCCACTGCATCGGAACTGTATGAGCAAGGCAATCTTGCAGAGAGGCAGAGAAGAGGGAGAGACAGAGAGGGAGAAAATTCCCAGGATGAGAAGAAAAAGAGACACTACCTGGTTTTGTTGTCTGTGGGTTGATTTTTGGGTTTTTTTGAGGGTTTTTTTGGTCCTTTATTTTTTTTTTTAAAGAAACCTGCAGCTCGAAGGTATTGGAGTAATATTTCTGTAAGCCTTGTCTCAACAGCAATAAATTTATTTATATCAACAGCAGAGACAGATAATTCTTCTGTTCTTACAGGGATCTGCTGTTTCATGGATCACATAGGGAATTCCAAAAAGCAACAACCTTCGTGTTACCTGACATTATCTGAGCTTAGCCATCCAAGGCAAATAACGCATCTTTGAAAGGAACTTACATCTCACCTAAGCTTATTTAAGTGGGCAGTCTTTACTCAGGTGCAGACACTTGATTTCTTTTTCTTTCAGTCAATTTTGAAAGTATGTTTGGCATGCAATTTAATATTGATATGTGTTATTTTTATTTAGTTACCTGTTTCTGTTTTTGAAGAGGTCTCATTTTGTTAGAGACAATATATGTAAAACATTTAGAAATGCAAACCAGAAATTATTGATGCAGGGATAGCAAAGCCCTTTGAAAGCATGTTGGTATGTGATGAACACAAAGAGACTACCTGTATTTTTCCATCATCATTACTTCATATCTATGTAACAGTGAAACAATCAAAAACCATGGTAATGGTCAGAAATAAAAGTGACAGAAGTGTTGCTCAGATAAATTAACATTAGCATGATAAATCATTAGGGACTTGTTTTTATCAAATGATACTGTTCTTGAAGTAGAAAAGAAAGAGTTAATTGAACAGTTACAACTGGATGCAAAGATAATTTGTAAGAAAAAATAGACATAATGGAAACCGAGGGAAAAAACATCTTATGCCTTAGCTGCATGAAAACAAAACTGTGAAATACATTATTGAAAATAATTCATTGATTAAAAATCTGAAATAGGAAAAAAAAAAAGTAGGATGACGATTTTGCTTGCCTGATACGGTAATTGGGTAGCAAGATAAATTTTACTGCAAATCAATTTGCTGATTCCACTTTAGAAGTACAATATAACTGGCAAGGTAGGGTCTTTATGGTCCTATGGAATGACATCACAAAGCCATGGTCTTCTTTTGAAATCTATGGAACTGTGATAAATCTTTATGACTCTGTATTCTAAAAGAAGAAAGGATTAAAGAAAGATTTTCACAATAGCGTGTTACCTCCTTGACACTATTTGGAGTTGAAAGGATTGCATTATGGTGGGCTAGCAGTTATCAGGGGTTTTTTTTGGCATCAATAATTAAATAGAATTTATAGCAACAGACAAATAGGATTATGGTATAAAGATTTAAACAGTAGAAAACTGTTTAAACCACTGGGCTTAAAGATAGAATTATAAGCTATGACTATAACAGTATGTATAGAAAATCTTCCTTTAAGAAATATATTTTCTAATTGTATCCTACGTCATGACCAGAAAGAACTTTAGGAAAACAGCCATCCTAATAGAATTAACTTTGTTTCTAGATAAATTACGTCTCACGTGTTGTAAAATACAGTCATTCACAGATGTAGGTCATGGTTTATCTGGATGAGTTGAAGAAGGTGATCTTTGATTAGTAATGCCCTCCTTGTAGCTCCAAGAGTCTTCATTTGGATACTCACCTGGAAAATTTTGGAATAAGTGGTTTGTGGGAACAACAGAAGAAAGTAGGACCCAAGTAGGGAGAGGCTGCTTGATGCAAAATAGTAAGTGTGGTTTGGGCTGAAAAGACTGTCAGAAAAAAATTCTGTGTTGTTTCTGTGATAAAATTGGGTAGGTCAGGTGTTCTTGCTTCCTTGTTCTCTTTTTTTAAAGTTAATTGGAAAATATTTCGTAAATTCAGGCTTTTGGGATCACTCTACAAGGGGACAAGAACTAACATAATTTCTTTGGATGTGAACGTTATTCCCCATCATGTCACCTGATGGTGAGTTCTCCTTCTCCTTTGATTTCTAAGCAATGTCTGAGGTCCGTATTTATTCTTGGACCCCTAGGCTGAACACGGTTTTGTGTCTCCAGGTTTACTGAAAATAAAAATTCACAATAAGGAAATAAGTTTAAAATCATCATAAATATTTTAAATCTAGCTTCTCTTCATATTCAGCTCCTGTTTAGCTTTGTAAAAGACTTCTTTCAACGTATTCTCAGCAGCAAAAATTTGATTAAATGCTCTGATTAAACTGCAAAGGCAAGAGATTTTTTTGTTTTATTTTATGGGCTTTTTTTTTTCTTTTTTCATAATTCATAATTCAGTCTAATTCTCATTTAGCACAAATAGTTGATGCCAGGAGCTATTTGCCTCCCTTATTTATCAATGTATCAGAGACTAAAATTTCAAGCAGAGACAATTAGTTTCTCACAGTAACCCCAAATCTTTTTCAACAGCAAAACACATTAGTTCCATTCCCAAGGGATACTTATGCCTTCAAAATTAGACTAAAAAGGTAATCCAAGTATGACAGTGCTCAATAAACCTGCATCAAAGTTGTACGCCAAATTTCTTTCATAAAGTCATTGAAAGTTAACATGAATTTTTATAAGGCACTATTGTTGCCTTAAAAAAATAAACTAACAAATATGAAGCAGTTTTTAATTACCAAATGTAAATATGTATGGATGTATAATGAATAGAATGCATTGATTATATGTTTAATTTAACAGTCTATTATTAATGTCCCCTATAAAGAAACTTGAAAATTAAAGTACCTGGCACTGAGAAGGCAGTAGTCAAAGATTCAACTATAACAATCTGAAGATATTTTAAACAGTAATATAAACTTGCTGTCTCTTTCAAACCTAGGCTTGCAAATAGAGGGTCATGTAACAAATCATCCTCTCACATAAGCCTATTTCTTCACTGCTGTTTTTCTTCCTAAGCTGGTGACATCAGCCTAAGAACAGGTTTACAGGGAGTTCAAAGGATTCCAAATAAGCATGAAGAGACTTCAAGGTCTTTGTCAGGCTGTGGAAGTGGACAGATACTCCTTGATCTAAAAGTAAAATCAAAAGTGTTCTCATGCACTCAGCACTGGTTCTTTAATTTGCTTTTGAACTAACCATAGTGCATATGAGAAAGTTGAGTATTTTACCCAGATAGCCAATTTGTTCCAGTCCACATCTTTATTTCAGCTGAAGAAACCTATTATTAGCTTGAACAGAAACTCTCCTAGTTGAAAACACATGTAACATTTTAGTAAGCTAGATTTATGTCAGGTAGGTCATGAACCCTTATTGTATTCCTGTGGTAAATAACATAAACAAGCAGAAAAGACGTGGACCACTTGTAGTGAACTGGCTCCCCTATTTCAGTTTGAAGGCAGTTTAAATGAAGCAAAAAGAGGAAAGCTTGCATGAAGCTGTAGAAGCCACAACAAATTGATTTTTTCCACAGCTTTTGTTATCTCATGGAATTTCCACAACGTGAGACCAAATCATAGCTCCAGTTGGGATTTATCCTTCTATTTTATGGAGAAGTTATACACTTACCACAAAGTATCTTGCATATATTGAAAGTCTAAACAATTAACTGGGTAAACACTTTGCTGAAGCAACAGAATAAATGTTTTTCTGCTTATATTTGTTGTTCATTTGTTTGCAGTAGCATTTTGCCATCTTCCAGCTCACTGAGTAGGCAGTTTATAGAGAATTCTCTTGAACAGATTGCACTTCTCAAAGGATTATCTGTTTCATACCTGAAAGTGTTGCACAAAGTCTTATAATTAAGGGTACGATTTGTGAAGCTAGGCCAGCAAATAGCTTTTAAATCCCTGGCATCTGCAAGCTTGTGTGTCATACTTCCTTCAGTAGTGTGGGCAATATCTCAAATCTGACTCTCCCTTCTTGGACTTTCTTTGACTATATAGAGCTATTTCAGATGTCTGGATCTTGCTTATGTGCAGTACAGACATATTCTCAGGAAATATCTATATTGCACACCTGTGGTAGCTTTGCCATAGCTGGCTCGAATACCAAGAGAAATGCTGCAGTATTTCAGAAGTGCCTGTGTTATTTCACCTGAGCCAATTTGTATTTAAATGACAAGGTCACCTTTTTCTCCTGCTACTTTAAATGTTCTTAGAATGGCTGAATGCATGTGTATTGTGAACATACATGTTGTAGTCACACCTACACTTTTAGTATTGCTTTAACATGAGTTAAATAATCCCTAGAACTATGCACCTCCAACTGTCACTTCATCGCACTCTGAAATATAGGAGAAAAAGAATGAAACACCATCTGCAAGGTATTTTTCCTCCAGTGACTCTAAGGTGAAGATAATTAGCATAGGTGATTAGCTTGGACCAGCTGTCTTACTTTCAGCTGGATAAAGTTAGGTAGGGTGAATTTCATCCTGAATTATTAGTTTATTTCTTCACTAAGTTGAGTATTGAAGTTTATAAGGCTATTTAGAAAATTTCTGATGACCACTGGACAGATGAGGGTAGCCTTGCTTTCATCATCATTGTCCCCAGATGCTCACTACCTCAAGTGGAGCCATGAGTTGTGGTCATGCATTCAACATACAAACAAAAAAATGTTTCCATCTGGATCACTTCCTTCCTCTGGTCTTACACTTACTTGTCCTTCCACAAAGTAAAAGGATTGAGCAACCCAAGAAGGGCATGAAGAAAAAAGGTGGATTGCTTCTGTTAATAACTGCACAGATGTATACTGAAACAAAGTGACTAAAACCATGGTCTCAACAATACTCTTCACTGTCATTCCTTCTTGGCTCGCTTAAGTGTTCCAGCTGTGTGTGTGTGCTGGATGCTGTAAATCCCACCAGAGGAGCCTGGCTCTCCTCCATTTAATACTGAGGGAACTCCAGGGCTCTAAGTCAGGATTACGAGTTCCAAGGACAGTGAAGGCACCTGATTGTCAGGCACTGCATCACTGAGTACCAAGATTCCACAGCACCATTTCTGAATCTGAGCCTTGCAGCAATCATGCCTTTCCTCCCAAGTTGTTGCTGATGTGGGATTGGATCCATCCTTTGTTCACTTTTGGTGCTAAACTTCACAAATAAGGATATCAAAGTCATCACTTCTCCTAGGTTTACATTCTTTAAATGAAGATCCAAACACTGATTTCATTTTGGCAACAAAATCCTTTGGAAAACCCCTCTGGACCCTGAAGCAGTTCCTCTGAGTGCTCCCACAGCTGCACATGAACATTCCCCTCCAGAGGCTCCCACCTCTCTAGTTCAGCTTTTTGGACTGCAGATTCGCTTTTTAAGGAGGGAGAGTGAGGCACCCATGTAGAAAAGCACTCTGACTCCTGAAAGGCATCAAGGTTGTACAGTGAAATTTATTTGTCTGTCATGGTTTGGGCTGTTAAACCGTGACATTGTCTTATCATTTTCCTACACCTTCAAACATACATACACATGATCAAAAAAATGGACCAAAAATTATATAGAACAGGGGATTCTGCTATCAAAATTTTATGTATTGATTTATTAATTTTCTTTCCTCTATGCTCATAAAAGTGGTTTCTGTAGAAAGGGGAACATATTCTCTTCTCTTTCTTCGGAGTGACTTTATGGGACAAGAAATGAGAATTGTGGAGCTTTGCTGGTGCGAGATCTTATTTAACACGTTTGGATTTTAAACAAGTTTGCTAATTTTTTATTATAAAAATCCGTGTTTAATCTTAGTAAGTCAGGTATGACAGTCACCCCTAGCCATAACAATTATTTTTCACTCTTTACAAAAGCTATTTTAAAGAGCAATTTGTAATTAGATTAGTGAAGCAGTTTAACAGACTAAGAATGTACTGAATGAGGGAACAGAAATGTTTAATCTGGAATGATTTACAGGGAGACTCACATTTAATTTTTCCTTTAAATGCAGCATTCCATAGTCCTAAACTTTGTACTTTCATATGTCAGAATAACAGAAGTTAGTCTTTGAAATGAACAGTAAAGAAAAAAAAAACAACTTTGCTTCTCTGAATATTCTTACATATGCTTGCAGGTGTCTTATATTTGTGCGTGTTTATGCATGTGCTTTGAGTATGTGTGGCAATGAATACAAATGATGGTGGGAGTTTACCAGGAATGTGACATATACACAAAATGTTGATTATATGTTTGTTTGTTAGCACCCATTTGTATGAGCTGCAACGCGTGAATCAAAGCTCTTTAATCTACAAAGATATTCCACATAACACAACTTTGTTGCCATGGCATTTATCATGCAAAGTCTAACCCCATATCATTGCTGAATTAAATAATACATCTCCAAGCAGCTATATGTACAGCACAAATTCTGTAATATATTCTGTGGCAGAGAACCTGTGTCAATAGAGAAGCCATTCCCACCCCACCAACCACGGATTATATTTGTTACGTGCATTTGGTCACATGTGGGATGCAGAGAGCAGCAGATTTTGTGCATCTTATTTTCTGCATTTCTGAATTTTTGGTTCCTTTTTGCTTGACTTAGAGTTTAATTAAAATTGTTTTTTTCTATTGCTCCCTTATCTTCGTAGCAGATAAATAATGGGCATTATTTTTCTCATTCTCTTATATAATGTGTTCCCACTTCAAGTCAGAATCTGCACTGTATTTTTAGAGGATCATCAAATTTTAAAGGCCAGACAGGTCTTTTGAAATCAGGAAGACCTGGCAAGTGGGATCACAGCCTTGATTGTGGGAACTCTAGTTTCAAGCTGCCATTCTGCCTCCCTTTTTTTGTATGGCCTTTGGCATGGCCACTGAAAGCATTCATCAGTGCATGGTACTGATGGACAGAGATGTACCATGCAACACCACTGGAAAGAAGAGCATTAAACTCTGCTCTTCCATAGAATTTAACCATTAAAATGAATGTCTACATAAGGAAAAGAAGCACAGTCCAGAAACAGGATGGTGCTAATGCACTCTGCATTTTCATGGTGCATCCCTTCATGCACATTTTAAGAGAAAACTGCTAACAATACGAAGTTTTGGACTGGAATTGAATTCTGAAAAATTTGAACTGTGTTCTGCATCATGTGAGAATCCTGGTAATAAGTGAATCTGATCAAGGTAGAAACAGCTTATTTCTCGAGCAGGATCTGGTTCGTGGGCTGCAGCAATGCTCCTAGCTCTCACTTCCTAAATTCTGCTACTCTGCCATGTCAGGCATCTGAATAATTTCTCAGCTGTAATTTTTAATACATGTGTTTGTCCATACAAACTGAAAAGTGGCAAAAGACCTGTGCTGGTGTTTCCTATCACATTATGACAGAGATGACATAAGTTTGTTTTCAACAGGGAGTTTATCTTAAAGGTGGTTTCTTTGTATGAGACAAGTAACTCACCTACTGAAAGAGGTATTTGGGAAGAAGAAATCACAAAAAATATGCAAGTCACACTGCAAAAAGGATGTTCCTTGCACATATGAAAGGTTCATTACACAAATTAAATGACTGTTATTATCTAGTAGCAACATATGCGCTTCGCCAGAGGTTTAATAAACATTTTTGCCTGAATGGCATGGAATAACATTTATGAGAGGAGAATAACATCTTCTGATTGTACCAGATGAGACAGCAGCAGATACCAGTTTAGAACATTAATTCTGACAGGCAGAGTGGCTGAGCTGTACTTGGAGCTGTTGTACTGAACGAGGTTGTGTTCCGATGTAACCTTGTGTGACCTCGGTTAAGGTATTCCAAAAAAAAGGCAAGAATTGATTCTTTCTTCTCTTGTGTCAGAAGAATATTGTGGGTGGGCCCAGAGTGACAGTTTTGAAGTGGACAAGAGGTAGGATAGACACAAGCTTACACTTTCCTAGGTCAGTATGTTCTCCTATCACCAATAGGGTATCATGAGGAAAATTGTGCTCCATCTCCTCTTACTTATACTGAAGAAGAGGTCGAATTCAGGTGTGACACAGAACATGTCACTTAGGAATGTTGAAGGACAAGGATATCAATCAGTTCTGCCTACTCTTTACCTTTTATAACATATTTTTAGGGGGAATATGGACAAAAACCAAACAACTTTGAGTCTGACTTCTAGAATATGGAATTATGTAGTAAATAATGGGTACTGAAACTCAGGAAGGGAGCAAGACTAATGAAGCAGAAATACTATTGATTTTGTATTTAATTTATATTTTAGGGATTCATCTACATAAAAAAGTTATTCCTACTACCTATAATTTCATCAAATTTACCTCCAATTCTACATAAATTCTGCTCTTAAAATGTGAAACCTTTGATCTGTACAATTTGCTACAAAATTTGTCTGCCATCTTTGAAAAGGCACAGTAATTTGTCAAAACATAATTCTGTATTGCTTTTATTTATCCTTGTTATTGTCTATAAACCAGAGCATACTGATTTATATGAGAGCCAGCTAACATTGATCTCACCCAATAACCTTAAATTAAAAAAGGACCAGAGCATTAAAGAAATATCATTAATTGCATCAGATCACATCACTAGACCAAGCAGTGAGGTTTAGATGTGGCTCCTAACACAGAAGGAAAGAAATTAAAGTGTTAACTGAGAAAAACATGACAGAAAAAATACAAAATAATGTAGATGGCACAGCTTTTTAATAAAGTTCTCTATTTCACAGTGTAGATTAATTTGCATTTTTTCCTAGTGATTCATTACAAACTTCTGTCATTTCCTCTTCAGACATCATCTTGTCATGTAAAGAGCAGTTTTCCAGTAGTCCAAAGAGAGCACCTAAAAACAGGCATGCAAATGTGGTGACAAAAACAAAGCAGCAGATTCTAAATACTTAGTACCAATCATTTGCATTCAAGGTGTCCAGTGTCTAAAACTTTGTAATTATTTGATTGAAAACAATAAAAATAAAAATAATAAACATAAAATTATTATTTAAATAAGCCCACTTGCTGGATTGCTTAAAAAATGTGTGGGGGATATTGTTTTGGGACCCTCTTATAAGAGTCAGTTTATCAAAGCTTCTGAAAAAAATGAGAGAAAAATATTTCTGTATTTACCAAACAGAGAAAGTTCTTAAGCATGCCTTAGTTATGACTAAGGTGGACTAGGTGGAACTAGATGATCTTTACGGTCTCTTCCAACCCAAGCTGTTTAATGATTCTATGACCTGCTCTTCCTTTCATATCACAAGGAATGAGAAATTATGTCCTTTTTTTCTATAGAAAACCAAAATCAGATCATCCAAAAACAGGAAGTAAATTGTACTGATATGCTTATTAGTTTTGGTTTGGATTTTGCATGTTTGGTGAACTTTGTAACAGAAAAAAAATGAGGGATGCTAATTTTCTCGAATAAATACTCTAACTAGCTATATAAACCAGTCTTTTTGCTAACAAATATGTAATTGGTGATGAGTAGTTTCTGAATTTCTCTTTCAAAGCTTCATAAAAGTTGTGTAGAATAAAATGGCTTTGTTTGTACTACTATAGGTGAATCCCAAGCACCTTTTGGCAGCCCATAAAAAATGAATCTGTAGCATTTGTAGGATTACTGAAGCTTTTCATCTATCACTGTTGTTAAAAAAAATAACAAGGTCAGATATATGTAAGATTTCTGTCTTGCAAACACTCTTTTCATTTTATAATTAGCCTTAAACTCTGACCAGTTTTGATGTCTCTGTTTTTCTTAAATATTTCTGTGTTCTTATTTTTTTGTCTTGCAATAGTGGGTGTTCGTCATACTATAGCCATGAAATTGAAAACAAGCATATTCTGGCTTAAGAGTCTTTATTGGTAATCTGTCTTTGTTAAATTGTGTAATGATAACTTCCTAATTTTAAAGATTCAAAACCAATAAAAATCCACATACTGTGAGCCATGAATTCTTGCATTTTACAGTAATTTTTTTTCTAAAGTCTTCTTCACAGATTTATTGAGGTAGGAGGTGGGAATTATACGGTTTGCCTTTCAGACTAAAATCAAAATCATTTTTGCTTCTATATGAATGCATCCATGGGAAATGTGCAATGAAATCTATAGGCCCATGAGGAGCTAATGATTGATGGTTAAGTAGCCAGGTGACAGCCATGTAAAGCAACCAAAATTCACTGTGATCTTTTTTGTCCACACATGCAAATGAGTTAGAAAGTATTGGCAGCAGGAATTAGTACTGTATATTTCATCTATCAACACAGCAGTTAGATTCCACCAAAAGGATGGGCAAAGTAGCACATTAGATGCCCACCCATGTGCCACTTACCTTAGATGGGTGTAGAGTCTATTTTGAAGTAAGGAAGAATGGAAGAACTATCAATCAGAGCAGTTTTACTTATTTTTCTCAAAGATAATGATAAAAATTAAACTAATGACTATTATAATACCTAGGTGTTTTAATATCTGCTAAAATCTGGAGGCCATGTTTCCCATTGAAGGCCCAAGCTATGTGTCCCTTGGAAAAGAATGGAGGGCTCAAGAACCAGTGATATCATATTTCCATTCATTATGTGGGAATATAATTATTTTCCTTGGAAGGCAGGGGTATGCCAGTATTAGCATATGTAGGGGAAAATGGATTTTTATTTTTCATCATGTATATTGCATGCAGCATAGGGTTTCTTAAGACATTTCTGCATTATATTTGCAATAATTTTGCATTCATGGTGTATTTTTTAAAAGTCAAAAATTAAATTATTAAATTCCAGTCTTTTTATTATTTTTATTCAGCATATTGGTCTAATATATTTGTTTATGCCTACAACGTAGTGGATTTTTTCATTTGATTTTAAAAGAAAAAGTTGATCTAGACCTTAGGGATAGCCTTATTTTTCTCCTTTTTTCCCCAGAGAGGAAAGGCAGAAACCTATTCTCATTTTCAAAAACATTATAAAAAAAATTTATACATACTACTCTGAAGACGGTCTTCCTGATACATATATTTCACATGTAGATCATCTTTTATTTCTACAGATTGTACATAATGATTAAAACCAATTGGAGTGATCTGAACAAACACCCAAGTTCCTCATACTTTGTAATATGCAAAGAAATGTTTTTTCATCTTTTGATTTACTAGCCATAGTACCTGCTTCAAATAGTTGTAAGAAGTTTATTAGACTGTGAAGCTATAGAATATTTCATCGTACACATAAAAGCTATTTTATTGACTTTATTTAACTATTAGTTATAGTCGAGTGTTTTGGGTTTTGAAACAAAACCTGAAATATCCTAAGTTATTCCTCAGTGACTGATTTTACACTTCACCTCTATTTCTGGCCCAGCTTGGATGAAGTAAATTTCTTTTAGATTTTCACCTGTGTGGGAGATCCTCCAAACCTTCCAGACACTGATGACCCCAGTCACCATTAAGGTCTCTTTACAGGCCATGATTCTGAGGCAACATCTCTACCGGTCTCTTTTTTCTGTACTTTACTTTTCTATTTAGTTTTTAGTTCATTTTGCTCTTTTTTCTTCTTCTTCTCTCTCTCTTTCTCTCTTTCTTTCTTTCTTTCTTTTTCTTTCTTTCTTTCTTTCTTTCTTTCTTTCTTTCTTTCTTTCTTTCTTTCTTTCTTTCTTTCTTTCTTTCTTTCTTTCTTTCTTTCTTTCTTTCTTTCTTTCTTTCTTTCTTTCTTTCTTTCTTTCTTTCTTTCTTTCTTTTTCTTTTTTCCTTTCTTTTCTTTCTTTCTATTTATTAATTGATGCCTGCTCATTGATCCTCTCCATCTCTCCCTTTTGATTTAGCCTCTATAAGCAAAGCAGATTATTTGATTTATTTAATCTATGGTACTGGCTAGTTCTATGATACAGGACCCTCTTCTAATCTGTTTAGAGGCCTAATATAACTGAAAACTAGTTGCTTAATTGGCTGAAATTTGTTCTGTTCTGTCATGTTAAACAGGGGACAAACACTCCTCAAGTTAACGACACAGATTTCTGAAAGCTATTCAACATAACAGCTCCTTCTCAGAACAGTTCTGTAAGAAAAGGGAACCTGGAGAGAAGCTGCATTTCCTTTATATGTCAGTAGGGACTTTATCAAATCACTCCAGTGGCTGTAGAAACTCCTTCTTGATTGATGTATTTATTTAGTGCTCCAGTTTCTTAAAATCTCACCAGCCAATTCAAGTCCTGTCCTAACCCTAAGAAAATTTAATGCAAGGAATGTGTCGTATCAAGACTTGTATATAGTCTGCCTGCTCAGGAGGAAGAAACCTTCCAGGAAAATAAGGAATCAAAGAAATTTACTAAGACATCTATTGTCAAACTGAAATTTATATCAATAGTCACTTCATAAGTGTAAGTCTGTATTCAGTCTGAAACCAGTTCTCAACTGCACTCACATTCAACATTTAGTATCCCTGTTTTGTATAGATTTACATTTATTGCTATGACATTGAAAATGACATATGTCACCCAGAAGGCAATTAGTAAAAACAGCAACAATTAATCCATTTTTTTAACCTCACCATCAGCAGCTCTTAGCACCACTTAAGTTACCTATGGAACCAACACTTCAATCATAGTCAGGGTAACAGATAAAGATGGCTTCATTTAAAAAGAGTTGGAGAAACACACAAACACTGACCAACAGCACCATGGAGTATGTGTGCTTCCCGTCATACAAGAAGGCAAAAGCAATGCTGCAACAGAAATCCATTATCTATGCATCCAACCATGGAAGAAGCCATAAGCAAATCTGATCCTTAACACAACACCTTAACATCTGCCATAGATTTCCCTACACTGAGAGTGCTTAATTGGTTTGTTTTCTGTATTCAAGAGAAGTTCACTTTTCTAGGCTCTTCAAAGGAATACCATAGTCTTTACTTGATTGCTATCTCTCCCCAACAAAAGCAGGTTGGGAATCTGAGGAAGAATGTGTTCCAATCACCCACTGAACTTAGGTATCATACAGCCAAGGACCCAGCCTGCTACTTTTTGATGCACTTTGATATTTTCCATTTATCCTTAGTAGCAGTGGATCTGGGCATCTCCGTGAATGAGCAAAAATTATCTTTTTCAGCAAGAAATGTGCACAAGTGACTTTTCCAGTTCAGACTCAGTGTTGGATAGGGAGTAAGAGATGCTTAGAAGATGCGAGCTCTTTAGTGATTAAGATTTGCAACCAACACTTTTTCTACATGCTCCCATCAATGATTCTGGGCTGAATTTTTTGTGAGTGGAGCAGTGATTCTGCATTTTCATACAGATATTTACCCAATTATTTGGCTGGTACATGTTCTTCTCACAGACATGGGACTATGTCTTATCCCTTTTGGCATTAGACCCAAATTGTGCATTTCCATTTATCTTCATGAACTCCAGGCTTTTGAGACTGTTGAAATGAAATTCAGCAAATATCAACATAGCATTACAACTCTAATACTCTTGATGCTCACACTTGATGAAGATGTTCTTAGGGAAAGAAGACACCCTGATGTATTTTGCTCTCCTGCTGCCTCAGAACAATGTCTGGGTGCCTTCCATGGAGAAAAACGTAGAGAAAACCATTCATACTATTTATTTTAGGAAAAACAAATGGAGAAGCAACCCCTCAAAAAAATCTTCAGTGATAAAGAGTTAACTAGTCTTCGAGATAGTTTGTGTTACTCATTGCACGAGCACCACCGGCAGTTTCTGACCATGGCAATTAATGGTAATGGATCTAGATTCTATATGAGTTTTATTTAGTTGAGTTACTTGCTGATGCAAGAGCTACGTCACAGTTTTACACCATCCAGACAACTTTCTTCTGAGGAAATAATTTCAGTTTCAGCAGTGCTGCTGTTGGCCCACACAAATCTCCTTCTTCGACTAGGATAACAGTGTTCTTAATGGCTGTTACATGAGCTTAAAAATTACAAGAAACATTTCAGTTACTTAAGAATCTTCTATTACTACCTTGAATTTTTTCTGTATCAACCTTTTGTCTTGACCAGTATCTGAATCTTTTTCAACATTTTAGTACTCAAGACAGACATAGTCTTGCCCTAACCATGTAATAGTCCTTTCACTTAAGATGGCAGAAGTAAATAAGAAAATTTCTGAACTGGTAAGTAACTTGAAGCATAGGCCAGATTACATAGATTTTGGTATTTAACTGTTGTCAGTGGTAGCACATCTGTCAATTCTTACAAACAACAATGTGATTATATCACCACTACTGCAATAGCATTCTAATACATCTGCAAAAGTTGGAGGGTTTATTTGTCATTTGCTGTAATTACTCATTATTTCTTGGTCCAAATATTTAAATAACTGCAAATCTTCTGACTCTGACCTTAACTTTCCAATATCTGTGACTCTGCCTAGTTAGTAACGTCTGAAGTGGAGCCTTGCCAAATGCTTCTTGAAAATCCAAGAGAATTATAACTAAAAAATTTAACTTATCTGTCGTGTCAGCGTTATCTTCAAAGAATTCTATCAGGTTATTTTAAACACGACCTTCCTTGACTGAAGCTATTCTGGACACCATTAATGAACTATACTTTAGCAGATGTTTTGCTACTGACCTCTATTAAGACTTTATTCCCTAGTACTCGTGTTAAACTATGTGGCCTACACCTTCTTGATTTACCTCTTAAGACCCTTTTTTTCTAATAATGGACTTACGTTTTTCACTTGTCTCAGACCTCAGAAATCTCCTTTATATCCAGTGGAGTTTTAAAACATGCCATTTAAAGGGTCACCAACACCTCACATTGTTCTTTCATGAAATACCTTTATTTGTGAAAGAGATGCAAATATGTGGACTACTTTTTTTCTTGTTGCCTGTGTTACAACGGAGGGATTTCTTAAAATACTTTTTCAGTAACTACACATACAGAAGCATACTATAAACTTTTACAATTATCTAAATGAGCAATGAGAGTTTGGGAAGAGACAGAAAGGACATCCAAGTCACAAATTACATGTCACAGATAATCAACAGACTCTGGTCTTCTTCCATGCCAGGTAATTAGTTCTAAGCAGGTACAACTCTCCCCTCCGCACACATATATATTTATATTTATTTATTTTAAAATCACTATATCTACGTGCTTTGGTCACTCCCTGAATAAATAATCTTTGCTTAAATAGCTCTTTGGCCTCTTAATGTGTAACCCCTCAAATCTGTAACTGTGTACATAGCCTGCGATTTCTTTAAACCCATAATGTTAACTGGTATTCCTTTCCCTTCAGATTATTTTATATTTTATCTAGATTGGTCATAGTGTATAGTTAGAAATACCATTCTTATTTAAAATTCTTCTCCCTATAAAATGAAATTTGGACTGGATAAAATTGGCACATGATATTTTCACAAAGTATTTTTGAGAATTCATTTTTTAATATACTGGCAATTATTCTTAAGCCTTGTTTTAGTAATTATTTGAGCACAGACCTAGCAGAAAAAATAGAAGGAAAAAAAAAATCCAGACCACTATACATTTTTCCCCCAAGCTTTTTCAACAGGACTTTTATTTCCACTTTTTTAATGATACATTCCATTCTGTAATTTACAATTTTTTGCCTTCTGAAATGTTATCTACTGTATGCAACCTTTCTTCCTATGTTTTCTCCAAAGCATTAAGAATTGGTCTGAGAAACAGAAAAGGTATCTCTGGTTGAAGAATAAAAATCAGAAAAAAATTGAGTTAATTTCTGAGAAAAGTCACAGGGGTAGAAATCAGTAGTTTTATAGATGCTTCCACCTTTAAGTAAGTTGTCATAAGTGTGGTATCATCAAAACATGATCCAATTCTACAAAGCATATAAGGGAACTGTAAGGGGCAGATCTCACTGACTAATGAAATCAGTGACCTGGCAGTACCTGAGTAAATTCAGAGCTTTCACCAGCTCTGAACTTGGAACTGCTGCAGTAAGATGAGAAAGCAAGGAGTATTGGACCTGATAGTTAATTTCATTAGCTGTGTTTTGAATACATGATGCACTCATCTGGCAGACATCAAAGCCAAAGCCAATAACTAAAAAGGACTGGAACAATTAACCAATGGAAAACATGGATATATGCAATATGAAACTAGGTGGTGTAATTGCGAAGAGAGTCAACAGCTAAACAAAAATTACAACTATAAAATAGTAGTATGGTGTTTCCAGCACAGAGAACCTCCTGAATGGCAGGATTCTCCACAATGGGACTCTAATGGGACTCTCCACAATGGGACTCACCTGTGAAGAAGTGATAATACACATAATGCAGTGACAATGTTGCTAAAAAGAAAAAAAATCAATAGGAATTATACACAAAAGGAGGAGAAGACCTTGATTAGATAGACAGAGAAATTGTTCTTCCCATTAAACAGAAAAAAGGGATGAAGAGATTGAGAAGTCTACTTGAACATGTGCTAGATATGCATTTGAACTGTGACCAGCTGAAAGTGGGGCACTCCACAACAAGTCTTGACCATTACCCTTTTGCTTGTACTCTGTCCATGAACATTGCAGAGCTACTGAAACTCTTCCATAGGAAGGAAAGTGCAATGGAATTACCTCATTATGGCTATGGATAAGAACTAGAACATAGTAGAATGGCAGGGCAACAAAGATTTGATTTGAACTTTTAAAAACAAATGACACAGTACTCAAAACAGACAAAGCCATTTAATCTAATGTGACTGTCTCCCCACATCACTATTTTTCAGGCAATGGAAGACAAGGGTCCTGAGGGAATCTGTTAGCAACTGTTGACTATTTAACAAAAGCCCTTGTCTGGAAATAATCAGCTGTAGAAGAGAGAGTAGAGAAGACTGAGTGATGACAAGTAGTCTTAAGAGTAAATGGTTGCCTGGTATTGTTAGCAAGCCAACGTAATTTGGCTACCTGTCCTTAGAAAGAAATTGTGCAAAGACCAAATGAAGTAGGTACTTCAGTGTTTTGGTGAACAATTTTTGACAGTCAGACTATTTCAGTTCAGCACCTTGGGGTTTTTTTTAATTAATTTAAAGGTATAGTAGTAATTTGATTAATTACAGATACATGTGTTTCTATTTGCTGCTGATGGCTATATTTTGCATGCTCTGGCATCAAGTATTTAATGTATAAATAAGTAGACTTTGAATGTCATTTGCACCATCTGTAATGTCACTGTATATCTTATCTCTCTTTTCTTAGAGACCAATAATTCAGTGCCTGACATTACAGAGATTCATCTTAACACTACAGGTAGTGCAAGGTTTTAGAGATATTTTACTGCTATTCTTTTATCTGCTCGGTGCATCTTGCAGCCTTTACTATTTAAATAGTGAGCTGTTCCCACACAGAGAATTGGGAAGCTTATACAAAGAAGATGCTATTTTAACATTTACAGAAGTCTCCAGCAATGATATATGGAGGAAAGAGAAAAATAATTCAGTCTTTCAATATTTCGCTACGTTTGCAAAGTTGGTAAGTTTTTTTCACTGCCAGCTGAATTCTTGAGCTTCTGTGTGGCAGATTTAAACATTAACGACTCTTTAATTTACAAGTAGGCCCAGTTATCTAACATTTTTTTCATGAGATAGTGTGAATCATACAGCATATTGAATAGAACAGGACAAAATAAAAGGTAGATCATTGTTTATCCCACAAAGAAAATATATCTCCAAAACCATCCTGCTCTCTGTACAAATGTAATACCACTATCATCACCATCAACTAGGTATTAAACCCAACTCAGCCCCACATTATCTCCTTAAGTCCATCTAAATATTTCTGGTCGAATCAATTTTCAAGGTAACAAAGTCTTTTTTGTACTTTAAACAGTTGCACCATTTATTCCATAATAATTTTTTTCTTTGAAAATGCTATTTACAAGCTGAGTTTCTTTGCTCTGGGCTGACTGCCACCTCATTTTGCCATACTACATAGAACTCTCCATTTAGATATGGCTATAAATTAGTGTAAATCTCCTGCAAGATTCTGCTACAGCTCTCCACCCAGAAATGCAATCTAATTGACCTCTTCAGCTTCTGAGAAACAGCACACCACTCAAATACTTATAGAATGTATCCTTCATTCAACAGAGATAATTAGTTTCAGTTACTTAAACTGAGCAACTATTTCTCTTCAAAGAGGATATTATACTTGCCTAATTGCATTTAAGTGCTAAATACTGTAAAGGATATTGTTTCCTGAGAATGGCATTTTTGGGGGTCTTTGCTAGTAGAAGGCTAGCTGCCTGTTACGAGGGTTATTAGGAAGCTATGGTTTGAGTAACAAATGAAAGTTCACAGATCACTGAGCACAGGCACATTTTTTCCCCAAGCAAGTCGTGGTGAATCTTCCCCTTACATTTCATATCCTTATCACATGCACTAAGTAAGCATGAAAGGTAAATTGTTGAATTTCTGTTATGTTATGAAATAATGAAAACTGAGCTGAGCTAATCAAGAAGGACACTAGTCTGCAGATTGCTGGAAAAGACCTACTGAGGAATCAGCTCCACCAGCTTTTTTTTTTTTTTTTTTTTTTTTTTTTTTTTTTTTTTTTTTTTTTTTTTCTTTCTTTTTTTCCTCAGTCTTATTTAAAGAGCCCTTTCCACTAACTTGTTCCAGCAAGACATTCACAGTGCAGATGCTGTCATTTCATTCTGGTCAGAATAAAGACATGCTACACAACTTTGCCTTTAATTTTTGGCTAAACAAACAGGCAAACAAACAGTAAATGAAACTAATGGAGAGCTTAATTATAGCTATCCATCAAGTCCTAAATTTGCATCCTTTCAGAATAGCAGGCACTGTCTTTAAATCCAAACGGACTGATGGCAAGATACCAAGTTTAAAATTCTCCCACTGTCATAGGCTGTTTTACTAATTATCCAGATTCCAAGGCAATCATACAACCGTAATCATTCACCTCACGCCTGGAAACATAAGTCTTGTTCTTTTGATGAATATTTATAAGACAGTGTAAAGCAGTCTACTTTCTTTTCCCTTCAGGCAAGACAATTTGGAGTTCATCAATATGTATTACCAAGGACTTTTATAAAAGGCACTTCAAAGGAAATTCATCAGGCATTCTTTTTGTCTTGATTTCTGTTAGATTGATACTTCCTTTTGACAAGTATCAATAAATTATCCTCTGATGGCTAGAAACTTGATGTCTTATTCAGAAACTTCCTCACACAGCAAAGTCTAGTCCTCAAGTTTCAGATGAAATTTTTAGCATCCAGTTTCTAATTTAAGGATAAAAGAGGACAGAGGAAGAAAATGAGGGACAAAATAATCAATGTATTTATATAGTACTTCTATGCCATTTTACTTTCACAGATGACAAGAATTTTCCAGTTACGAATTTCCATGAACTACTTTTCCTGTTACTTTTTCCATTTGACTTCTTACCATACTTGGAATTCCTTAGATGAAAAATTGAAATTTAGTCTCCTGTACCCAGAATGAACAATAAGCAAATTAAAACCAGATTAATGCAGATACACAGTATTGAATGTCAGAATGTTTCTGCCCCAGTTTTTTATTAGTTTTCCTCCTTCAGATGCTGGCAAAAAGTGTCATGCTTCTGGGAAAGAGGATGGGACCTCGAAGTGGAATAGAAAAAAAATACTTTCCTGATTTATATAAAATAAAAATTCTTTAATGCTGTATATTATTTCCTTTCCCCATTTAAAAGTACATATCATCTTTGTGATTATTTATTTGGTCAAACTGATGCATGCACAAGCAATTTATCATGGAATATTCAAAAATATGTAAACTAGTATGTGATGATAAAATACCATTCTTTGCAGAAATGGAGAAAATAAGGTGGAGGAAACCATAGCTTAGTATTATTTTGTTTTATCTTTTTAATAAGAAATGGAATTATTGTAAGAATACCTTAAGATGTGTGCATGTGAATTTCAATTCTAGCTTTAAAAGTAAGGCAGTTGTTTTCACAAGTAAAAGTCAAGTCACCAGACATACTCTATATTGGGCCCACATACCATAATAAGGCTGCCCTATGTTCCTTAACAAAAGCAGCAGCCTGAAGGTTTTGCCATTTCAGTCTTCAATGAAGTGCATGTAGCAAGTCCCCACTTCTGTTGTGACTGGTGATATGCTTGTATAACTAAAGAAAAAATTTTGAAATATGATTTCTTGTCAGCACACAATCCACATCAGAGACTCTAGTTTGTGTGTGTACTGGAAGAGCTGAGGGATGATGGTCTTTATGCTCCTAGAACTAATCTACTCTGATGAGCACTTCAAAATTTTATGCCTTTTCCTGAAAAGTTCTAAAGAAACCTGGAGAAAATTAGTTCCTCTCTATGGCTGTTGATTAGAAAAGTGTAGTAAAATTGACTTGAGAACTAACAAATATTGATTCAGAATTTAGATTTAATTTATTTGAATCAAGATGCAAATCACACAAGGGACATTCTGAACCTGAAAAGATGCCAATTTTTGCTTGACAAGAAAGACTTACATTTCAGAAAGGCACATATAGCAAAAGACTTGAAGAAGGAACTGGCACAGAGCAGCAAATAAATAGAGATGTCCTCAAAATTAACTGACAAGCTTTTCTTTACTGGATTTGACATTTGCTTGAAACTTTCTTTTTATATTCTGTGGGTACAGAGAGCTTGAAAATCTACTGAAGGTGTTAAGAACCTCAGTTACGGAATATGAAAAAAAATGCAGACTGCATTTGTTGTCATGAGCAATATTATATGAGATTGAGCTAATTTCTGTAAATCTAGAAAGTAAAGTAACTTGATAAAAGAAGATAATAGAAACTCTGATGGCTAATACTTATCAATTATACAGTGCTTAAACAGAAAAAAAGTTACATTCTATGGCATATGAACAAGGTTTACTACCACAAATTGGCTAGATGCTGTGCCTTGATCTCAGCTAAATTGGATTGTTTACCAATGGAAACAAGGGAGACAATTTTCACAGTACTTCTCTAAAGAAAAAAACCCTTTGTTTTCCTCATAAATATATTCTTTGTGTCACATGAAGTGCTTAATGTTTAGATTTGAAAAGCTGGTTATTCTGGACGTCTAATTAGAATAACTCACTGTCTAAATAATTGTACTTAATGTGTTGCTCTGAATAAATATTTAATATGCTACCTCAGGTGTTCCTGTCTTATGATTTTGATATCTATTTCCTGATTACAGCAGAGCAGTTGTAATGTGCCATGGCCAGTACGATTCCTAAGGAGACGTTCAACACGTATTTTAAAATATTCATGCAAGGTTAAACTGCCAAGACTGGTGAAAATTCAGGATGAAAATAGGGAGCTATCACCTCATGATACTTCTGTTAAATGGGTGCATATTAATATATGGATGAGACTTCCCTGGGGCTTAGTTTATGACAGGCAACATTTCTTTCAAGCCTTGATTAGAAAAAATAAAAATAAAATAATAACAATAAAAAACCACAAAACTAAATCAACCAACCAACAACAACAACAACAAAAAAACACACCCCCCCCCAAAAGCAAACAAATTGGCAAGTTGGGGAATGACATGATAGTCAAACTCCTGAGATATTATCTTCCTGAACTTCTGATGCTCCTGTTATCATGTTTTTAGTTCAAACCAAAGTTTTAAGATTAACAATAAGAAACAGCATCCTTGAGTGACCCTTGAATGAAAACACATATGCAGTAAGTCCTACATCTTGATGCTCCTTTTCCCATGTAATTCTCTTTCTTTGGCATCGTGATTTTTACATTCCATTTGACACATTCCACTTCAGTTGTCAGTGTAGAAGATTTCTGTTTGCTCCTGGTTCTGTATCTACAGAGCAGGACATGTTTCAGTGCCTGACTCCAGGAGTGATACCATTCCATCCTGAGGTCAAATTTAAACCTGTCAAATATTTCTACTTCATGAACAATTTTTGTGAAGAATACTTTTATTTCTTTCATTGAGACAACTCTGAGCCTGATGGGGTGGGGACTGAAGGTTTTTCTTGCTTGGTATTTTTCCTTTGAATGGTTTACACACTTACTGTGTAAATTAATTTTGACTTGTAGGCTTTGACGCTACCCTCTCCATCCACCACGTATGGATCTAGTGAGCCTACCTGAGCCCTGGCAGATGAACACAAAAAACTTAAATGCAATTATGCTGAATATAGCTATATTTGCATCCTCTTGTGAATTTAGCCAGGTGTGTCATAAGAGGTCCTGCAACAGAAAGAAAATACTGAGAAAGTAGCGGTATCTATAATACACATTAATCTCAAAAATAAAGATGAAAGCATGTTTTATTTATCAAATCTATAAAGGTGTTGTCCTGCTATTTAGGACTTCCAACAGAGTACACTCCAGATGGTATAAATAACTTCCCCACCAAAAATAAAAAAAAAAGGTTGAACAAGATCTGGCCACCATCACAGCTCTAAAACCACTTGCTTGTAAAACTTTAAAATCATAGTACATACAGCTATAAATTTGCTGATTTTTACACTTGAGATTCTACACTTAAGAGTATGCAAGGACAGTAAGCGTACTGGATCAAATACTATTTAAAAAATTGTTTCAGGTTGTTTCTTTAAAGATCTGCAGAGAGCAAAATAAATATGTCCTGAATATAAAATTTAGTGATAAATAACATTCCTTCATTAGTCATGTTCTCTTGACCAAGATGAACATAGAAAACATAAGTAGAATTATGAGAATTTGGAAAACAATTAAGTAGAAGCCTACCTTTCTCTACCAAAGGGTTTGTATTTCGTATTTCTTTTAATATTATACTTTAGAGCCACTGCATAAGCAACTTGAACATCCAGAAAATAAACAGCAGGAGAAGACAAAAACATGTAAATTATTTTATGCCACTTTGCCTTCCACTGGAACTCTTAAAAGCACACTAATTCTAAATTGCCTGATGTAGGTGACTTATGGTAAATACCAGGGCACTTTGTATCAACCTGAACAGTTTCTTCTGTTACACATAAGGACAAGAAAAAAAGATCTGAACCATTTTGCTTGCAAAATGAGACGTGGTTTTCAAATTAAGCTTAGGGTTGTTGGTTTTTTTACATTTATCAAAATAGGAAATAGAAGGCATGTGAACCTGTGGGACTGAGTGGGTGTAACCATTTATGTATGGCATGGAGAGAAAGAGACTACAGTTCTGTTTTGGAAATTTTGCCATGAAAACCTTTTTCATAAATTTCTGGAAATATATCCAATCTTTTCCCACCAGATTATAAAAGTTTGGCCAGCTCTCTAAACCATCAGATTTTCATGTCTGTCCTCTGTCATTGACATCAGTATTACAGACACTGGTACTTAATTACTAAAAAGCAGTACAAGCTATTACCTTTCCCTTTGCAAGATAAGAGATACCTGCTGTGTTCTCATCCACACAGAGATGAATTTCCTCCTCAGAAATAGCAGAAATTCCCTCCTCTCAAGGGGTATTTTGCTCCATGACAATTTTTGATCCATGAATTCAGTTTTGAGCTATATTATTCCAAGCGATGTCTGAGGAAGATTCAAAATGCACTTATAACTGCTAAAAGAAAAATGGAGATCCTAAGTTCGTTTTTCACATTTTATAGTACTTATATTATTTTTAAGTTCATGGGTATGTGATGGGCCATTGTGCCACATGTAGAGAATGAACAGCTCTGAGCTCTATAGTCTCACAGAGGAACAAATGGAGATACTCAGGACATTTAAAAAGCCATAATACTCAATGTCTTTATATTTGCACTTCCAGGTGCAATGCTACTGTATGGCAATGTTAGAAAACATGGCAGAATATCAACTGTCACAGAAGTTTGACAAGGTTTTTGCATATTTCTTAAGCTTATTTGAATAGAGTCAGGATATTTCAATGCTGTTATTGACAGCAAAATAATAGAATTATGTAAAGGGGCTCTAGGACCCCGTATATGAGAGAACTGTGCCTGTTTAGTCTGAAGAAGGAAAGGCTCAGAGGAATCCTGCCAATGTATTAAATATTTTGGACCTGACAGGGAAGATTTGGTGTCAAATGAGCTGTCAGGATCAAGAAGCATTAAACTGTACTGTATTTTATGCTTCAGAACAATTTTGTGAATAATATTCACTTATAGGTGCTTGCATGTAAAATACAATGAAAGATCCATGTCCAGCTCAATGCAAAATGTTTTGTGAGCAAAAAGCTGAGTAGAAAAACATTCCATGAAGTGTTAGAAGCTTTTATTTCTCTAGTATCTACAGATCCCAAAGAATGAGCTCAAAACCTATATTCTATTATATGTTGTTTCATTAAATTTATTTTTATATTAGTTATAGGTATTGTTAGAATTCCCTTATAGCCCATCAAGCACTGGTCATCATCTATTTGTTTCTTCTTAATGTTGAGTTTTAGGGGCTTCGATTGCTTTAGATTTTTTTTTAGTTCCTCTCTCCCACTCCCCAAATCACCTAGACACATATAGGACATAATATCAGAAGAATAATGGTCAAAGTAACACGCTTTGCACAAGCAATGAATGATAAGGTCTGCAATTTAGGTTATTTAGGAAGTTTATTCTACAAAACCAGCATACAGGAGAGGGTTAGGTTTTAGGGTTTTTTTGCCAAAGAGCTGCCCTGTTTGCCCTATCTGCTGAATCAGTAAAGCAGATTTGTACCTTGTGACCTTCCTTTTTGAGTTCCAGTTGGAGCTGTAGATATTTTAAATCCTGAACTGCAATATGGGTTAGGGAGTTGAATAGAGAGCAAAGATATATCTGTCATCTGTCACACTGCTGAAAAGACAAACTGTAGTATTCTTTACTAGTGACTGCCCAGCTCAGAGGTAGCTGAGGGAAGAATAAATAATGGGCTCATCTTCTGGATCTGTTAGCATGGCAAAGAGTTTCCCAAGGAACCAGAGAGGTGAGCTGTTGTTATCAACAACTACTGCTCCAGTTCTGGTGCTTGGACTTAACTCTTTTAAGGATATCTAAGCTTGTGGTCTGGTATGAGGTAATATAGAAAATAACATGTGAATAAACATTTAGAAATATAATAATATGTAATTTACTATGTATGAGGAAGTACAAGCATACATTGTAATTTTAGGAAGACAGACAAGATAAGAAGATTCAGGAAAAAAAAAAAAAAAAAGAAGCCAAATTTGTCACAAGATATTAAAAATCCAGATTAATTGCAAATGAGCCTTCTGATTTCTAATGACTCTCAAGAGTGTCCTTCATGGTGTTGTGATCTTACCAGGAGTGGGATTGTCACGCCAATATGCGTGTAGTTGTACAAACTGCAGCTGGGTTATGTGTCATTTAGAAATTGCATGCAAATGCAATCCATAGAAAACATTTAACTCTTCAGCATCCTACATTAAAGAAGTGATCATCTGACTACCTGCAATGAGACAAAAAGCTCATGAGCCTGCTACGATAAGATTCTTATGACAACAGCAGAAATCTGGGGAGAGATCTTGCATCTCATATTAACTGTTATGTAAGAAACTGGCCAGGCAGATTTCAAAGTTTCCTCCCTCTCCAGAAGGAAATTGGAGACCTGATCATGCAGGATACTGAAAAGGCAGAGGCACTCAATTTTTTTGCCTCAGTCTTCACTGGCAAGGGCTCTATTCACATCATGCAAGTTCCAGAATGAAAATGCAGGGACTGCAAAAAGGCAGACTAACCCACTGTAGGCAAAAAGCAGGGTTGAGCCTGTCTAATGAAGCTGACAATGTACAAGTCTATGGGACCTGAAAAGATCCATCACTGGCTCCTGAGGGACCTGGTGGATGAAGCTGCAAAGCCACTTTCCATCGTATTTTAAGAGTTATAGCAGTCTAGTGAAGTTTATACTGACTGTAAAAGGGGAAAGGATACCTCAGTTTTGAAAACAGGAAAACAAGACAGACCCAAGGAATTACAGGCCGCTCATTCTCACCCCTGTGCCCAGCAAAATCATGGAGCAGATCTTCATGAACATACTGCCAAAGCATGTAGAAGCGGTTGGTGGCAATCAACATGGCTTTACCAAGAGAAAAATGTTCTTGAATAATTTGGTGGCTTCTTACAACAGAGTCATGGCGTTGGTGGATAAACAGAGAGCAACTGGCATTATCTACCTGGACTTGTGTAAATCATTCAATGCTGTCCTCCACAACATTCTGATCTCTAAACTGGAAAGATATGGATTTGATGGATGGACCACTCACTGGATAAGTAAAAGCCTGGCTGGTCACACTCAAAGAGTGGTGGTTGATAGCTCAATGTCCAAATGCGACAAGTGGCATTTTTCAAGCGTCAGTTCTGTGAATGGTGCTGTTTAACATTTTTGTTGGCAACACAGACAGTGGAATTGAGTGCACCCTCAGCAAACTTGCTGATGACACCAAGCTGTGTGGTGTGGTTCACACACTGGAGGGGAGGCCATCCAGAAGGACATTTTGAAGTTTGAGAGGTGAGTCTGTGCCTACCTCATGAAGTTCAACAAGGCCAAGGCCTGGGTCAGGGCAAACTCAAACACAATTGCACGTTGGTTGGAGAAGGTATTGAGAGCCAGCCCTACAGTGAAGAACTTGGAGGTGTTGGTTGATGAGCAGGTTCAACATGAGCTGGCAATGTGCCACTTGCAGCCCAGAACTGTATCCTGGGCTGCACCAAAAAAAAACCAAAACATGGTCAGCAGGTCAAGAGAGGTGATTCTCGCCCTCTATTTTCCTTGTGTGAGACCCTACCTGGAGTACCAAAAGGTACTTGTGCCGAAAGGGAAGCTGGTGGGGAAGACTACTGGTCTGGCTGAACAGGGAGACTTTGAAAGAAATTAGGGTTAAGAAGAGGACCTACTGATTGTAGAAAAAAGGGGTAACTACTCAGGAGGGATTTAGGAATATAGTTAGGTCATGTAGAAAAAAAATTAGAGAGACAAAGGCACAACTTGAACTGAATTTCGCCACCTCTGTGAAGGATAAAAAAAAGTCCTTCTACAGATACATCAATAGCAAAAGGAGGGGCAAGGAAAACCTCCATTCTTTATTGGACATGGGCGGGAATATAGCAGTCAAAGATGAAGAAAAGGCTGAGGTATTTAACACCTTATTTGCCTCAGTTTTCAACAGTAAGACAGGTTATCCTGGTGATCCGTCTGGTGGATGAGGGGACGGCTGTGGATGTGGTCTACCTGGATTTCAGCAAGGCCTTTGACACCGTCTCCCACAGCATTCTCCTGAAAAAGCTGTCAGCCCACAGCTTGGACAGGAGCACCCTGTGCTGGGTTAGGAACTGGCTGGAGGGCCGGGCCCAGAGAGTGGTGCTGAACGGGGCTGCATCCAGTTGGTGGCCGGTCACCAGTGGTGTCCCCCAGGGATCAGTGCTGGGCCCAGTTCTGTTTAATATCTTCATTGATGATTTAGATGAGGGGATTGAGTCCAAAATTAGCAAATTTGCAGATGACACTAAGCTGGGGGGAGTGTGGAACAGCTGGAAGGCAGGAGGGCTCTGCAGAGGGACCTGGACAGACTGGAGAGCTGGGATGATTCCAGTGGGATGAGGTTCAACACGGCCAAGTGCCGGGTCCTGCACTTTGGCCACAACAACCCCATGGGGAGCTCCAGCCTGGGCACAGAGTGGCTGGAGAGCAGCCAGACAGAGAGGGACCTGGGAGTCTGGATTGACAGGAAGCTGAACATGAGCCAGCAGTGTGCCCAGGTGGCCAAGAAGGCCAATGGCATCCTGGCCTGTATCAGGAACAGCGTGGCCAGCAGGTCCAAGGAAGTGATTCTGCCCCTGTACTCAGCGCTGGTGAGGCCACACCTCGAGTACTGTGTCCAGTTCTGGGCCCCTCCGTTCAGGAAGGAGATTGAGGTCCTGGAGCAGGTCCAAAGGAGGGCAACCAGGCTGGTGAAGGGACTCGAGCACAGATCCTATGAGGAGAGGCTGAGGGAGCTGGGGCTGTTCAGCCTGGAGAAGAGGAGGCTCAGGGGAGACCTCATCACTCTCTACAACTCCCTGAAAGGAGGGTGTAGCCAGGTGGGGGTTGGTCTCTTTTCCCAGGCAACTCTCAGCAAGACAAGAGGGCATGGTCTCAAGTTGTGCCAGGGGAGGTTTAGGTTAGATATTAGAAAGAATTTCCTTATGGAGAGGGTAATTTGGCATTGGAATGGGCTGCCCCGGGAGGTGGTGGATTCTCCGTCCCGGGAGATATTTAAAAAGAGACTGGATGTGGCACTCAGTGCCATAGTCTAGTAACTGCAGTGGTAGTGGTTTAAGGGTTACTTGATCTCTGAGGTCCCTTCCAACCCAGACAATTCTATGATTCTACTATGTGCAGTTCTGGAGTTCCCAACACAAGGAAGACATGGACATTATTGGGGTAAGTTTAGAGGAGAGCTGGATCACCTCTTCTATGAAGACAGACTGAGAAAATTGGGGTTATTTAGCCTGCAGAAGAGGAGGTTCCAAGGAGACCTTACTGTGGTGTTCCAGGGGCCATACAAGAACACTGGGGGAGGGGGGGGTCATGTGGTGACAGGACAAGAGGTAATGGATGTTAAGCAGAGGGGAGTAGATTTAGGTTAGACTTTAGAACAAAAATCTTTAGTATGTGGGTGGTGAGACACTGAAACAGGTCAGCCGGGGAAATTGCGGATGCCTCATCCCCAGAAGCATTCAAGGCCAGGTTGGATGTGGCTTTGAGCAACCTGGTCTAGTGGGAGGTGTCCCTACCCATGACAGGAGGGTTGGAACTAGACGATCTTTAAAGTTCCCTTCCAACCCAAACTCTTCTGTGATTCTCTGAGTATTCACAACACGTCAGAGTGTAAAACACTGTTATGTTAGTTGTGTATTAGTTCACAGAATCACAGAATGTTAAGGATTGGAAGGGACCTAGAGTCAACCCCCCTGACAGAGTAGGATCAACGAATGTAGAGTAGTGTTTTGAAAACTGTAGAAGAGCCAAAGAATCCTTGCTTCCTTCATGTTCCAGCTACACTTTATACTTAGCAAAAAAATAACCTTACTTATTTCTTGACGCATCTGAGCATAAAAAGCATTCTTATACATTTTTAAAATATCATTGAAACAAAAAGATATCCAGAAAAGCCTTCTAGTTTTTCATATATAGATTAGCAAGCAACAAAGTAGAGCAAGAGAGAGAAGGTCAAATGCACTGTGACCAGTGTGGAGTTACAGGTGGAAAGCGAAAACACTGTTCACTGACACACTTCTGATTTTTGGCTCTAGTATTTTATGTTTGTGATAAAGGAACACAAATAGGAGAAAGCAACCTCCTTCTGCCCCTGAAAAAAAAAAATAAATAACAAAAGTGTGGGGGTCTTTTAAAAGTTTCATTCAGTGAGGATGTTTGTCCTCTTAATCAAGCTTGCCTCTGACCTGCAGATCAAATAAACTGAGAAGCCTGTCTTCAATATCTGCATTTATAACCTCCTGCTTTTTTGTGTACTCTGAATAGATCTACACTTTAAGGGATTCCAGGTATGCATTTTCAAGTAGATAATCCATAATTTTATTTTTTAGGGAGCCTCAGCTTTTCTGTGCCAAACAGGAATACAGCGAAATTTATCCTGTCATTGAATACAATGTATCTACTTCTTAATGCTTTTATCCTTTGGACCTGTAAGAATTATGAGGACAATATATTATAAAACAAGTAAATCCATATATATGCCTGAAACTAAAAGTAAAGCAAATTACTCTTACCTTAAATTGTATGTTATTTTATTCTTGGGGGGGTTTAATAATGTTTGTTTGGGTTATTCAATTTTCTTTGTCATAGTTATACCAGGAAGATACAAAGAATGCTGAGGTACCTTGAAAATACAGTTAAGCTTCCTGAGAAGGAAAATTACTACGTGATATACCTGGTGTATTAATTATGCACTAGTCCAATGATTGATAACATTGTGGAGTGGGAATTGCTCCCAACTCTCTCCCCTTTGAGATTCTGCCATAAACTTATCATTAAAGCACCTGCATCCTCACACAGGCATTCAATGATACCATCACTGTTTTTCATCTTCCTGTAATTTTGGGAACATGCTGCATGCTCTCCAAGGTGCAAGAAGGACAGGTTGTACCCATTAACCTTTCCACACAATGACTGTTCATTGCATCCAGCAGTCTGACAGAAGCCCAGTCAGCTACTGGATAGGACCAAGGAACAAAATGTGTGTGTTTTGTACAGCATATGCTATCAGCTAACAACCTGAAAGTCATCTTCCACGTGGAGTGAACTTAGAGTGAACAAATTAAAGCTCATGTAGTAAATAAATCATTACGATAACGTCTGCTAGTGTTTGCTAAAGGAATATGGGAACCTTGGAGAGTGAAACATGAGAATTTTAAGGGCTGTCTCAGTGACAAACTGTATGAAGTAGACAGATATAAGGAAAATATCTTGTAGTGGTGAATTTTTCATTAGAAGTCAATAGACTCCACAAAGCTGTCAAATGTTAACTAGCTTACCTTCTGCTCTTTGCAGAAAGGTTAATGGATACAGCACATTTGCTAATGTGACACTGGAAAACAAAGCATGACAAATGGTATGCCCTTGTATTTGTGTTGCCCCCTTTTTAAATTTTTTAATTATTGCTTTGTTTTTAGTTCTACAATATATGTAAAAGTGGCTAGAGTGAGAATTGGTACCAGGGCTGCTTGAAAAGCCTTACCCAAGTACAAAATATGGCATATGACCATAATAGAGGCCCAAGAGACAGATTTTTCCCAAGACTAAGCATGGATGTAGTGAGGAAGGCCCTTGTCCACTGCCCCCTCAGCTCTCCTGAACTTGAGCAGATTATGTTCTTTTTCCTTTACTTCGTCTATTTAAATGGGAGCTTGCAGGTCAGAGACTGTGTCCAGCAGTCTCATGTAGCACAATGAAGTTTTGATTCTTGTTGAGTCTTCTAGGCATGAGTATAATGCAAATAATTCATTAAAATTACATGAGTGTTGTGAGAAAAGCATGTGTACATGATTAGCATATGTCATTTTGATGTAGGTGGAGACAGAACATGAAAGACTCCAGCAAACATTCTTTTCCTTAATCACATCAGTTCCATGTAGTATGTTAATATTTTCTGTGAAGTGTTACACTCCAAGTCTGCCACCACATATTTAACTCATTTTGGGAACACTTCTGAATTTCTAACATAATATTCAGTACAAGCTTTGTCTGAAATGAGTGAGACTAAGCTTCCAAATTTTTTTTCTGCATTCTTTATCACTACTATAAATTGTTCTTTAAATGTCACTGGACTTAGGACTTCTAAATAAATAAATTTAAGAACTAGATATTAGCTGGCATATTTTCCCAGATGCACAATCTTGTTCAAGAATACGATGAATGGTTCCTGCAAAACATAAGGTTTCCACCAGTCAAAGGGAAAATCCAAAGTGTCCTAGGAAACTGAACCAGATAATGTGACTGCCAAAAACCTCCATCAAACTTTGAGAAAAATCACCTATGTTGGGTGGGTGGGGTCACTTATGCATTTCTCACTTGCCCAAATATCTACAGATATACTATTGAATTACTTCTATTTCATCTGTTGTCTATCTGCAGAGAGACAGACACCAGAAAAATAAAATTTTTGGACATGTTTGATGTCTTGAGAAAAATTTAACGGCCTGTGATCTTCAGGTAAGACTAGATGGTCTTCTGTGACCTGAAACTATAAAATTATGAGTAAAATCACTCATGTTTTGCACATTTTAATCTGATGATTTAAGATATATGTGATCAATATTTCCACATGGAAAACTCTCAGGTCAGACTCTCAAGTCACAAATAGAAGAATTCAAATTAAAAAGTGAGAGTCACAGTCATGCAAAATCTGTTTGGGATTGCTTTTTTTCCATCTTTTAAAGCACAAGAACCTTCATTGGACACTAGACAGCTATTTGCACAAATTTCAGAAATCTTTACAGTTGTGCTTTATTAAAAAAAATAAGTCCTGAGGTTAGGTAAACTTCAAAAAGACTTCAAGACAGTATTTAGCCATACAGTGCTCCATTAATTTAATTGCAAGTTTTTATAATGATTTTTAATAGAAATCAGAAACTATTTGTTAGAAAGGTTTACAAATTGTGGTTAAGAGGAACCTGTATTTGCTGAAATACTTGTAAGTGTTGTTTTGTGTCCTTTTCAGGAAACTTAATTTACGAACTCACTAACAGTTTCAATCTTGATTTCAGTGGGAAAAAGAGGACACTTTGTATGTTCAACTTGTGAAATATATGGTAAGGTTACAGGAAAGCAATACCGAAAGAAACTCAATGCTTTTAAGAGTCTAAATGCAACTATGAATGCACCATAATCTAAGGAGGAGTTTATAAGATAGGTAGACATAATTAAACAAAACCAGATGAAAACATTAGAGAAAAGCTGTAGGACCATATACTTTTCATGAAATTTTCTGATAGTCTTAGAAATATAATAGTCTATATAGATAGATAGATAGATAGAAATAGATAGATATTCTGATAGTCTATAGAAAATAAGGAAGAGATTATAGAAAATAAAGAGGAAAAGGAGGCGTTTGCTCTGCTGGCATGAAATAAAGCTGAAAGTGGAAACCCAAGAACTACAGAGGCAGAGAAATTTTGATGGAAAGCCTGAAAGTGCTACACTGCTTAGCTATCCCTAGAAAAAACAGTTTAGAATTATTAGCACAGGAATGATCAGTGTAATGGGCATCTGTAATACTATCAGGCAAATTAATTCCAGACAATCTTTAAAATCTATCAGTTTCAGAATGTTATTGATACTTCTAAAATTAAGGAAATGCACTGCAAAACTAACTTTCAACAAGCCTGAAATCCTCACCATATGCTAAACTTCAGAGTCCTGTACCAGTGTGGTGCCCAGCCACCATGGGACAACTGTGATAGAAAATTTTTTTCACTAAGATAGAAGAAGTTGAGAGCCCAAACAGCTGAAATGAAAAGCACATGCAAAATAAAGGTTATAGGAACTCATTTACTTGTTTGTCTTCACGTTGCAGCTTTAGACAGGCTTAAGCAGTGCTTTTCACTAGCTAAAACTTGACATTTCAGATCCCTCGTTATCTGTTTTGTTTGCCTACATGCTAGTTTATAATGTGAAAGTCAGAACTTATTCCGCAGTGTAGATATGCATCCTGAGATAAGAAATGAGAAGTATTTCAGCTTTTGGAGGTACAAGAGCTTTCACCTTCTCCTGCTCTCCAAATTAAAGAAGTTCCCATAGAAATCAAGTTTTTCAATACTTTAAATACTTTTTCTTGGAATTTCTGGGACTATTCTTCCCTCCTGGTTCAGATTTCTTCCTTTTAAGTGTCTTTTCCTCTTCTGTCTCCACTGCAGACCTTCTTTCTGAGAAATGCAGTCGTATTTCCTTTACTCTGCACTTTACATCCCTCCTGCCTTTACCTAGCTACTCTGATAATTACCCAAGCTATAAAACAGATATTTCATAATATCTTCTGATCTCAATAAAAATTATCAAATGATCTCTCATTATCTGTCCTCCAGGTCTTGTAGTGTCTTCCTCTCCTGACATAGTTTCTGTGCATTAGATGCTTGCATACTCTCGAACACTTCTCATTGTAAGGGAAGCAAATAAAAGATCAGTGCAGACATTATCTAAGGAGCTAGTTTGAGGCTTAGAGTAATACAGAGGTAAAATAGAAACTGTGACCTCCTTAGAACTTGATCTCTTATACTTCAATTAAAGCCTTTAGCCTAAAAATGTAACAATATCAACAACAAAAGGAAAATTGAGAGTTTATTTGTAAGGCAATTCATAGAGCAGGTCTCAGAGTTAAATTTGGGGTAACAGCTTTTTTCTTTGAAAGTACAATTTGTTTTGTTTGATTTATTCTCAAAATTACCAGCATGCACCAGACAGTGAAATGAGTTCATTAAGTGCTGAAAAGCATACTGGAAACAGTGTGACCTAAAGAGTAGGACCAGAAAGAGATATAACCTATTGGTGTCTGTAACTTTCTCCTGCTCTGTGGTTTTTAAAAGACATAAAATGCAATTTCAGGAACAAATAGTTGAGTGTTTAAACTGAAGTATATGTTGCATTAGGAGAAAGACAAGAACAAAGAATAAATATGGCAATCCCCATAGAAAACAATGTAGGAATGTGCCTCTGTTCCAAATAATAGAGATTTCTTTGTGTCTAATTTCCCTGAATAACGTTATGCAGTTGGGGTGTTTTATTATCATTATTATTATTATTATTTTTCCCTCTAAAGCAAGACTCGAGCTGAAAATTACACAGGAGGGACTCAATTTGAATACTCCCATACTGAGGAATGTACACAGCCAAGACAAGCTGCAAACCTGCCTTACAGTAGAACATAATTTCACAGGCATGGGCACAGCATGATAAAACATTTTTCTCTTTTACTATTTTACTGTCAGAGCTTAAAACTGTCCATCATTGGAGTTAATAAGGTAAGGCTACTGGGTTATTTGAGCACCATTTAAATTTACATCATTCTTCCACATTTGTGCCCACTGAGTTTTTCAGTTGTGAACTTTTGGCCTTACACATAAAAGCAGTATTGACTCAAAATTGACTAATAGCTTTTTACTACATTTATTCTTTTGTTTGATTTGTTTTGGTTTGTTTTTTTACTTAAGTCAGGAACAAAAGCTTTTCTTTCTTTATGCAACTAGCAGATACATTCATCTTTGTTCTGTTTCTTTTTTCAGTGTGAAAAAGAAACCTGCTTCCTTTCTGAAGGCAGACTTTTACATTCAAGTGTAAATATTTTAAGTTTTTAAAATTTCATCATAAATGTTCACGATACATTGCTAAGAATGAAAAAGTATCATTTCTTTATCAGATAAATGGAACAGCAAGTCATGAATGCATTTAAAACTGGAAAGAAAAAAATTCTTGCTTCTCTTCATATCACTCATGTTTTCACAAGATCTCTACCCACATATATCATCTACATTTATTTTATTAATAATAAGTGACATAAAATTTAATTTTAAAGTGCTAACCAAAGATTTTTCTTCTCTGGACCCAAAAGGATTATAGCCTTATGATCTCAATTTCAAATAGAATTTCTGCTTGGGACTTACTTGCATGCTATTGCCTATATGTAAGTCTGCACCACTACTTTTCCTGCACTGATGCATGCTCACACAATATAAAAATTAGAATTAGAGATTTAAATTCTGCCAGAGCTGTTATATATACATGGGAAATAATGTTCCTCAAAGGTTTACACAGTAAAAAAATATGGGCTGGTTTTCATGGAAACCATATTCCTGCCTAATTTCAAATCTCTGCTTTGGAGAGCAATGTCTTTTAAATAAAAGTTTCCAGATTTTTTTCATCTGACGAAACAAATATTTATTTTCCTTTATGTGCCACGAAACATCTGGCTCAATTTTTCATTGAAGTGTTCTGAAGAACGCTCACTCTGAAGTACAGCTAACCAGGAAAATTATTAACCTAGCTCTTAAAGTTCACTGAAGTAATAGGTTACTGAAAACAAAATAGCCTGAAGAGGCATAAAACACTTCATGAGAAGAGTAACATGTAACATGTCAGTAATAATGGAATGTTATCCATATTTGAATCTCTTGAATAAAATCAGAAGAGTATTCCCATTGAGAAAATTTTGGTATTTAGAAGAAAAGGAAGATTGATACTACAAAAAATTTTTACCACTTTTCAAAGTTGATTTCAGTCAATTTAATGTGTTTGAGACTTGAGCTGTAATTAATGACACGACATCAACATCTTTTGACAAACTGTGCTCTTGCTCTTATGGTAGCATGACCATTCTCATCTTGAAGAAACACAGAAGGAAGTTCAGAGCATGGAAGAGACTTTGTCTTAATTAAGAATGAACACTCTGCTAGATTATTTCAAGTAAATCTTTCCTTTATTCCTGTCAATCTTTGTTCTCCCTTTTAAATTTGGTACTTTGATTTCTAAGCTTGAAACTAGTATGCAATTTCAGATAAACCCTCTTCTGTTGACTGGTAATATATTAATTTCTAATATGACTGTAGATCTAACAAAAGTTATTCTTTGCTAACACACAAAAAGAGAAAGAAAAAAAGAAAAATCAGCTTTTTCTGTATAATTCAACATACCAAGTGGAAAACAATGTGGTCAGCTAATATACCTAACATCTGTTAAAAAAATAAGTACTCAGATAAAACTTTCCTGCCTGTCAACGCTGATGTTTCATTGCCATGGAAACTCTTGTTTCCAACAATCTGATGGCAATGTTTACAGGTGTTGCATAATGTTATTGACAAGAACAGTGTTGTTTATGTAAGCAAAATCACTGTATGCAAAACAGTCTCCTATCTACATGTGCTTGCTCATGCAGCATGTGCCTGTTTACTGGAGGCTACAGTACTTGATCCATAACTATCAGCATTCAGCTGGCAACTTGATTTGGAAAATATATCCTGAAAATAGCTTCATTTCACATATATTACTTTCTGACTGCTGCTGTGATTGCTCAGCCAGAGTCCAACTGTGGGGATGTTAAAACTATTCATCAGACATGAATATTCATCAGAGTGATATTCTTATTTTCCTACACACCACTGGGATGGCAGACACAACAGCTAGGTGAGAGGTGTGAAAAAACCCTCCAGCTCTCTTAAAAAGCAAAATCACACACACACACACCCAGGTACATCAGGATGCCCACTGAATTATGCCTGTGTTCTCAAAAGGCAATACTTTCTGTGTCCTCCTGATGCAGCTGTATTCAATGTGCTATTTGTCATATCAGGGGATCAGTCTGAAAGAAAATGCCAGTTGCAAATAATTACAAAATCGAGACTCAAGCTCCCTAATGCCTGAGCTCAGTTTAAAATCATGAAGGGTTTTTTAAAGGAATTATTTATACTCGCTTTTACAGACTCAAATCTTTAGGGACTAAATGACAAATCAAAACATGCTGGTTTTAAATAGAGCCTGAGACTGACAAGTAATCAGAGGACCCAGAGCTTCAAAAAAAGCCAATAAAACACAAAGACTTGTAAAACCAAAGCTAAAATGGTGAAAATGCTTTGCTATAAATGTTCATTGACTTCAGCAGGAATGGGATTTAGGCCCAACCACAAAGAAAGGCATATGATCTCAAAAGTCAGCTCTGCAACCCTTACAGATTTCGTACCACGTATCCTGTTGAGTTCAAAAGATGACATAGTGGGAAAACCGTACATCTTGCATTCTGAATAAAAAAACACAGGGTGAGGCTTAGTGCTTCCAGCAGTGCAGTTCCTGACACCGCATCACGCATGACGTCCCTCAAGGCTGAGTCCTGGCACCAGATCCACACTTGGCATAAGCCAGTACAACACTATTGATTTTTGTGGAGCTACAGTATTTGACTTCTACTAGAGATAAGGTCCATTAACTTCCTTTTGTCTCTAGAGCATCTTCCCATAGTTTTGCTGTGACACATATTCATATGGTAATGGAGCTATTACAAAAATCATTGCCTCTCAATATTCTATGAGAATAAAATCCACTCTTGGGCAGAACTGCTGTGCACAGCCTGTACTCCATTTGTGTCCTAGGTATCTTTTTCTATACAAGCCCTGTATAAGACTTTTCTTTAAGATAGGATTTAGCACCTATTGAATATTTGATGAGAAAAAAACCCCAAACAAACAAGCAAACAAACAAGCCTGGCATAAAGCATTTTCCTAGTGTTACTTGGAATGAATGCAACAAAACAGCACTGCTTTAACAACAATGTGCTAATGTAATTCTTTTTCAAAGTTTTTGCTTCAGAAACACAGATCTGATATTGGAGCAAAAATTTGTGTACCTGGTTCTATTAGCATGAATTAAAAGGGGTATAAAATAAAATAACAGTTTCAGTTAAAAAAAATTTAGTCTTTTTCAAAAGAATATAAAATAGAGTCCTAAAATTACCAGGCTTTATTTGGTCTTTGCTCGACAGGATAGCTTTACTTGTTCTGTAACTCCACAGCTACCATTACAGTAATTTACTTTCTGGCATTACTATATTTTTCTAAAACATCCCATAAAGATCCATGCCACTTTATAGAGTTAACAGTATTATCACTGATAATTCATAGATATTCTGTTAAACTCTACATTCCTGCTTATAAAAGGAAACTATTAGGGTAAAACACCTACAAGGATAGATGAGATATTTTTACTTTCTGTACATTAGTCAAGTTTTTTCTTTTTCAGTGATTTGCTTTTTGGTTTTGTGTTGTTTGGTTGCTTGTTTTTTCTCTAAGACCAGTGCTCCTTACCCAGTAATGTGTTTTCCATTTCCATGTCCCAGGACCTAGGAACCAGAACTATGAGAATAAACTTTTTTAAATTAATTGTTTCATTTTAGCCAGTGTGGTAAACAAAAAAAGGAATCAGTTCCTTAATTTTCTTTCCTCATCTAAAAGGTTAGCCCCCCTCCCCCTTCTCTTTCACTTAAAAAAAACCCCAAACACCTTAACTTGGGTACCTATATAAGAAAAAATATTAAGGAGGGGCATCTGACTACCTAAGTATTCTGCAATACTTTTTTCACTATCATTCCCAACGAAGCTGTATCATTTTATATAAATGATTAATCTACCATGGAAATCAGAACTCCATTTCTGGATTAAATTTACTAACCAGTCATTGTCTGTCTTTCATTCTGTGTCTACTGAAATATTTAAAGTTAAGCACAGGCCATACCAAAGGTGATATGTTTCAGCATATCCACAAGGGCACATCTGGCATAGACCTGCATTTCTCCTCCTGGGAATGATATATTTTGTGCACTGGGAGGTGACAAGACAAAAACACACGGAGTGACACTAGCCTTCCATCACCTAGCTAGTGTACAATGAAGAAATAATTAGACCATGATTATCTCAGCTGTTTTGGACATGTGTACATGTCTCTATGTATACACATGTGTACGTATGTAATATAAACATATGTGATCAAGTCATAGAATCATTTTGGTTTTAAAATACATTTAAGAGCATCAGACCCAACCATTATCCTAGCAATGACAAGTTCATCACTGACTAGTTGACCAAGTAAAGATGCCCAAGCGAAGATGGTCATGTGGCATGAATCCTACCTGCATGCTCTCAAGGCACCTGGAGCCAAGGACTGGAATATTATTCAGGAAGACTGAGAAGATGGTCATCAGTATATTTAAGAGAAGTCACTTAGCCCCAGCTTATGTTCCTCCTGGTAAATCTACTCCAGTCTGGAATAATAAAGAAGATAGTGTGGACTTAAACTTCCATCCCTCCCATCATGACACATAATTTTAATTGCCACAGTATAGGGACTTCACAAATATTTTTTCTGTCAGTTCCTCCTGTTCCAACATGGACCAAGTATTTAATAAAACAATGTATATGTTATTCTCTAGTTAGCTAGGACGTTGTGAAATTGGGATCATGTATATAGATGTTCTCATCAGGAGAAGACCATGAACTTGACTCACTTTTCTAACCAGCAAACTACAGGTTAAGCTACACCCAGTACTACTGCCTTCTTGAGAGCTGAGCCCTGACTTGATTTGGTTCAAATAAACATACAATTTAGAGATGACTGAAACTGTATTTCTATCAATTGTGGGCAAGAAGATGTCAATAATGAAATCTATTCATTACAAGACAAATCTGTACACAAAAATTAATAACATTGTAGTTTAGGGAGCACTGGTAAGATATTTGAAATTATAAAAGGCCTATTTCCAAAAGAATTTTACTTACAGGTGATCATTAATCCTACTGAAAGCCAAAGGGACTTAGGCTAGATTGATTTCAGTGGGAGTTAGTCACTTTGAAAATCTCATTAGGTTACCTGTCTACCTCTTTGCACTCTCAACTTAAATGCTTTTAACATTTGGATGCTAAGTCCCTTTTCAAAAAAGAAGGCCTAGGCTCTGAAACTACACAGACTTAGATTGTTAAAGATATTTATTATCTTGCTGTGATTTCAGTGGAAATGAGGTACCTAGATGCCTTTCAGAATTCTAACTACTCTCAAAGTTAAACTGAAAAGTATGATTAGGCAATAAAAAGAATTTATAACATCTCTGATTATGTAGCATATATATAGTTTCCCTGACCATTATTTTTCTCATTTTGCAATAAAAGCAGCATTCTGTTCAAAATTAAGCCTTTTTTTCCCCATGTTTGTGTACTGAACTGACATACTGCTCTGGTGCAGGAGGGACCAAACGAAGTGGTGGAATCAGGGGAACGCATGAAGTGTCAGGAGTAGTGAGCTTTGCCATCTCATCTGACAAGCATAATGGCTCAGAAGCGCATCACAAATCCCATGTGCAATGACTACAGAAGATCAGAATCTGCATGCAGTGCTGCCGCATGGAACACTGAATGGCTCAGAGCACCAGGCTCTTTATATAAAACAAACAAACAAAAAAAACCCCAAAACAAAAACAAACAAAACCAAAACAAAACAAAAAAAAACTGGGTGGGTAGGTGGAAAGAAGAATAAATCAGGGTTCAGTGTTTAAGTCAGAGTGCACACTTTGCATATGACCTGTACACTCAAGAGCTGCATTAATTTATGGGGAGTTTAAGATTTCTTGTTTATGCTGTTTCTTGGAGGATTTAAGTTTAGCTTATGATTCCTGTAAAATGCATTGTGGTTTCCTCAGTTTCTTTTGGAAAATAATAACTAGATTGAATGTAGCACTTTAGAAGATATTTCATTTCTTGGCTTTTAAAATCATAATTTTCACGTTGTCATGAATATTTTTGTAAAAACCTTGGCAGCTATTTTTGTTCATTGTAATTGTGGCTATAGGTGAAGATGGAGTACCTTTCTCTCATTATTAAAAGCTTAGTAGCCCTGAGCTAAAGGCTGCAATTCTTCATGTCACCACTGTGGTAGCAAATAAGATTTTCCATTTAGTTTCTAGTAACCTCATTTGTCAAGGGCACTGTATTTCAAGTTTATAAAGATTTAAGGCAAACAAAACTGGACAGTTAAATGCTTCTTTTGTCATAAATTGAATTAATCCATTAGCAAAGACTTAAACTAATGGAACATTAACATTGCTTATGCACTGTCCTATTTTAGACTGTGTAAAGAAGGTTTGTGAAGTTAATATAAAAGTTAAATCATCTTTTCATTAATGATAGCTTCAGCATGCTGCCAGCACACTCTCATATGCTGACATGAGTTTCCTCCAAAATTATGGATATATTTTTCTCCATGGAATTCTTCCCTTTTACTTTACATTTTTAATTTTTGTGTGTATGGATGTGTGTGCATGCAAGCAACAATCACCAAGTTTCCCCTCTATTTTTTCCTATTTTTTTCCAGTGTTGGTTGAGCTAGAAAAGGTCATGTTAGTAGATAAGAAATGCTAACTCCCTCTCTATCTTCATATGACATTCCTTCTGTGCTCAGTGGCTAACCCTCACTTCGATGGATAGTGCACACTAAGGGGCTCTGGCTGAAGCTTCTAATCAATGGAAGTGTAGAAATCCAACTCAGGTACAGGCTATCTTAGCCAATACAATTTTTCAGCTGTTTTAGATTATCCTGACTGACACCCATAACTTCTGGGCTTAGCTGCAGGTTTGTGATTTGATGCAATTTAGAAGTCAGTGAAAGCATGAAATTGCAAATGACTTGCAAAATGAAATTAACATAGCTCACATATTATACAGTGTACTGTGCTTTCTTCCACCTTCTCTCATATCCATTTCTGTTACTTTAGAGTTCTGGAGATGATTCAAAAACTGGGAGGTTTTCACAGCACTTTTCACGTCGTGATGAAAACACCTAAGTACTTCTGAAACCCAAAACTTTGATTAGGTGTGCTAGAGAGGGATGTGAGTTTATCCAAGCATTTTATTCTACTATGTCTGTGTTGAGAGATTATGATTCTGAACAAAACTGGGTCATGTCCCATCATGGAAAAGGCTACAGTAATAATAATTTCATATGTCATATTCAAGTGGTAGCACTTTCTGTGCTTCATAGCCAAATTTTCGGCAATTTCAAGTTTATATTTCCTTTTTTTGCAGGTAAGATTTGCAGACTTTCAATATGCTCATTCATTCAAATTCAGGAAGAAACTGAAACTTAATGAAAATTTTTAGAAAAAATTTAGCTTGTTAATTCCTCATTATCTTTATTCAAGAAAAAAAGATAATGAAACTTGAAGAGTTAAGTCTTGCGTTTTGGTTTTTTTTATTATTTTCGTTTTGCTCCTTTGTCCAAAAATATCTGCTGTTTAAGTTTCATATGATAGGCTGATTATTTTAATACTTTTATTTTTGTTTCTTTGTAGGAACTGAAATATGAATTACTAGACTTTTAAAAATCCACTTTGTTACTTACTAAGCAGTTACAAAATTATTAGATTTCCATAATAGAAAAGTATTTGACCGTGGTCATTATTTTTTAAAATGGTACTTTCCTGGCAATGGTAGTCTGAAAAAAAAGAGTCTTAGATGAAGAAAGCATTTTATTTTCAGGGTTTCATTGAATTCTGATTGAAAAAATGTATCTATCCTTATGTCATTTCAGTAAGACTCTTTGATCTAACAGGGGTAACATTTCTTTTCACATACCAGAACAAATAAAATAAGAAGAACAAATCAAATTTTTCACATCCCTTTAGCAATACATTTTAAAAATATTTTAAAACTTGAAGAACTTGCCAGCTATTTTCTTCTAGAAAACATTGCTGCTATTTTATAGTAGCTGTAAAATATTTCCTTTTCCTACTATTCCACTTATAACTTTCTATCTGATTATTTACACTCAAATACTTTATGGCCAAGACTAATCTCCTAAGGGCATCAAAAATCTTACCTAAACTCATTTTGTTATTACAAAATGTATGGAGAAATACACAAAATAAAGTGAACGTTGATTTATCAGTAGATGTTTCTTATTTATACATATTATTCTTCTTATTTTGTTACTAAGGTTACATTCCTTCGAAGATTTTCATTGTGGCCACCTCTATTTCATGTGAAATTCCATAGAGTTAATTTTGTGTGTGTATGATGATAAAACAAAAATAGTACTGAGTACTATTTTTATCATTAGTAGAAATAAACAGACTGTGCTTTAGAAAGTACATTTTATATAGACAAAAAGAACACGTACTCTCTTTCCATAGCTTTTAACCAAAGGAGGAATTAATCTGGTCATATTCATATTTCTTTTCTTTGACTTAAAAATCTCCCTGAGAATCAAAGGTTTGCCTTTCCTGAGCCCCATGACACCAAGGTAGAGAGAAGAGGAGAGCATGGAGCTGGTGGGAGGCAGACCTCGTCGTCCCCAGGGCTGTGCACAGGAGTGTATCTGGTATCTCTTAGATTTCCTGCAAAAGCTTCACTCACTATCAATAAGGAATGCATTGATTTTACTACTAGACATGGATAAAAGAAAGTGTACTTGAAAGCATAGATTTGAAAGAGGAAGAAAATTTATAGTAGAGAAGAAAACCAAATACATTCCTAAGCTTGGCTTTACTAATAAGAATATTCTGTACCAGCTTTAGCATCTTTGTTAGTTTCTACTTCTCTTTTCTTCAGATTAAAAACTCGATTCTCCCCTCAGTAAGATGAAGTAGCTTCTCTTTCATTGTCAAAGAGAAGCCTCCACATCTGACAAAGCTACCAACTCTTTCTTGTCTCTAGGCATCATCCTGCTGCTTGGTCAGGTTTGTACCAGAAACAAGAACAAAGTTCTGCCTAGCAGTCTTCATTGGCAGACAAGTAAAATATTTTCTGAAACAAAATGCAGATACTCTCTTCTGACAAGCAAGGAGAGGGACTCTTATGTAATACAAGATTTTCAAAGAACCTACACTGATTCAACAAAATCCTTCTGCATAATCACATATATTTAACCAGTCATGATCTGAGAAAAAAAACATTAAATATCAGCTAAGTATTGTCCCATTTCCTTTAGATTACATGGCACATACACCTGAAATTAGATAAGTGTAGAAGTTCACCTAAAATGTCTTCTTTTATGAAGTTTTTTTATGATACATCAACATGAAATATAAATTCTCATTAGAGAATTTAACTGCAACACTGAGTATTCCACTCTTTGAATCTGATCCAGAATACTAAAGCACAATTAGCTACAGATCTTTTGAACATTTAGCTCTCCACAAAAGACAGATGAAAACTATGTTGTTTCAATTGTTTTTAAAATCATGTTGACACCACAGTACTCTGCATTTTCTTATAGTTAAGTTTTTGTGAACTCTATTAGAATTACAACAGCCCTGGAAGTTTTCTTAATGAATTCTCAATGGTTGGTTCCATTAAGCAAAGATTGGTTTGCTAGACTGGAAATGAACGAACAATGTATTCAGTGTGTTTTATACATATTCTTCATTGAAAATATGTTATTATTATAATGTGTCATTAGTATTTCCAGTGTTTTGAAAGAGCAGATTTGTTAGCTAGTCTGCATACTGAATAATTCAAATAAGTGTTCTCTGTTAAATATTTAATATATTCTAAATTATACAGTCACAATATATGTCACTTAAATGCATACACTTATGGTAGCCCACTTTTATTAAACCAAATTAAATATTGAATCAAATTTAATAATTAAACTAAACTACTTAGTGGATCATTCAATTTATTCCATCATATTCAAACACCAGAGAAATAAATATTGAATGGGTTAAAAGTAATCATACTTATCTCCTGCTAGAAATACTTCTTCTAAACTCTTAGAATTTAGAGATGGGTGCATGCGAACGTGCACAGACTCTTTTCTTCTGCTGCAGACTCAGAGAATCATAGAATGGTTAGTGTTGGAAGGAACATTAAAGATCATCTAGTTGCAACTCCCCTGCCATGGGCAGAGACATCTCCTACTAGACCAAGTCGTGGCCTTTTTAATCTTCTTAAACTAGACAAGAGAAAATGGCTGCTATAATATAGGCCACTAGGGGCAAAAAAAGGCCCTAAAAATAATTAATGCATATACAGTGGGGTTTTAGAAACCCTTTCATGAATTATCTAATCTTGATTTAGTACCAAAGCTAACCTTGATTTAGTACTCCTTGTCAGGAGTGTCCTTTTTCAAGACCCTCTTCCCTTTCTTATTTCCAGCCTGAGCTATGCACCATTTAAGGTAAAAAAACCACCACTGATTACAGTCAGTCATTATTTCTTTGGATTTGGTGAAAGGCAGCAGAGAAAATGTTAAATATATACTATCACAGATGCTAGGAGTCCATGTTCACCTGAACAAAACTTACCAGAAATGGACTCATAAGCTGTGATAGGCTGTATGCTATTTCAGCTAGACCGAGGAAAAGTATTGATTTGAACTGAGCCCAAAAGCCTAGTGGTTTGGTGTAATAACACTACTTCCATGTAAAATTAACTCTCCATCTTTATGAAATTCCTTTTTCTAGTCCTTTTCAAAATGTAGTTCAACAAGGAACCAGTATTTTATTATTTCCCTACAGTGACAATTGGACATGCATGGCAAGAATAGGAATCTCTCTCACAGATATATGGGATCAGTTAAAACCAGAGGCTGACAGCACACAGGATTGATCCAGATCACTACTACTTAGGCTTTTTGATAAATAAAGGCAAAATGGCTTGGTTTAAGACATCATTTAGTCAACCTTGAAAAGTACCTTAATCTAACTAAAGATATCCTACATAAAAATGAGAGGAGAAATAAACACCATCATGGGGAAGAAAGATGGGGAAAAAAATGAGTTAAAATTGAACTACCTGAACAGCAGGAGCATCAAAAAAACCCAACCAAACCACCTATATCATACCTTTGGAGGAAATAGGAAAGAACAGAATGAAAAGAATAGAACTTTCTTGCTTTAATCATCAACTGTAAAAACAAAGTAATGGAAATCAGTATGTGGAAATATATGGATCATATATGGAAATCAATGCAGAAAGAAAAGATCGATTTTGGCATCACTAAGTTTAATGGCCAAACAGAATAACATGCTCCAAGAGCAGAAAGTTCTTACAAATATTTTCATGATACAGATTCTTGTTAGATCTATGCACACCCAAGTCTTATGTGCACTATATTTCCCAAAGCTGACATTTTCAGGCTTTTTGTGGAAAGAAAATCGAAGAAGAAAGTGCTTAAAAATTGACCAACTTTTAAAAAAATGTGTGGTATTGCCACCTGAATGTTTGGCCTAGCTTTGTACTAAGGAAAGAAAACCGTCAGCAATTTGACAACTGGTATAATATTTAATGCTTTCAGTCTGATGACAGTTTTGGAAAGCCAAGGACAATTTATTCATTGGGATGGAATATTCTGAAAAAAAACCAAACAAATAAAAAATCCAGAAAACAAAATTAATTATTAGTGATAGTTTATCATAATTTAAGGTTTTTCTCACTAATCCTCCTTGTACCTTTCTAAGTATCTTAAATTAATTTTAAAAATTAAGTTAAATGAAGAATTGAGGAAATGTTTCCATAGTCTCAATGCATGCCCTACCTGCACTTAAGCTGCACGAGGGGGTCATATGGAACCCTTCAACTCAAAACTCAGACCTTCATCACAAGACAAATGGAGTGAGCAGCTCACTAGTGATTCTCTCTAAAGGAATATTTATTACTCAGTGCAAGAGGGCCCAGGGTGTAGAACAGCATATTCTGGGAAATAAAAAAGTAACAGTGCACAGCAACTTTTTAAAAAGTATAGAATACGACTTCTTTCAACTTCTTCATTTTTGGAATATAACATATCAGAAGCACACCCCTGCAGGTTTCAGCAAATATTTGGATTTTAACATCTGATATCCATTAATGAAATCAAATCAGCAGGATTCAGTGGTGTGCTACCCTCGTTGCATCTTCCTTTCTCCTTTTAAGCTGTACATACCAGGAGAAAGATGTAACAGTAATTTTTATTTAATTTTTTTTAGATAAAGTTCAGTAAGTTAAAGTTTGGTACAATGAGAGTTAAGGTTTGGCACAATGAGGTCTGTACTGATATTTTGATATTTCTTCCTTTTGATTTTGAAAACAAACATCAAATTTCTCTACATATTTTATTCTGCAAAATGACAAGAAAATAAATTTTTTTGAACTGACATGCTGGTTTTTTCATACTTTAGCACACTGACAACATAAGTGACTTGTTCGCCTAAGTCCCAGTCCAGTGAGACTTTCAACAATTTTCATTTGATGTGAGTGCCTCCATCTCATTTAACTCTGAGCTCTTGAAGAGTACAAGCTGAGAAAGGGTAGGATTTATTTTTCTGCATGTAACTTGCATATACTTGAAAAGCTTCACACTTGAATTTTTAATTAAGTCTTAAAATTAAATGCTGCATAGAAACATCACTACATTGACTTATTCTTCATATTTGAAGATTAGAGCAAGGACAAATGCTAGGGAAGAGCCATGAGATACAATAGCAGCCCTTAAAATGCCAGTTCCTCTGTTTCTTTCTCTTTTCGTTCAGCCACAGCAACACTTGGCTTTCAAATAATTAAAAAAAAAAAGTTATTTTGTTACATTAGCTCACTTTGGCTCAGAGAGAGAATGATACTAGGACTCTGACTCCTTTCAGTCCACTCCCTGCCTTGGAAAACTTTCCTCCTGCTCTAGAGTCTAAGATGGCACAGAAAAATTACGGAAGGATTTTGTCCTCTTACTGTACATAAATTGGTCTCAGTAGTTTACTCAGGAATGTAAACAGATTCTGACTCCTTCTAAAGACATTTGCAGCCTTTTAGTGTGTAATGAATGAGTGGGAATATAAAATGGTATTTCAACATATTATGTTTCCATATAAATAGAAAGATAAAAATTTGAAAATCATAAACCAAACAAAAGTTAACTCCTCTTCCAAACCCCTGAATTTCCTCCTATTGCTTAACTTGAGGAGAATCGTGTCATCCAGCATGAAGATGAGGTGCAAAAATATGTTTTGGTGGGATGCTGCAGAGCTGTGCTCGCTGCTGTACACAGCACTGCATCATTGTGAGTGTAGGAGATAAACTGTGTTAGAACAAGTCCTTTTTATTTCCTCTATGGCATTCTCTCCTCTTGCATTTAAAGCCAGCACTTTCTCACTTGTCTTGTCTAGATGACTATACAGCTTGGGGGTTCAAGCAAAGCAGGGAATTGCAGCATTTAATTTTGAAAAAGCAATTGGGAGGATGATTATCAAAGGTTATCTGGGAAAGAAAACATTCTGAAGCAGATTTTTTCTGCCAAATCCTAGGCTTGCTTGCAGGTGCACAGGGACGTGAATAGCTCTCTCATGCAGACCTCAGCTTTGAGCTGTAGCAAATTTCTTCTATCTCCAAAATTTCCTCAGTGTGTGGGATGCCTAAGAAGAAGATGAGTGGAAGGAAAGTTACAAGAAGGGCTCTGTCTTTTTATCTTCGTACCTGCCACTTTCACTACTGAGCAGAGAAGTATACTCCACTTACTTGAAGACAGATGAGCTAATCTACCACTACATTCTTTTTATCTTTTGGGTAGCTATGAGTGCATGAATCACATTTGACTATTTTAATGCAGACAGCAGATACTGGCAAACTGTACTCAGGGTGGTATTCATTTCTCCACTTCTCCAGGTTTAAGGTAAGTCTAGAAGTCAGCTTTAGAGCCAGATTAAGGCACTCACCTATGGATGAAGACAACTGCTACCAGCAACTATAATGAAGAGTATCCTAGCTAACTCACACCATACTCAATGGAAGAAAAATCGGAGCAGAAAGTATAAATGAGAGAACAACTCAGCTCACGCTAAAGTGAGATTAAATATTTCCCTTGTGATGGGACTTAGCTGCCTTAACACAGGTATCTAATGTCACTTCAGAGGTTTTGAGTTCCCCCAGCCTTTAGCCCCTAGCTTCAGACTGCTGCCATTTTGAGTGTGAGTCCTTATGTTATAATGGACATCCATTGGTCCTTGGGTCACATTCATCAGCCTAGGTAGAAGTACTATGTAATACTGTGCATCTGAAATGCTAGTAGACATTTATGTTTAGACAGTTCATGCATGGTCAGCTGAATCACTCCCTGAATTTCCTGTACAGTAGTCAATAAATCCCTGTAGGTGATTGTTGACAGCCAACATGACTTCACTAGAGGCAAACTGTGTCTGAAAAAATTTAGTGTCCTTCTAGAAAGGAGCTAAAGAGCTGCTGGATAAGGGAAAAGCACCTGCTGTGATTCTTCCCCTCTACTCCACTCTCATGAGACTCTACCTGGAGTACTGTGTCCAGTTTTGGAGGTGGGGGAGACAACAAAAGACATAGAGCTTCTGGAGCAAGTCCAGAGCAACCACAACAAGTTCTTTTTCACATGTATACATCTGCATGCTCACTCCTCAGTTCAGATGCCTTAGGGTGTAGTCCACTAAGTGGCTTCACTGAATCAAAGACTTTCAGACTGAGGATCACATTATCTAACTGTCAAAGTTTAGTCCATGTCCTATGTCACAGACTATATCCTAAGAACTGTGTAAAATAAAGCAGCATTTTACTATTTATAATATCCAAATGTCTCTTGATCCGATTTCATTCTTATTAGACAAACAAGTTCCTTTGGAGAGGTCCTAAGAGTCCTTTGAAGAGGCTCTTCTCATTGTGTGCTTCCTGACTCAATGAAAGAGTAGAGCATATTTTGCTGGGTTCCTTTGCTGTCCTACTGCAAGATCACAGTGTAATCTTCAGTCAAATGAAGAGAGAGATATTGAAAAATCATCTGTCCCCATATACAGATGCTAATTGTTCATCTTCCTAAAAACGTTATGTCTTTCACAGGATTGCTAGGCAAGTCTTACTTAAATATCATTGTAAGGGGATCAACTTACTTAAAAAATTGAAACCTATTACATTACATTTTCCTTGTAATTATCTTTGTTTTTGTTTTGAGCTTATGATAGGAAAGAGAAAATGTATTTTTCAGAGTTCCAACTGCTAATTATATTTGTGCTGCTACATACCTGGAGAGTACACTTTAGTACTTTTAGTTTCAAAAGCTTAAAATCTCCAGTATTCAAGTTGACAATTTAGATTTGACATTCCAGCTGCCCAAGTGAGAGAAATTTTTACACTAGTAAAAACACACAAACTGCAATGCCACACTTGTGACCCACAGGGGCACCATCATCAGATTCACCTTCACTAAACCTTTTTGACATGTGTGGGAAAATAAATTAAATTATGACTTATAATGCATATATTTGCAACCTACATGAAATTCATTATTTCATTAGTAGGCAATTTGAAGGGTTACTTCATAAAAATAGCAAAATTACAGCAGAGAAAGCGATCCAAGAGTCTCTAAAAAAGACTTCTCAGAGAAGCAGCAAAGGAAGGTTGTGAAATACATCTAAGGGACAGACATTCCAAGCAGCTCTTGGGAAGCAACTCCAAAGACAGGTTTCTGATATGCTAATTGTATTTTATTTACTTATTTATTTATATTTATTTTTATTTATTTTGTTTCATTTTTTGAAACAAATTGAAGGGAGTTTATAAAAAGAAGGGCAGACAGGAATGAGGTTTTGGGGTACCTCTCTTTGTCTACAACCAACAGGTTAAGAAGGTCTCATGTTTAAGTGCATGGAGCAATTCCTGTCTCTCTGGGACTTGCAGGACCACGGCTGAGGGTCAGACTGGGCTCACACTGCTGTGCCCTGCTGCCAGTAGGGTCAGATCCATGGTCTTGGTCCCCAGGAGCTACCCTGTAGCAATGCTACCCACAACACTATCCCTTCGATGCTTTCTCCATAATTAAAATGCAGAAGAAAACACCTCAGTCAGTCTGGTCACATTTCAACTGAAGATCCTTACCAGGACCAGACAGGCTCCCAGGTTCTCCTTGTTTTTTCGAGATAATTATTTGTTGTGTCACCGTGATTTTATTTTCCCTCTCTCTCAGAGAAATAATCAGATACTCTCATTGGAGACAGGTGTTAGCTGTCTAAATCTTAATGATTTAATTTTCACAAGAATTGTTGCTGTTCTTTCTCTGCAGCACTGTTGTACATAGAGGGAAGGAGAAAAAGGAAAATTAAATCTACAGTTCTCAGTCTGGTGGAGGAAGCCATACCCTGCTGCCCTCCCAAGAAAACAGTCTGAGAAACATAATCCTAGAAAATAAGGCCACTGTCACCCAACCTTCATGCAATTCACTGAGAGGTCCCCAGGTTGCTAGCAGAGTGATGAGGCTATGCAGAACGGTCAGGCTTACTCCTACCTTTAAACTGGTATATTGATATGTCTTAGTCACATATTATCAGATGTGGCCTCTGACAAATGCAGGAGTAGCTTTTTTTAATTAAAAAGTTAGAAAGAAACTGAGCTGTCAGTAATGACATTTAAAGCAATATTGAGTATTACATCATACGCAGTATTTAAACATTTGTCCAGGGAGCTGAAGACATGTATTACATTTCCTCTGCAGCTTCAGAAACTTTTGGTATGAAAAACTGGAACACAAACACACAAAAAAAGAGGAGTAAAATGGTTCTTCATGTAGAGGATAATGCAGAGACTTATGTGTTCTGTGGACAGACATTCTCATGCACTTTCACTTGTAAATTGTACTTCATTAATGCCTTTGTCTCTGAGACAGACATTCCCCTTGTTTAACTCCAGCCTTCCAAAACCTGTCTATTCTGCATAGCCAGCCAGAGGGATTGGCATTTCAAAAGAATGATTGATCTGCTTAATGATTTTGTAGGTGCCCATTTCTTCCTTTTCACTACATAGTTAAACACCTTGCTTAGTCTGGCCTTCCAGCCATGGGATTCAGTTGCTTAGCCAATGGCATGTGGTGCCACTTGTGACTCATAAAGTATTGCAGAAATTTACACAAAGGTGAAAGATATTACTCAAGGTGGAAGAAACACTGCAGAGAGGACAAAGATAGGATACTCCAGCTGACAAAAGATGCCCAGCTGGATAACTCAGACCCATTTCTTATTTCTGGACAGCTAAAGACGGATGAGTTAAATCCCACTCTAAAGATCTAAATCAGCTTCCCAACACTATGCCAACAATAAACTACTTTTACCTGGCTACAGTAGAATCAGCAAGGTAATAGGTATAAAGAAAAACTATGTTCTCTTTCAAGAACAATGTTTAAGTAAGTTTTACATCAAAGATACAAGTTCAAAGATGTCTTACCATTCCAGCTTCCCAGATTGGTTTTGTGGATGCTTCCCATTCTTAGAGGAAGAAGGCAGGACTGTACTCTCTAACTTACCCTGTGGTTTGTGCTGCCCAAAACTAATACCACAAATGCTGCAAATGGCTGTGCAGAAATTCAGGTTAGACCCATTGACTTTCTGGTTTGGCTTATATGCTGATGTTTCTAACATTCCTAGGTGTATACTTCATGTAAACAGTACTGTTCATTCTGTGGTGACACAGTAAATATCAATTCATTTTATCTTCTAAGAATGGCTGTTGCACTAGAAGAACTTCTGCTACTTAAGATTTGCTACTGAACCCCAACCAGCAATTTAGAGATAGCTAAAACCAGAAATAATTCTACCAGTCTCAAATCTGACACTGAATATGGAACTGCTTTCCTTCAATGTGATCACTTCAGCCTCTTATTCACACTGACTATTCATACTCTGACCTTTAGTCGTGTGCTTTACTTTTCCTTTTAATATGGAATTGATTAATACAGCTACCTGTTGTTGGACTTGTTGCCCATCAATTCTGAGCAGAAAATTTCATTACCTACACACTAAAAATTCAAATAATAAGATATGTCACATATTTCTTTAAAACTGAGGCATTCTTATTCCAGGTATCCTTTAAAAGTCCAACCAATAAAATTGCAGAACATAGCATATCTATCATTTGCAATGCAGAAGAAAACCAGCTTCCCAAAGATATGTAGCATAATCAAATGTGCAAAAGAATAAGCACATAAAAATATAGTTAAAAATTATGAAATAGTAGCGTGCTGCTGAGTAGCAGATAGTAGTAAGTAAAATTAAAAAACAGGGCAAAGTTTTCTATGAAATTGCTACATAGCCATATCCTTCATAGCCATATCCTTCAGTCCTTCCTCATCTAATGACTCATGAAGTCTAGTTTTTGTAACAAGTTTGACTGAATAATTTATCTAGTATTCCAGTATTCACTTCCAACAATCGAGATGACCAGTGAGACATTAAGGCTTATCATGTACACTACTTTTCCATAGGATAGTCCTGCAATAAAGCAAATTTAAGAGGAATAAGGATGGTTTAGAATTCAACCAAGATGCTTTAGAAAATGATCTCTTGCAAGCATCGTTGGGCCTCAGGTAATGCAGCCCCTTAATGTATCAGGTTTCCCTTTGTAAACAGATTGATAGCATGTTCAACATAGTTGTGAATTTACAGGCAATTAAGTCGAGTTGTAGAGCCCGTGCTTGCTCTCAGCAGTAGATTTAACAACTAATGCAATGCATTAGAAAGGGAAAATAATAAATCCCATTTCCTTTAGCTGGTGAAGCTGCACCAGGACACTAAGCAGTAGCATGGGGATGTCTGGAGGATCAGGAAGGAGACCCATGAATTGAAATGAATGTTCTGATTTATAATAAAGTTCCCTTTGCCTCAATTGTGAAGCTAAATGTCTTGCAGATAGGAGTAGGGGATAAGAAGCATTTAACTGATCAAAATCTCACCTTTTTAGCTTGACATGCTTATGTTAGGTGACTGAAATAGTTGCCTATAGCTTCAAATCTTTCCCTATACTTCAGATACTTGAGTCACCCTGGCTCTGCCCTGTAGACACTTGTGGTAACAATCTTAAAATTTCACAAAGAAAGAAATAACATCTTTACATTTCCACTCATTATTCTTCATTCACATCTGTCAACCTCAGTCTCTTAGCCTTCAGGGTATCACTATCCATTCCTGAACTTCTTAGAACCCCATTTTGTGTGATGAATTAAGCTCCCTGCCCAGAGGATTATAGTTTCATGTTGCTGCTTAAAATAAAGGTTGTTTTGATGAGATATAGTTTGTGTCAAAGACAAAAAGAAACCAAGTTTCAATTTCACGGATAGGGACCATGACTACAGGAGTATCCTTAGGGAAGGTGGAAGGGTGTGACTTTAGGCTCTTCCTATCTATGCCACTAGATATTACTGTTGTGTTGGTTAAACAGATCTTTTAAAAAGTGTTCTTGTCTGTCACTGGCAGGCAAAGTAAAAGTCTTACAAGCTCCTGCACTTACATTTGTTACAAACTTTTGTGTGTTGATCTTCGACAATTGCACAAAAGTTTAATTAATTACATATTAAGAAATGTTTAAAAGATGCAGGAAATACTGTCAATTTTTTTTTAATTGTCTCAAAAATCCCCATAATATTTTTTATATTTGAATCAAGCTTCTTAAAAGACATATGGTCATAACAGAGAAATCATTCCAGTCACTAAAGCCCTAAGCTAAGCTCAGAATAATTTGATCATTTGTATATCACTGTCACTGGAATGTTTTCTCAGTATGGCTTAATTATAATTCAGTACAATGTTAAGCTTCTGGGAAAAGACCTCCATTAAAAGGTACTTCCTGGGAAAAGCTGGAAATTGAGAGCTCTCAGCTAGCATTGCACTTTATTATTCATGTATAATTCTTCTGCACCACTGAACATCTGCTAATAAATTCGATTCAAGTTTCCATGATAGCTTTTACCCTCATCATTCAATCTCTGCATGAGCTTTGTATCTGATGAGAATTGATGTTATTTACTTATTGCTGAGAATTCTTATCTTATTAACAATTTAGCCCATAAAGTCATCACGTAAATTAAAGATGTTTACAAAGTGCACCCCTCCTCAATTTAAAAATAAAATAATACTCTAGATTTAGAAGAGAATTTCTGCAGATTCCCTAGAAGCTAACTGACAGATGGTCACCTTGGCAGTATGCTGCAGTAGTCCAACCAAACATTTATTAAGAGTTTCTGATGCAGAAGGTGATCAAGAGCATCAGAAGCTATTACTTCTAACTCGGAGTTTTGTCAATCTTCTTTTCCTTTGTGCCTCCACATTTATAGATAAGCTTAAATCCAGATGAAATATAAAAGTTCCTTTGAACAGCTACAGATCTGTCATATTGATTTGGTGTATGACTTTATTCCATGTGATATACTTATTTTCTATGTGATTAGAGCACAGAATTGAGGGTTCAGGCTTCTAAAGTCCATTCGGAGATCTCCCACTGAGTAACTGGCTGGCCTGTATGAAGTCACTAAGATCAAGCTTATCAGAAACACTTACTAATGGTTCTATTCAAGCCAAGCATTTCTCTGCCAAACTTGAAACACCCATAGTGGGTGAATCCTTTTAAATTGCCTAGCTGTAATCTCCATGTGCATCTCTTCAACTACCTTTATAAATGCAGTAAGTCTACCTTATTTTTGCACACTTATGTCACATAACACTTTTGAATGTCTCAGAAACAGTCAGTAGAAGAGTCTGAGTACAAAATTAGACTTCTATGATTACCCAATAAAAGGGACTACTATGAAAACAGAGGTAGTAAACCAAGAACAAGAGTTTGTCTCCAAATATGCATAATACAGAACATCAGCATGGATAGGAAAGGGCAGGCAGTGGCAAGAGAGTTCTGCTTGCCCAAAAGTGTGAGGAGCAGTTAGGTAGGGGTATTATGGGGCCAGCTGAAGAAGTTGTACACCAGCCTGCAACTCACCCAGAAGGGAAATTCTCAGCCAAGAAAAGAGAAGGGTTTCATTCCCTTTGCAGCTTCTCTTCCCTTTCCCAGGGAAAACAAAATCATGCAAGAATTGCAAGCAAACCTTTCCTTTCATCATGATCAATTTACTTTATAGATTCTGTAGCATGTTTGTGAGATGCCATCCAACAACTTTGAATACAATACATAAAATAATCATGTAACATTGCTGTGGCTACAACACTTACTGTGTCATGTAGTTGGGAAGTCTAATTAGTGGCCTGCATCATTACCCCAGATTTTATTATTTGAAGTAGTGTTGAAAAGGTACTGCATGAATTGCAGTATGATGTAATGTATTTCAGGTTTTATTAAGTTTCCCTTTGTAGTTTAATTTTCAGTTGCTCAGGTTTTATTTTGCAATCCACTTTTATTTGGGTTTTTTTGATTATTTGGAAAAACTGACTTTTGAAACAGGAAAGAAAAAAGTCAACTGCATTGGTGCTGATTCTATCCCCTGTTGTCCCTGAGGCAGGCCATTTAGCCATCCTGTCAGCATACCTCTCTATATATACCTTTTTTTTCACAGTACCTTCTTGCAATAGTTATTATATTATATCCCTCCTTGAGTTTACATTGCTACAGAAATACTATTAAGTTCATTTGATTGGATGGCTTGACCTTTAAACTGTTCTACTCTTTCAAAATTACTACTAGGAGACAAGTTCTGCAATCATTTGAGATTTTATTCACTGCTGCTGATTTTTCATTTAATTCTATATTTGAGATCAAAGCACATTCTATTCAATAAGAACTAGCCAGAGCAGAAATTAGGATAGCAGAGTCTACTCATTTACTTCTGAATCTATTTGTACTTCGCAGTGTCCACAGCAGCCCCACTGATACTGGACTCAGCTTTTACATAGATTGTGGGCACCATGTGATCTTTGGTATAATGTGAGTATTGTTGCATAAGAAGTCTTTTTATGAACTTTCTTTATTTGTAGTTTAAAATAACTATTTTAATTTTTGTATCATACTGTGTCTTTCTGTCTTTCATAAAAAACCCTAGTTTGATAACCTGTAAATTAAGCATTAACTTAATTAACCAGCCTACACTCTGTCTAATGCTGGCTCCATTACTTTTTACAATTAGAGGATGTCAACGGAACTCACTCATCCAAAATTATTTTTTTCAAGATCTGGGGCAATTCACAAGGTTTCATAGTTTTATTTCTTCAAATGAAACTGCATGTAGAAGAACAGATCTATAGTGGGCTTGATTTCCTGCTGCCTTACTCCTAAAGGCAATCATATTTATGCAAAGCACAAACATTACTAAATTGGAAAGATAGCATTCTATTTCCAGTTTGGACTTGGGTACATTTTTATCTATCCAAAGTAATGAATATTAAAATTCTTTTTTCTTCCCTTGGTACGGCTAAAGGAATAAAATGAGAAGACTGATTTTCTTAACAGTAGTTTTCTAACATCTTTTAACTGTGCAATTGGAAAATTAAATTCTGCTGCATCATATCAAAACAGAGAAAAGGCTGAGGCTACGAATACTTTTACCCATTTGAGATATTTTCACACATTTACCATTGGAAGGTTTTCCTCCAGGATTTCTGTGTTGATGTACACAGGCAGTTGTACAGTGGCATAGGTCACTGAATGTGATACGATTTGTCCTGGCTAGTGCAAGGATTTAAACATTGTCTAGAATGACCCTTTTCTCAAATACAGAAAGTGTTTCCTTTAAATTTGTCAAACAGTGATAATAGAGGACATAAGAAGGAACAGTTCTTTTTTTTATACATCTGCAGTCTGGAAATCTGTTACTTGTAACTACAAGCAATTATGATAAAAATGCAATTTAGGGAAGTTTTTAGCAGTGGCGATAATGAAGCAATGAAATAGATTGTCTGGGGACATTGTGAATTTTCCACTACTGGAGATCTCTTAAGAGTAGGTTAGACAAACATCTGTCAGGAATATCACAACACAGACACATCTTTAGCAGAGAAGTAAAACCATAACACGGTGCCTTAGTTTAAGGTCACAGTTTGTCCCAGTACAATGGTCCTAAGCAAAAACAGAGATTGTAGTTCCACTGTACAACATGAATCCAGCTGCATGGACTCTCTACAGCTTGCTGACAATATCTCCATATGCAGTTATTTTTCTCTGACATGAAGGATGGTTAAGAAACGACAGTAGTGATTCAGACAGTGTGAAGTGTGAAGGTTTTTTTGCGAAACGCTGAAGTCCTTGACCTGCACATTGATCTTGGGGGTGGCGGAGAAGAGGGAGGGGCCTGGTAATCTCACTCCAAGGTAACAAAGGAAGGTGGTTCTGCTCTAACTTCTCTACCCACTCTTTTGAAGAGCAGCCTCGATTGCTCATGTGCCAGTCAGACTGAATACAGCTTCCAGGTTTTAAAAAAGTCAATACTTCAGCTGCTGGGGTACTCTCTAATTCGACAAACTGCTGTGGGTTCCTGACTCTCTTCACTTCCAGACTCATCCCCAGAAGATCCAGCTGGTGTGGAGTGATGAAGCAGGAGCAGAGGGGCTGTCCCACAGCAGCATCACCTGCAAAAGCAGTTTTGCTGAATTCTTTAATACAAACACAGACATTGTAACACTGAAGGCACTACTCAACACTAAAGAGAGGCTGTGAGAGCATTCTACAGGTCAAGTGTGCAAGAGGGGGTCATGTCCCTTCACAGCTGCAGACCACAGCCATAAGGGGTTTTTTGATGGCAAGCTAGATCTTTCGAGGGTTTTCTCTGCTCATTCAAGCCTAGAGAAGGCAAATAAATGTGGGTAAACTGGGGTGTGGGTGGGGAGGAGTCCCTCTCTACTGTCAGAACAAGGTGCCTGAGAGGAGCTCATTTTCATTATGCCGGAAGGGCTGCTGGAGTTTCGCAAAGTTTAGATTGTATAATTGTCACCCTTTTGCTCAGCCATCTTGTATTTACATAGGCTCATGGGGAACCAGGCAAAGAGATGATGAAAGTTAAAATTAACTGTTTCATTTAAAGATGATCAGTTTTAACTTATCATTACCTACCCACCAAAGACCACAGCAAATATCTGGTAAGTCGCAAGTGGGAATGCCCGTAAAGAGCCACAAGCAGTAAGGGAGAGAAAGAGCCAAAAAACCCTTTAAACTTTGTGAAATAATGACATTTTCCTCCTCAACCCATTCCGAAATTTCCAATTATTGTCCCCTTTGCCCCATCTATCTATTTTCTGTATGCTTTTTAATCACTAATGAAATTGCCTCGGTCAAATGCCTGTAATTTGGATTCCTTGCATCAGACCAAGAAGCTTAATTCTCCTCATCAACCAGTGAATCCCAGTTTCACTGAAATTTCACAGAAGTCATTTCAGCAGTGAAAAATCTATGGCAGCAAAATTAAGCTGTGTCCTCAACTACCGATTTATTTACTGCATACAAACTTTAAGGCTTTAATAATTTATAGAGACAGACAAGCAAAAAATTGTCTTTCTGTTTATTTTGGGGGAAATCTGGATCATGTTATTTGCTTGTTCAAATATAATCTGTGACTACATTCAACAAATAACACTAGTGAGATAATTTAGAACATTTTTTCTTCAAGTTTATTTAACATGAAGAGGCTCATTCTCTTTGACCAGTGCTTTGCAAGCATTTTCCTTAATCTTATCTGATACCTTTGATTTAATTGAGAAAAGTCACTCTAAAAGAATGTCATTTTTCTTAAGATTATGCTAAGCAAAGGGAAAACCACTACAAAACAAAGACAAGAGCAAAAACAGCAAAAAACTCTTGAATGCCCAAACAGAACAAAGGCATGTGCATGTCTACAATAAAAAAGTGCTGTGGTCAACATGTAAGTCAGTGACGTGTAGATGTAATTTTGGTGGTTTGAGGGGAGGAGGAATAAAGGAAGGACAAAAGGAAGGAAGGAGGTTTTATAACTACAAAAGGATTGTTAATAAAAAAATAATTTTATACCATTTTTTGTCTCAATAATTTTTTAAGATTTACAGTTAAAAATGGGTCATGGGCTTGGTGGAACATCACTGAAGAGGATGTAAAACATCTGCTGAAATCTATTTTTGTACCCTTAAAGCTACAAATAAAAAGAAATCACCTTTACTTTTAAATGTTTGCTGAAAATTATGGCATTAAGCAGGAAATATCTCAGAGGAATCAGTGGGGTTTTCTTTTTTGCTGTGCTCTCCACAGGCAATGGATCAAGCCTCTAAACTTGAAGCCACTGGCAGTTCTCTCTTTGACTTTACTCATCAGCAAATTTACGTCTTTCGAATCCTCGAAGTTAATGTGATTTCTGCTGTGCTGTCACCTGCACAGGCCAATAGCTCTTCTTGGAGAGAGAAGAAAGGACTCCTGCACAGATTACATGAAAGACACAATGCAAAGGAATTGGTATGAACAGCTTCAAGATACATAAGCCTTTATCTGCCTTTGAAATCTACAGGACATTTGGATGGCATTAGATAGTTGAATAGTGAGCCAGAACACAGACATACTGATTTTCTTTTTTTTTGCAAATGCCTAAGGAAAGGCTTTTCCCATCAAAAGAGGACTACAAGAAAATATGTGGAGTAGTTTTTATGTCATCTATATATTAGATTTTTTTTTTTCTCACACCCTCAATATGGTATGAAAATGTAAATGGGACCGCAGAGGATAAAGATGCCAATGTGATTTCTCTCAGTTAGAAAGCATCCTTTAGTTAAAATAATTTACTAAGGCAAAAAACTAGGCAGCTAAACCCCACTGAAATCCAATGCACAGTTGTCATCAAGGGACTGCAGAAAAAGAACAACATCAAAGAAACTTTCTGACCTAAAGAAGGCCTTGAATGACAGAAAATATGGAACCATAACCATTTTATTTTGTTTACTCTTTGCAATTTGTGTCCCTAAACCATGTCAGGCTATTGCTATGAATGGTAATTATGCACAAGGACTTCTCCTCCAAAAGGAAGGAGAATTTTATGTCTATTTAAAAGAAGAATCAGCCCACTTTTCAAAATCAAAATTTCACTTTCATTTCAGTTCCATTTCTATGAATATGATGATTCAAAAACCTTTCTATTGTTAAGACTCCAACAGTAAACATGTTTTGCTGATCTAGTTAGGGAAAGACTTGAAGTCCCAGAGTGTGAGCACCTTTCCAACCTATTTCTGTATTTTTGTAATTATGAAATCTTTAGTAAAGATAAAGTTTTATTCCTTACTATACCTGAGAAGGCTGTGGAAGGTTAAAGGAAATGACAGTGTTTCTGTAATGTGCACCCATTATAGTCCTTGACGGGTTTTACACACTCTCATGCCCTGTTGTACAGCAGATACCCAGCAAAAGGGCAGGCATATATTGTCAGAGACTAATATACCCTGGGTCATTTTGCTAAGTGGATTGTTGACAGCAGCAACAGAGATTCAGAAGAAAAATGATCACATCAAATGATCATTTTCAGGAACATTTCAGTGTGCAGTGATGACTTGTTCTCTGCCTGGATTCTGCCTGATTGCATATACAGGGTCAGGTAGTCACCATATGTTCTGCTAACAAACTCTGCAATCACTCAGGCAGATTACAAAAGAAAAAAGAAACGGAGAAGAATCATCAACAAATGCTCCTAAAGAAAAAATGTCCTTATTTTCTTGCACTTATTTATTTACTTCTCCCCTGCTTGTAGCCATATTTCTTTCCCTTGAAAGAAATTCTTTCTTGAATGGCTTTCTCAATTACTAGTAGAATGTGGGGATTTTTCAACCATTAAAAGCTATGATTTCAATTAGCCTTCTACTATTATCTTATTCTACTTAGACTGGCAGTTCGGAGAAGCCTTGAAAGGCAAGAGAGAGAAACAGTTTCCCCATCCAAAAGCTGCATTTAATTTTCTTTACACAATATCATAAATTTCAGTAAAGCACCATATTGCTGTTGCCTACATCACTGAGGACCATAGTGATTCAGCTATTCTTCTATCATCTCGTCCAAAGTGTGCTGGTCACAAAGAAACATTAAACACTGGATGAATGCCACCATTTCTAATATTTCTTCCCTCTCCCGTGTCAGCAAGACTAACCTGTTGCAATGAAATATACAGCTTACTACCAGTCATCTTGTTCTTACTATTGAAGAATAGCTTCTTACTATAAATGTGGCCGATTGGAATTTTCTACATACATCAAGCATTAACAAATAAGGCATGGACACATATTTATTCCTCTTGATAACTCTAAATTAAGTCCTTTGTTTGCATCTAGGTGACAAAAATTGAATTTTCGGAAGCTGAATCACATCATTTAACTTGAAACTCCACAACAGAGATTCATGCACATGAAGGACTGTCCAAAGGCTTCTTACATAAAGGAAATAGCTGCTCCAGGACACAACATAATTGAAATATTTTAGACAGCTCATTCAGGATGAAATCAACTGCACTTCAGAAGCACCTTCTCTTCATTGGCTAGAAAAGAAGTCTAAGTGACTAATCTCCTGGAAAAGCTGTCAGCCCACGGCTCAGACAGGAGCACTCTGTGCTGGGTTAGGAACCACAGAGAGTGGTGCTGAACGGTGCTAATCCAGTTGGCAGCCACTCACCAGTGGTGTCCCCCAGGGATCAGTGCTGGGCCCAGTTCTGTTTAATATCTTTATTGATGGTTTAAATGAGGGGATTGAGTCCACAATTAGCAAATTTGCAGACAACACTAAGTTGGGGGGGAGTGTGGATCAGCTGGAAGGCAGGAGGGCTCTGCAGAGGGACCTGGACAGACTGGAGAGCTGGGCTGATTCCAATGGGATGGGGTTCAACACGGCCAAGTGCCGGGTCCTGCACTTTGGCCACAACAACCCCATGGGGAGCTCCAGGCTGGGCACAGAGTGGCTGGAGAGCAGCCAGACAGAGAGGGACCTGGGAGTCTGGATTGACAGGAAGCTGAACATGAGCCAGCAGTGTGCCCAGGTGGCCAAGAAGGCCAATGGCATCCTGGCCTGTATCAGGAACAGCGTGGCCAGCAGGTCCAAGGAAGTGATTCTGCCCCTGTACTCAGCCCTGGTGAGGCCACACCTCGAGTACTGTGTCCAGTTCTGGGCCCCTCAGTTCAGGAACGAGATTGAGGTGCTGGAGCAGGTCCAGAGNCAAATGGTTTTATTTTCACTCCATTCTTTACAGTATTCATATTCAGGGTAGCTATTCTCTGGGACAGCTGATGTTGGGAGATAAATTACCTGAACTGAAGGCAAAATAGTAACTTCTTTTTTGTGTCTGATGACTTGAATGCAGTTACAGAGTAAGTTTGGGGTTTTTTTTTTTTGCTAATTAACAGTAGATTTATAAATGATAACGGATGTGTCAAAAGGCCTGTTAGGACAATTCCTCACATAACAGCAACACAGACACAAGAGTATAACTGGTGAATGCAATTGTTTTCAAGAAAACTCTATGAGAAAGGATTTGTTTACTCTCAAGCTTGTCCAATCCCTACCTAGTCTTTCATCAGCTTAGTATTGCCCCAGAGTTTTGCCATCAGTGGTGGTGTTGTGATGTTGTAGAAGGTGGTAATAAGGTCTGGTCTTTTGGGCTACGTAGGGATTGGACAAGCTTGAGAGTAAACAAATCCTTTCTCATAGAGTTTTCTTGAAAACAATTGCATTCACCAGTTATACTCTTGTGTCTGTGTTGCTCTTATGTGAGGAATTGTCCTAACAGGCCTTTTGACACATCCGTTATCATTTATAAATCTACTGTTAATTAGCAAAAAAAACTCCCCAAACTTACTCTGTAACTACATTCAAGTCATCAGACACAAAAAAGAAGTTACTATTTTGCCTTCAGTTCAGGTAATTTATCTCCCAACATCAGCTGTCCCAGAGAATAGCTACCCTGAATATGAATACTGTAAAGAATGGAGTGAAAATAAAACCATTTGGCTAGAAATTGCATAAATTACCTTGCTTATGACAGCATGAAAAGCTTTGGTCTTTTGATTGTCATTTGAAAGCTGGTATGTGGTCTGATACTCTCATTTGTGCCTTGCAGAAATTAGAATCCACTCTGGTATAACCATATTCTGTGTAAGCCTTTTTTTTTCTTTTTTTTCCATCAGCTTTTAGTGTACGGAGGTACTGAGGCTGCTCCTGAGTGCAACAAGTAGAGTTTATTGTGGGGAAAAAATGGAACTCTGCTGGGCAGAGGCTGGTGTCTCCATTACTGCAGCCTGTTCAGCCATAAGAGTTGGCATGGCTGCTTTCCTTTTTATGTGCCTTCTGGGCATTTGGGAAAGGTAAACAAAATCTATGACATAAAACATTTATCAGCTTTAGCATAACTGTGAGGTTCATATTCAGGGTCCAAGTCCTTCCCACAAATTTGGTCTTTTTGGTCTACAAGTTTGTCACCTAAGCAACACTGTTACATCCATACTCCTGTATGTATGAGGTATGCCCTCTTGCATAGTTAAAATCGGTTATTTCTGGAGTGGTTTTGGGTTTTAGAGTGGTGTTTGGGTTTTTTGTTTTTTGTTTTCCCAATAAATTAGGTCTGGCTGTGGGTAACTAAAATTTTCCATGCAGTCTGAACACTGGCTGAGTATAACATGGTAAGATGAGGACGTTGTATGACATCAAACCTTTTAAAATATTAATGCTTGGATTTACATGCAGGATCGTGTGACATGGCTGACTGCATTAACACAACTGGGCTCAGTGGTCTGCAAAAGCTTTAGGCTGGTGGGTTTTAGCAACAGGAAGAGGTAAATTATTTACTTATTTATTTACACATACCTGAATCCCCATGGTGCAGGGTCAGTTACATCCAATGAATCAGAGAATGTAGAATATATCTACATATATTTTCCAGACATTAAATGATTATTCATGCTTACTCAGGATCACTCCAAAGCAGTTTTGTCTCCAAGTCCGTGGTCCTTGTCCTCACACCAAGCTTGAGTACATAAATTTCTCAGGTAAGTGTAAGAGTAGCTGCTCACTAGCTGATCTAACTGGCACATTAATCCTGATGTTAGGCTTAGATAAGCTCCTCTAAATCTAATTGACTGGGGAATCCATGACAGAGCTGTCACTGCTGAGTGGAAGAATGGTCCTTAGCTGAGAGCTAACCCACACCACCAATGGAACTGGCCTACCTTGAAGGGGAAATCCTTTCAACACCTGTATGAATTTGCTTTAAGCACTTTGTTGGCTGATCCTTATGTATTTGAGCCTGTGAAGATACATGTGCTCAGGCCACTTGTAACCATATCCTCGCGTTACAATGAGGCAGCTTGCACACGGCTGAACAAGAGGACAGTGCTATCAATATCAAATCTGTTTAACTTCTCTGTGATAAAAACAAAACAAAACCAACTTACTGTTTTAAGGGAGCAGTTTGTTTTAGGAGCTAAGACTTTCGCAACTACCTTTTTGTTTGTCAGACACCAGGAAATCTTCATTTATCAAAACTGCTGCTAACTGAGGATACGTAGCACCTAATGAAAGAATTCCCCTTTTGGAACAACTGTGTTTTCACCAAAAAACAAACAAAAAAAATTATATTTATATAAGGCACGAAGTAACGGCTGTGGTTTGAGGTACGAGATACCCAGTTAAACTTAGGATTTAGGGCGGCGGAGGCTGGGGCT